>CAJJDO010000094.1:79363-420307 GCA_905183005.1 Paramecium pentaurelia
ATATAATTAATAAATTAATATAATGATATTATGATTATTATATAAAATTTATAAATATAATTATAATAAATTATAATGAATAAGTTAGCATTATGAGAGGATGATTTTGATATATAATTATTTGATTAAAATTTATAAAATACCACGGATAAAGACTATTAATTCCATTATTATAATTTCAATAAAAAAATAAAGACTTTATTAGTGTCAAAAGAGAAATTTAAAGATTAATCCTTTTGTTTTGATAAAAGAAAAGTGTAATTTTGAATTAATACAAAACCTTAGATTTGTGTTCAAGCCTAATAAATGATCAGAAAAATCTAAAAAAAATTAAAAGCATAGTTAAATCTCTATTTAGATAATTTGAGATTGTCTAAAAATAAGGACGAAAACTCGACGATTTACATTGTTTAACCTAATTAGTCTTAGGAGTATTAGTTCTAGTTGCTCTCATTTTATAAACAAAATATATATATTATTCTCATTTTTATTCAGGGCTCAAATTTCAACTCCTCTAGACAATGAGAGAAAAAAATATTCGAGACTAAAATAAAATTCTTAAAATGATACATTATTCAATTTATAAATACTCTAATATATATTTATTGATTAATTTAGAAAATTTATCTATTTTTTTAAATAATTCCATTGTTATTATTTTATTTCTATATATTGATAAAACTTACTCTCCTGAATAATAATTTTACTTAGGTAATTTCCAAATAATCTAAATTCTTAACTATTTTTACCAATATCCAAAGGAGAAAAAAAAATTACTGTTAAATAATGGTGGTCTTCAGTTTATATAAAACCTTAAGAAAGTACAAGAATATCATAACTAATTCACCATTTTTTAAAGATGTTAGAATATTGATTTTTGTTATACAATGATTATTTTGTTGAATTTATTGATGTAACAATATGTCTGGCAAAATATGTTTCTTAAACTTATAACAATTGTAACGTTATTGATTAGATAGAATTTATCCTTCTGTAAAAAATAATTTATGTTGATTATTATTAATACTATTCAAAAATTATACAAATGCTAGAAAAACTAGAATAAGAGATAATCACTTCAAAGAAAAAGATTAAAGGCTAGAGAAATTATACATATAATTTTCTGAAATCTATAATATATAGTATAACCTGAATAATCCAATATCAATTAAGAATAATTTGGTGAATTAAATGAGACCTGAAGTTTTCCATTTAGTTTTAATATCATTAGAATTTATATCAATTTTACTATTCAGATTGCTGAGTAAAAGAGCAAATGAATTAGTAAAATGGATGTTTGACTTCTAGGTAAAAATAAATAGTTGAAAAAAAATGAATTAATTGATAATCAAGTGTAAAAGAATTAATAATTGATCCGATTTTATAATAAACTCTTCAAGCAGCATAAAATTAATTATCCCAAATGAGCAAAGCTCATATTTTCGAGATTAAGGCTTATTTTAAACCGCTTGAATTAGTTGAGAGGATTATCAATTTAACCTGCATGTTTATAGAATCTAAATTTAAGTTGTAAAAACATAATTGGAATGAATGAAGATTTTTTAAAATAAATTCTAAGTTTAGATGCAAGTTGTATAAATGATAAACAACTTTTGTAACGAAGGTATTAATTGAAAAGATGAAAAAATATTCATAATCAAGTGAACTAATTTTATTCACAAATAAAGATTTAAGCTAAAATTTAGATTTGAATTTATTAGACAATTATAAATTATAATTGAATTCAATGGCCACCTAATTGTTATATTTGTTTAGTGAGTTCTTCTATTAATGGATCATCCACCTGATATTCTCCACTTTCAATCAAGTATTCTCTTTCTTATAGCAATCTTTAGAGATCAGACTTATTATCTAGGTTTGGGTAGTTTTTATAGGATTTTTAATTTTTTTAAAATGTAAGTTTTTGTGATGATTTGTCTATTAATCCATTTTTAAAAGGATTATTGGATTAATTATTATATTCTTATATTTATTCAACTTTTGGCTGGTTGATAATCTATTACTATTATTATTATTATTATTCTTGTTAATAAATTTCCATATGTTATTTGATCATTTAAAAATTAGTTTGTGTATTTATTGATTGTTTTTATTTAACTTCCAACAATTCAAGTTTTACTTTTTCAAATTCTAATAATGTATTTTATATTAATGAATTATTATCTTAGGATTGTTTCTTTTCTTTAATTAATTCATCTCTCATTTTTTCATAATATTACTTATATTATTCTTTAATTTGATTAGTTCTATCTAACTCTTTTTTTAATTCAGTAATTTCCATTACTTTTTCTTATAAATTTTCCTTAACCATCGCTACAGGTGATTTTTCAATTTCCTTTTTAAGACTTTTATTTTCCTCCTCAAGTTTTTGAATTGCTGCTTAAGCATCAGCCAATTTCAAACTTAATAGAGTTTTTTCTTTTTCTAAATTAAGTTTCTCATCCTTTTATCTTTTAATAAGAATACCCATTTCCTCATCTTTTACTTTGATTATTTTAGCAGTTTCTAAAAGTTTTGATTTTACTTCATCCTCTAACTATTAAATTTTTTATTCTCTTTTCAAAAGTTCAGTTCCTTTATTTTTAATTTTATTTTCTATAACCTAGATTTATGTTAAGGCTTGTTTAAGTTATCTTTCTCTATCTAACTCTTTGTTTTTAAAATCTTAATATAATTTTGTAGTTAATTCAAATTCTTTCTATTTCAATAATACTCTAAATTTAGCTTCTTCACTTTTTTTCCAAGTATCCAATTCCCAAATAACTTTATGTTCTAATGAATGTAATTCCAAAATAACTTATTATTTTTCAGGATCATCTGAATTTGGATAACTAATAATTGGTAAAGCAGGATCTCCAACTATTTATTCAATGGCTGTCTATTCTTACTATTATAATTAATCAAGAGGTCCTAAATCTTCAAGATAACAGATGCATCTAAGTAATCCAATTCTCTTAGTATCTTAATCATTATTATCATCTATAGGATAATAAGCATCCAATGCTCTAGCATAACTTTTAGAGCTTTTTCTAATTGGACTTTTTAATAATTCTGCTAAGTTTATGGTCGATATGCCAATAAACTAATCTTTTTTTAATCTATCTTAATGGAATAATTCAATCTATAATTATGTCTCTTCAAATAGTTTTTGAAGTTCTTCTTTATTGGTATCAAAAATGTAAGAAGCAAAAGAATTTTAAAATGAGATTTCAACAAAAGGTTTGGTAATTTCACTACTATATTGAATGATATTACATGACTGG
Source organism: Paramecium pentaurelia (assembly GCA_905183005.1). Lineage (NCBI taxonomy): Eukaryota > Ciliophora > Oligohymenophorea > Peniculida > Parameciidae > Paramecium > Paramecium pentaurelia. The sequence continues at coordinate 82,648 of CAJJDO010000094.1, forward strand.
TGCAGTTCTAAATTATTATTTGATTCCTATTTATGGATAATGAGAATAATGAGCATAGATCAAACCTCTAAAAGAATGTTCTTTAATTGAATGAATGTCTATGGATAGTTTTAGTCTGTGAGAATTTGAATCTGACATTCTGTTAATTAATTATAAATAATGCAAGATGCAAAAGCAAGTGAGGAATTTGTATAAAATGAATAAGAATTTAAATACATTAGTGAGTAGGTGAAATAGAAATTGAGAAAAGGAGAATATAGTACAGATGAATTTTATAAGAAGAATGTGGATGAATTAAAAAGATGTGTAAGGTTTTTAGAAAAAAAAATAGGTTAAAATGATGGAAACCGAAGCTTAAATGACTTCAAATCATTCTAAAAAAATATTATAGAATAAGATTTTATAATATAAAAAGTAATTGGATGTGATTGAAGAGAGCATTAATGAATTATTGATAAAACAAAAGAAAACAGATAATTTAAAAGGAAATTTATTTGAGAATGATTTAATTATAGAAGAGATTGATAGATTAACTTAAGAGACTGAATAAATTGCCTTAAATGTAGATTCTAAAATGAATGCAGGAACTTTAGCATTGCAATAATCTAAATTTAAAGTATTATTTAAAAATGAAATAGAAATAAGACTTAAAATCGAATTTAAGGAAGAGTGATTTTACAATATAAATGATGAATAATAAAATAACTTTAGATAAAGCTTCATTAATGGTTATTATAATATTATTAGGAATCATAGACATATTTGCAATCTACAAAAAATTTCTATGATTATGTGTTCATATTTAATATAATTAATTAATTATAGAATAACTATTATTAACAGAAATGTAATAGGAAACATAAATCAAGAAAATCACTTTCAAATTTCTTAATGTAAATAGGATATATATATATATATTAGCAATTGAAACTTATGATCAAGCCATCTTAAAAAATTGTATAGATTACTCATGCATTAGTAACATTATTAAGTGGAACAATAGCATCAATTCAAGGAAATTAAATAAAGTCAGATTGGTAATCAATAAAATATTGTTTACGAAACACTAATGAGATCCTAGAAATTATAAATGATTTATAAACATTTTAAAAAAGAGTACGTTTTGAAAATTTAGAGAAATCAATCCAGATTTTATAATAAATTCAATAATAAAAAGAAGATGATTAATAAAGTGATTATGAGACATTTGAATTAATACAGAATACTTTGAATTAACTTTTAGCTATTGCAAAGCCTTTGTTTAAAAATCTATTATTATGTAAAAGAAGCAATTCAAGAAATAGATCACTAAGTTAATAAGGTTTATAAAAAACTAATAAACTTCAATCATCTTAAAAATCATTTTGCAATAAGACTAATATCTCTTAATCATAATTAAATCAGAGTCATAGCAAAGTAAATAGACCAAAAAGTCAGTAATCAAATTTAAGTAATAGTCGTTCATCATCAAATTCAAAGGACTATTAGAAACGAGTTATAGAGGCCTAAATTAAAAAAGTATATTGTAAATTAAATATAGTAATCAAGATTGGATAGAATTTTAAAACTTTAGACAAATAAACCATAAGCAAATTCTTAAATAAAACAAATGATTGATGGAACATAATCTCTTAATAGATCTTATAGATCAAATAGTAAGGAATCTTTAATGAGATAGGAAATTGAGAAAAATAAATAAATCATTAAAAAATTGAAATAATAAGAAAATGCAATTAAATGGGAAATTGAAAGAGAGAGTAAAAGAATAAGAGAAAATGAAATTGTGAATTAAATTCAAGATGAAATTAATAGATATAAAGAAAGTTGGTAAAAAGATTAAGAAATCAAACAAGAAAGAAGAAAAAGTAATTAAAAAAAAAATAGTTTGAATCAATAAAATAATTCAATAAATGGAATATAAAGAAACAATTCTTTTAATTATGATGAAAATAAAGGAAATAGTTTGGAAAAGGATCTTTTATTATCTGAAAAATTAAAAAGTGAAAAGGAATAATCATTAAATAAAATATTAAAAACAATAAATAATTCTAAATAGAAGTAGTTGAAATGAGGCATAATCTATTATTTTAATATTTATTTCATTTTTCCTTTTTTACAATATTAAATAATTCTGTTTTTCTTATATTACTAATAACTTCCTAGGTAATTTAATCTAAACTAATATTTGAAATCAAATATTTTAAATAAGCACAGATGAATATACCAGAATCGTTTGGTTATTATAATTATGGACATTCAGCCACAATAATATCTTTAGATTTCCAAGAGATTGACAAATTATGTTATTTGACTAGTGGTTCAATCATATTCCATATATGTTTGCAGATAGTAACATAAAATATTGCTTTTTTTTTAGAACAACTATCATAAACTTTCATTTTTATATCTTAACCTTCAAAAAGTATTTCTAATAGAATCCAATGTCCATTAGAATTAACAATGGTAAATATTTATTGATAAACTTACCAAAATTAACCTTTAATATAAGAAAATTCAGCAAAATAAGTGAGTACATCTAATTTTTACTATTCGAATAAGAAATAAGGAATAATAAGAGTTCTTTTATATGCTTATATTTCAGGTAATGACTTTAGATTAAAGAATTTTTCTGAATCCATATAATTAATATAATTAAGATATGCCTCTATAATTGAATCATTTATGGCTTTTTCTGATAAAAGAGAAGAGAGATGGTCTTTACTCAATTCAACATCAAATTTAGTCCATTTGTCATTCTATTTTACTTATGGTTTTTATGATTAGATTTATTGTTGTGTTTATTTAACTCCAGATTTGATTCTAAACATTTTGTTATTAGTTCTATCTTCTTAAATAAAGGATTATTGTAACATTGATTATTGTAAATTTTGTTATTTAATCAGTATGGTTCCATCTTAATTATATTCTTAGAATTTTTCAATTAAGGACAACTTTTAGAAAATTCCATCTACCTTTTTATTATTAGTTTTTCCATAATACTCTGTACCTTTTCCATCGATTTAGTCATTTTAAAATTAACCTTCAAAAACAAAATAATTATTATTGCAATAAGCATCATATTATTTTATATAGATTTTACCATTTCCATGCATTTTATTATTATAAGTTTCTCCTATATAAATATAATCTTTTTATATTATCATTTATTCTTTAGTATTTTTTTTTTAGACAATTAACTTAAATTATTTTGAATCTTGATTATCAAATTGTGATTATGAATTAGAATTAAAGAAAACAAAATCAAATTTGAATTCTTAAGTAGGTTACTCTTATTGTTATTCTTAAGGAGGTTTTGATTCTTTTTTGAGTTTCAAACCAAGACGCATAAAAATAGATATAAAAATAATTAATATATTAAATTACTATCAACCAAATATGAGTTTATATATCATTCCTCTCATCTCTCCAACTTATTATCTATTTTTTTCTTTTTAGTTTTTTCCATTGAATATTTAATACAAAAAATAGCATGTATGATCACCACAAGAGCTTCCATCATTCTATTATTGAACATCTTCAACTATAATATTATTCTAATAATCAAAACGATAATTATCTCCTAATTCAAGGTGGAATGTCATTAAATCAAAAATCTTTTAACATGTATCATAATATTTTTTAGGATATCCTGACATTGAATCTAAAATATGAAATTTCATTTAATATAATTCTTGCTATTATTCTCTCTTAACCAAAACCAAAAACCAATGAGAATTTTTTTAATTAACAACAACTGCTATATTTTAGTATACATCAAATATTGTAATTCCTTTAAATTCATAGCATAAAGTTCTCAATGAAGTTACTAATTTATAATCAATTGCAGCAGATGTAAAATAAGTAGAATCTATTACAAAAGTATTTAGATTCTTTATTGGGTCATCACTTTAAAAAACTTATTCCATTTGTTATTTTTGTAGAGCCAATACATAACCATCTATCATTGAACTATTTAACCATTATTTACTACTTGATAGTATTTTCTCATCATTAGAATTAAACTATTAATTATACTTTACAAATATATCTGAATTTATTTTCTTTTATTAAACTTATTATGTATTAGTATTTATTATAACTCCTTCCTCCATTATTATAATTCTTCTTTTTGGTGCTGTTTATGTTGGTTTATCTTAGATTTCATTAGGTTTAACAATCTCAACAACTTTGATTTTTCCATTATCATCTAAATCTACTTACTTTTTGAATTCATCATCTTTGTATTCATGTCCTTAAAATAGATTTTGACTACGAGAACTAAATTTAAGCATTATACCATTCTTCTTTCCATTTTGAAAATTTCCTTATAATATTGTATAATTAGGATTACAATCATTCCAAATAGTTTAAAAGAATATCCCTCTGCCATGTTTTTAATAATTTTCATTTAATTATCCATAATATATTATAAAATTAGGTTCAAAGCATAAGTAATAATTAATACCCTTGCTATCAATTGGCCAAATAATAGTTTATTTATCATCAACTATTTTACATACAGATTTTTAATGTTTCTAATTTTGAAATAGTTTTTTTATTGATATTTTTATAAACTGATTTAAAAATAAATCATTTACATTTTCTACTTCAAATTAATCTTTAATATTTTATTCTTTTATGAATATTGATAAAAAGTTTTTAATATAAGGACTATTAAAGGTAGAAATTATTTTTTTATTCTTAAAATCATAGATGATATTATTTTTGGGAGAAATCAAAACCATTTTAATGTGATTGAGAAAATACTCTGGAAAAAACATTTTCACATTATGATAGTATGAAATAACATGATTCATTCCTAACATTTTGAATGCCTATTTAGGATTATCATCAATTTATTAATTGAAAATAATTATATCAATTGTATCTGATTAATTTCCCCAAAATAATTTTTCTGATAATTTATTGAATTAATGAGTTAAGTTTATTATTTCTTGATATTCATCTACACATTAATTGTCTTTCTGAGTATTGATGTTTGGATAATGAAAAATTACTTAATAATTAGATCTTATCTAAAGTTATTCACATGCAATATTTAGTGTTTTATTTATAATGGGTTGTCTTAGTTGTTACATGGTTAAATATTGATAAATAAATTTATTTATTAATTTAAAAAAATAAAAAAGCCGCCCTCCAAGGGGGTCGAACCCTTGACATTTGGCTTAAAAGGCCAACGCTCTGACCAACTGAGCTAGGAGGGCTGGATTAATGATTTAATTGAATATGATTATTAATATTTCTTGATTTAAGCTGTTTTAATGAGTTGTCTATAATAGTAAAAATTGAATGATTATAAAATAATTATTATTACTTAAGAAAGAAAATTATAATTAAAAGAATTTTATATTTATATATTAATATATATAAATATAAAAAATAATAATTAATATATTATATAAACAGTTATCAAAATGGCATCAAAATACTTATAAAAATATCCAGTACCAGAGGGATTTCATTAAATATTACATGATTTTGCTAGAGAAGTAAATAGTATTTTAATAAAAAGGTATTAAGAGATTAACCAGATGATATCATAAAGTATGGTGCAGATTATTTTGAATGTATGGCATAAGGAAAAGAATTTAAATTTGAAAGCAAATACAATATAGCCAAAGGAGAGGCTCCAGCTAGAGTACACAAGCCACCTAAACCTTCAAATATGACTGAGAAGGCAAAAATAGTAGTAGAGATGTCAAATAACAGACCTGAAAGTCAGAAAAGAGTGGGATCTGGTAATCCAAACAATGTTTCCCATGTCAGTTCTTAAGGAAGCTTTCCTGAAGAGAAGAAAGCTGCAAAGGAATATGTGAATAATCTTTATGATAAGATCACAAAGGATATTGATGATTTTGAAAATCCAATTGAGTAACCTGAGGAATTGCCAAAATTAACCAGTTTTGTAATGAAATAATATTAATTTATTAGGATGATAGAGACATGCAAAATATTATTAAGATCTAAGCAGCAGCTAAAGGAAAAATAGTTCGAAATAAAGTGAATAAGGATCAAAAGAAATCAAAAGAAGACGTAAAATAAAAAGAATAGATTGATGAGTAATAAGAAGAGGTAATGTAAATTCAGAATGAAGAATAATAATAAATGGGTGATGTTGAAGAATAAGGAGTCCTTTAGACTTAATTAATTGAAGGTGTATAAGAATAAGCTTAGGAAGAAGAATGATAAAATATTAATAATAATAATAATATATATATAAATAAATAAGATTATAATATTATTATATTATGTAAGTTGAGTTATTTAACGCATCATATGAAAAAATGTTAAATGAAAGTGGTGTAAAAAATTAATTATTAAATTAAAATATAATGCAATTGAAAGAGAAAATAGGAGATGGCTTTTCAAGCGATCTACATTTATGTGATTATTAGAACAAATAGTGTGTAGTTAAGATCTATAAGGAAAATTATTCTGATAAATTGAGATAGAAGGAAATCAAAATATTGAAAAGTCTAGATCATCCACACATCATAAAGATTGTTGATCATCATCCTGATTACAATTACTTTATCTGTGAATAACTAAAGACTGATTTTTATACAATTGTCAAGAATGGGACTCGATTCGATGTTAGAACAGTGAAGTAGATTCTACTAGAATTAAGTGAAACTATTTAATACCTTCATAAACTTAATTATGTTCATCGGGATATCAAATTAGAAAATGTTATGCTTGACAACCACTTACAAATCATCCTAATAGATTTTGGTTTTGCTGATATTGTAGATGATAAAAAATAGTACATTAGAAATTGTGGAACACGTAATTATATGTCACCAGAATTACTAATTTCTGAAAAATATATGCAATCAAATCTGCTGAAAAAATCTGACATTTTTGCATTAGCTGTCCTAATATTTATTCTATATTACGGATTTCCTCCATTCTCTGAGGCCTCCTTAAATTGTCCTTATTGGAAAATAATCTCTGAAAAAAAATGGAATACCTTTTGGAAACAAGTCAATAGAAATACTAAAATAAATGACGTCTTATTTTAAGAATTATTTGAAAAAATGATATCACCTGATCCAGAAAACAGATATACTATTGAATAAATACTCAATCATCCATGGATTGATGGAAACCACGATCTAAGCTAATTAATAAACATTATTTGATTATATTTATATATATATAGTGTTATATATCATTATTCATAATATCCTTTAAATTTTATGATCTTGAATATTCCAACAACTTCATTTATAAATAAGCTCTAATACAAATAAGTTAAGAATAAATCACAAAATATAGAATCTAAAATAAATTCTATTAACACACCAACCAACAAATACATATCAAACTTAAATTCTAGTCCATACATTTACCAAATTCCTATTATCATATTCCCTAAAAATAAAATAACCCATAGTATCCAATAAAATCCAAATACTGTTCCTTTTCTCTTTTTTCTGAATGCTAAAGCCAATCCTCCATATAAATAATTACAAATCCAAGTTTATATAATTACTAATAAATAATAGGCTGTTAACATTCCAAATTTAAATGGTAAGGATGATAAATATACGGAAGTAAAGGTTACATACATCTAAATTTAGATTATATAAAGTGATAACTTTTATAAAGAGAATTCTAGAGAAGATGCTGTAAAAATGGCATTAATTGGATAAACACTCCAAAAATTTTTTGATTTTTTTCTAGTTTTTACTTAATTCAATGGATTCTGAACTAAAACATTACCAGTTTACACAGTTTCATAGATGTCGGAATATTTCTTTTACTTTTTTTTTTTAATTGGTCTCTTATATAAAATGCATAATAAAGTAAGAAAGGTTAAAAATAATCCTATTAAAGTCATGGAAATAGCAAAGGCACTATTTTATACAGTTTTGACAAATTTAAATTCTTATGGAATTTCAAAGATACTTGATAAACCAGATGAATTATTTGTAACATTTCTAACAAGTTAAACATAAGTACCAAAATCACCTAAATTATTTACTTAACAAACAGTGTAATATTTACATTTTAATAATGTAGCTTTAGTATTTTCCCAAATTTATTTATCTTCATTCCATTATACACATACATTATTTTCATTTAGATCAGCATAATATTAGTCATTTTTTGGAACAACAATAACCATATTCATTCCACTTACTGGTAATATTTTTCCAGATTTAATTAATTAGATTCTTGAAATAGTAGAATTGATAGTCTATCCTGATGATCTATGATTTTAATAGTAAAGATGCATTTAATTGAAAATAAGAGGAGTTTATGCATCAGATTATAGAATTTTAATTTCAGCAAGATTTTCTTCTGTAAAATAAATTTATGGAGTTAATAATTTTTTATCATTATCACAGGTACCATAAGATTTAACAAAATTATATTTAAATGTTGAATATGAATCATCACTAAATAGATCAAATTTTCCTATAATTTATTTATGAAATGGTCCTTAAGTATTCTATATTTCAGAAATCATAATAGATTCAGATTATTTTAATATAGAATTAAATAATGAATTATCTAAATTATTTAATTTCTAAGATGCAATATTTTCTTGGTTAAATAAATTTTTAGAGATAGCTCCAATGGTTGTAAAATATTTAAGATCAAATTTTAATGCAATTAGTTTTTCTAATGCTTATTGAAATGATTTAATATTGCTTTCAGTTACTGCATAAGTTGTATCTGATATCAATTAAATAATATCAACAAAAATAGGATCATAAATAGTTTAGGTATTCAAATATGTTAATAATTCAGTTTATAATTTAATAAAATCAGATGTTGTTGTGAATTAACATCTACTTCCAGATATATTTTAAATGCATTTACAAGATATCAATAGACATTTTCCATACATATTGCATTATTTATCACTTTGACAGAAGAATCCTTTTGAATTAAGAGTACCTATAAATGGGAATGGTCCTAAACTTGACTTAGAAATAAGTATATTTCCATATGCCAATGCATCATTAGAATTTGCTGATGATGTAAGTTAAAAGGACGTTGTATCATCTGTACATTAACCATTGTTTAAAATTAATGAAGTTTAACATTTTGTACATGTTGTAAGAGAAGTACATTATGTACAAGTATTTGGACATTTTAGACAAGATTATTCTTCTAAATAATAGCCATCTTTGCATAATTTACAAATATATTAATTAGTTATTGAAGTATCAGATTACACTTCACATTTATAACAATTTAATAAATTAATAATAGATCCAGAACAATCTAAACAATAATAGGTAGGATTAATAGTAGATTCTGATGTATCAGTCAATTTTAAATAACCTGGCAAACAAGTATTGCATTAAAAATTATTACCTAAATTAATACAAGTATCACAATTTTCAAATAATTATCCACATTTAGTACATTATTAAGTGCTAGTTAATACATATCCAGATTCACATTTTTAACATATTATATTATTAGTTGTTCCTATTTACATTGTATTTAAACATGTTTAACAACCAGTATTAAAAGTTGAACATAGAAAACAATATTATTTACTATTATCATAATAATAATTATTTGAACAACTTGTACATTTATTAATAATGCATTATTCACAACTAGCATACTTAGCTGAACATGCAGTACATTTGCCTTAGGGATTAATGAAATAACCATCTGAACATTTAGAACATGTAGAATTTGAACAACTAACACAATTAGTCATTGTAGAAGTTTAACTTTCACATTAACCTATACATGATAGAGCATTAGATCCTTTGACATAACCAGATTAACATTATGAACAGATTTTCTTAAATATTTATGAATCTCCACAAGTACTACAAAATTTGATGGGACAAAATTCACATTTTTTACCAATTAGAATGTAATCATTTAAACATTTCAAACATATTGTTAAATCTTAATTAAATAAAAGACAATTTTTATCATCTAATGAACATTATTTATTTTCAGTAGATTAATAACCATCATTACATTTATTACAATATGTCTTTTATGTTTCATCTATATAAAATGTTTATGTAATTTAACAATTCAAAATATCAGGGAAACAAAATGTTGAATTTGTATGTTTTGAATATCCAGTAATACAAGATGTACATTTATCATCTAAATGTATATCACAATATTTAATATCTTAATAACATATAGTTGAATTTATAGATACATGATAATTATTATCACATTTATTACATTTTCCATTTTATAAATAATATTTACAATTCAATATTTCATTGCTATTAATACATATCTGTGTTTTATCATCTTAATTTTTCAATAAATATTTATCCTAACATTTCTAACATGTAGCATCTATTTAAAGTGAACAATATAATATTTTCTACCAACATTATCCATTTGATAATAAATAATTATCAATACATGTTTTACAATCTTTTTATTATTATGTTGTTTAATCACAAGTAGTTACACTTGTACATATATCTTATTCATTCACTATATAATTTGAACAATCTAAACAATTTTAAATGGTTTTAAAACAATATATTCCATTTTCTAATCCATTATCACATGAACAGTATGAATTCTCTGTATTTGTTATCTATATTAATATTAATAATCCAATTATGAACATTAGGATAATATAATATATAATATATTTTAATATTAATATTCATTTCTTTTTCTTATTTTTTAATTCCTTCTCATTATAAATATTTGCATATAAATCCAATTGTTTTTTCTCTTTTTATAATAAATTCAATTTTTTTCTTTTGTAATTATTTTGATTTCTTTTACAAATAACATCAAAATCATCTTAAGATACCACAGATGGTCTATATGAAATGAAACTAATATTAATAAATATATTAATTACNTAACACAATTAGTCATTGTAGAAGTTTAACTTTCACATTAACCTATACATGATAGAGCATTAGATCCTTTGACATAACCAGATTAACATTATGAACAGATTTTCTTAAATATTTATGAATCTCCACAAGTACTACAAAATTTGATGGGACAAAATTCACATTTTTTACCAATTAGAATGTAATCATTTAAACATTTCAAACATATTGTTAAATCTTAATTAAATAAAAGACAATTTTTATCATCTAATGAACATTATTTATTTTCAGTAGATTAATAACCATCATTACATTTATTACAATATGTCTTTTATGTTTCATCTATATAAAATGTTTATGTAATTTAACAATTCAAAATATCAGGGAAACAAAATGTTGAATTTGTATGTTTTGAATATCCAGTAATACAAGATGTACATTTATCATCTAAATGTATATCACAATATTTAATATCTTAATAACATATAGTTGAATTTATAGATACATGATAATTATTATCACATTTATTACATTTTCCATTTTATAAATAATATTTACAATTCAATATTTCATTGCTATTAATACATATCTGTGTTTTATCATCTTAATTTTTCAATAAATATTTATCCTAACATTTCTAACATGTAGCATCTATTTAAAGTGAACAATATAATATTTTCTACCAACATTATCCATTTGATAATAAATAATTATCAATACATGTTTTACAATCTTTTTATTATTATGTTGTTTAATCACAAGTAGTTACACTTGTACATATATCTTATTCATTCACTATATAATTTGAACAATCTAAACAATTTTAAATGGTTTTAAAACAATATATTCCATTTTCTAATCCATTATCACATGAACAGTATGAATTCTCTGTATTTGTTATCTATATTAATATTAATAATCCAATTATGAACATTAGGATAATATAATATATAATATATTTTAATATTAATATTCATTTCTTTTTCTTATTTTTTAATTCCTTCTCATTATAAATATTTGCATATAAATCCAATTGTTTTTTCTCTTTTTATAATAAATTCAATTTTTTTCTTTTGTAATTATTTTGATTTCTTTTACAAATAACATCAAAATCATCTTAAGATACCACAGATGGTCTATATGAAATGAAACTAATATTAATAAATATATTAATTACTTTTTAAATGAAATGTATATCTAAACCAATTATCCTATTTAAGATAATTATTAATATAATGTTAATGTATTCATAAATAATTATGAAATAATGAATATTGTATTTAATATTAAAAATGGTAAATCTTTTAATATAAAATCTCTTAAATTAAAATAGATTTTATTATGAATAGCTTTTCCATAAATACTTTGAGGTAATATATTCTTTGTTAACTTTGTTTTTTTGATAATAGTTGAATTATATGGTAATATTTCATTTATTATTTTTTCAATCTCTGAAAATTTACCTATTCTACTTAAATGATATATATCCTGTAATATCACTTTTTTATTCTTATAATACTAATACATTATTGTTGTATTCTAAAATAGTAATTGTAAATAGTAAAAAAAATAGATAATTATAAATATAGTGAATATTATATGTGAGTCAGATGAATAATACATTATTATAGAAAAAGCATTACAATAGGGAATGCATTTCTAAGACACTAATTTTGGTAAGTCTTATACTTATCTAAATAATATTTATTACAAAGCTTTTGGTTTATTTTTTTAATTTAAATTATTTATTAGATAAAGTTCATAGATAGTTGAAATAAGTATGATAAATTGAAAAGAATTAACAAGACTAAAATTGAGTTCATGATTTATGGAATATATAAATATTTACTATAATGGCAAGATGATGAGTAAAATCAAATAAAACATATTGATTAAAGAAATTATAAATAAAGGAGTAGCAGTTTTATCCAGATATTATTATAGAGATTAATTTTCATTGTAAAATATATATGTTTATTATGGCATAACTAACCAATTACTTATGTTATATGCTATAGTTTTAAGTTTAGATTAGATTGATGTTTTAGGTACATAATTATATGCATATTCTCTTATTTAATAAGCTAAACCTGTATTAATCCAATCATTAAATGAATATTTAATAATAGATGATGAGAAATAATATTAATTTTGTAGGATACTGTAAAATCCTTTAAGTGTATTTAAAGTCAACGTATTTTCAATTCTAATTTTAGCAGGAGGGATTAAAGTAATTAAATCTAATAGATCAGATTCATTATAATTTTATCTAAACATTTCTTCTATTAATTCATCATTCAAATAGTATTCCATTTCAATTTTCTGAATTTATATGTTTAATTATCGAATTTATTACCATATTTATAATACATCTAATTAAGATAATTATTCTAATTTTGCAAATGGAATTTGTATAAGCTTTAATTTCTTTAATTTAATCTATTATTCAGATAAGTATTGTAATGATTCCTCTGAAAATATTAATCTATAAGGATAAGGAGTAGCTCTTATAAATGTAGTATAATTAAAGAATTGACACATAATATCTAAAGTAGACAAATTTAAATACAAGTTGGCTAATTTATTATTTTGTTGATATAAATAGGAATTTAATATGGCCAAATAATGTTAATGGAAATTTAAATGATAATTAGGAAATCTAATATCTTCAAATAATTTCCATTTATTAGTTTCTATAAATTCATTTCTCTTTTGTATTAATGTATTTACTAACATTATAATTGATCCAAATTCTTCAGGAATTCCATCAAAGATTCCATATTTCCAACTATCATAATCTATATCAACAGGTAGATTTTTTGGTTTTGGATAATCTTTAGCTGGAACTTATAGATAAGGTTCAATTGCATTTTTAAGAGATACATTATAACATAAAAATACTTATAATTATAATTTCTAATTTGGTTCTTGTAAAGCTCTTTTCTATATACATTCATAAATAGTATTTAATTTAATTTAAGTATCTAACATAGTACTAATCATATTTAATTCAATAAGATTAACTTTTTTATGTAAAAAGAAATTATCAAATAAATTCTACCATCCTCTATGTGTCAATGCATTATTTTAAGAGAAATTGATTTTCTTAATTGGTAATACATAATTATCTGGTTTTTAATTTAAATATAATTATGCTTATTCAACAAGATAAGATATTGTTTCATCATTAAAACCCATAAATTAAAGATTTAAAGTTGATAATTCTATTGCTCTATCTGTAAATACTAATGTTTATAATAAATTAGCCCAAGTAGTTTTTGATTAAACAAATTCATTTCTACCAATATCTAAATATTTTAATGGATATTTATCTTTATTTTTTCTATTATGTAATTATTAGAATGTCAACCAATTTTTTGCTGCTTGACTAAAGTGATCACACATTTAATCATTAAAATTAGTAACTAAGAAATCTATTCTTTCAATATCAATATATTCGAAAAAGATTAAATCTTTAGAAATTATTTCGCAACCTACTTCTCCAATATATAATGAATAATATATTGAAAATTATTTTAATTTTAATTAGCATATACCTTATCTTTATTATTAAATTATCTATTCTCTAAATTCAGCTGCTGGTAAACAAAAGGCTTCAATTTCTTCTCTTTTTAATTAACATTAATATAGAAGCATCTCTTCAACATGACTCTATTCATTATAAATAAATCTTTGACTTAATAATGTTAAACTATCTCTATTTAATTTAACTGTTGAACTATAAAGTAAACCCATATCTAATTTTATTGATTTAATAAATTGACTCATATTTTCAAATCTAAGCGAAGTGAAATTTTATGGATTGCTCAATATTATATTAGTAGCTTTGATATTTTTATTAAATGTAAAACATTCAAAAAAATGTTCAATACCAGTAGCTATTTATTTTATTTCAATTGTAAATTTAGATTTCTTTTCTTTTCTTTTAAGTTTATTAAGCTTATCTTTTAATTTCTATGAATATGGAAAGTCTACATTAGCAATTGATAATTATTCTAAACTTAATATACATTTATCTAAAAATTAAACAAAAGTTTCATCAAAAATTACTTTACCTTGAACATGTATTTCCTTTAAATTTAATTCTTAAATATCTTTCAATTCATTTGTCAATTATGAAAAGAAATTAGATGATAAATTTTCTTATTAAGCCTTTGTTTATATTTTGATAACTTCTAATTTACAATCTGGTTATTATAATAGATGTCCTAATATGGAAATGAAAGTTTTAACCTATTAATCATCAATTAATTAAACTGTTATTTATTTTAATGAAATCTATTTTTATTTATATTAAATTTATTTTAATTATTTATTTTAACTACTTATCTATTTATTATTTGATTGTATTCCCATTCCAATAAGTTCAATTTTTTATAATGGAAATCTTTGACAATATATGATATCATCAACAAAAGAATTAAAATACTTACATTCAATTGATTCATAAATACAAAGAAGAGTAAGTTCTGTAATTTTATAATCTTATCGATTATCAATTTAATTCATTAAACTTACTATCAATTATTCATTAAAATTCTCTAATAATAACTTCTATAAATTAACAGATTAAGAACAAATAAATGTTTTAACAAATTAATCTGTGCTTTTTTAATTTTAAGTAGCAAGACTTTTTAATGATAAACTTTCTAATTTACTTGACCATTTATTATCTTCATTTTTTATACATTAATTCTAATAAACATTATAATAAATTAAGAATTATTCACATTTTTCCATAAACAAAATTAAATTCAAATTTACTAATGTTAAATCAGTTAATTGATTTTCTGGATGCATAATTAAACCAGATATCAATCTTTCATAAATTTATGTTTTATCATTTTAATCTAATTCTTAAAAATTCATATTTAAATTTAACTATTTCAATTATTTAGGAAAATTAGGAGTAAATATATGATAATTATTTATTATTTTCTATTTTAAATTCAAATCATTTCTATATAATGTTGATTCTATTATATTCTTTTATAATGTATCAATCTTCTCTTTAATTTCTCTATCCTATTAATCTTCTATTTTTATCCTATTAATAGATAATTACTATTCCTTATCATTTATTAATTTAGTTTATTTTAATTTCTTTTTTTGATTATTATTATGTTTCTGTTAATTAATATTTGTTTTTTCAGAATTCTAATCATCTTCATCTACTATTGCTTTATTTTTCATTAGAACATTAAAGAAATCAATCCAAGTTGATTCAGATATTTATTGATTTTAGTCAATTTTTAAATTATATAGTTTAAATGCTGATTTTTATTTTTGATTATTATCTTTAATAAGTTCAATCTGTTCTTATAGTATTCTAAGATGTTCATTACTTAAATTACAATCAGAAAGATTTAATTTCTTTAATTATTGATGTTATATATTTAAAGCGATCTCTTTAATTAACCATTTAAATATCTTAGTATCTTCTACTTTACTCATTTTTATTGAAAATGATTCTAATTTAAAATTATTATATTATTTAACATTTGATTAATGATAATTATCCATGCATATTTTTAAACCTTAATCCATTTTAACACATGAATCAAATGATAAATGATTTAAAGAACATGTATATAGAAAGGCTGTTAAAGGATCTACCATTATTTCACATTTTTTATATTTTAATTCTTTCAATTCTAATTTCAATATTTCTCCAGAATTCTCAAAACTTTATGAAATACCTTAATAAAAGGCTTCATCCAATTTTTATTATTATATTTTTAATGATTTCAATTTCATTGTTGGATGAAGGACAAATTTTTATAAGAAAAATTCCCATGACATTTCATCTTCAAAATTTACATTTGATATTTTCAGATAATTCAAATCTTATAAAGAATGATTTAAATTTAATTCATTTTGTGTTTCAAAATATTCTTTTAAAAAATATACACAAGCTGAAAAATCTAGATTTCCAAATTTTAATTTTTTTATTCGAATATTTTTATTAAATACAACATATTTAAAGAATTATAAAACTCCTACATCATCTGTTAAATTAGAAAATTCAAATTCTTCTAAAGATAATATTTAATTTTTATCTTTAGAATTTATAACTTCTTCTAATTTATTAATAGAAAGTTAAGAATATAATAATACAATTTATTTCAATACTAATTTTTTGATTTTCATCCTATCATGAAATACAAAGAATTATAAAAGATCACTAATATTAAATACTATGTCTTCAATATCATCTAAAGTTATTATTTATAAAGGTAATTTATAATCTAAAGGTTGATTAAGAAAAAATTGTTCAGTTTCATTAACAAATTAAATAAATTCTCCTGCTATAGTATCCTTCTTTATCATCAATTCTTCAATATTAAAACAATGATTTAAAAATAAACAACGATATGTTACACTATCAAATTAATATGTTGATTCTATAAACTTAATTCTTTTAATTGAATATCTTATGCCAGGATTAGCTTATAATAATTAAAATATTTCTGCACAATTCTCTTTTAATCCTTCCTCTCTATTTGATTATCTAAAACACTTTTCCATTATAAATTCTTCAATCTCAAGGATATCTCCTACTCTAGTAAAAAAGAATTCTTAAAAAAATTGTTTCATTGTTGCAATTTCCATTCTATAAGTTTAATTAGGTAACTTTAATGATTTTAAAGGTAATTTAAAATTTTGATAGAATGGATATTTTTACTATTGTTATTATATATATTCTCTAAATCTTATTAAAGCTTAAATATATGCTTGAGTACGTCCAATATCAATATTTTAAATGGCTAAAATATATAAATAAAATTTTATTACTTAATTTTTTTAGATTAGATGTTTCTGTAAAAACAAAGGCTTATAAAAATTTGGCAATTAAATCATGTCTATTATAATTTTCAAGGGAAGTTAAATCTAATACTCTTAAATTTTATTTCAGAATTTTTCCTTATTCAATTGATTATTGAATTAATTAGTTTGAATATTATTGAAATGATTCAGTCATTACAAACATCTTATATAAAGTACTTAATTATTAAGGTAAGGATGAACTAAATTTAATTTACTTACAATGTAAAAATATATTATCTGATAGAATTTTATATGTTTTCTCAAGAATGGTTGAATTTTTTTCAATATCCAATACATTTACTCTAAATTTATGATATCTATTTCCCATTAAATTTTCTATAGGAACTGAATAATTAAGTAATGATTATGATTACATCACCATTTTTAATAATCCTTTAGATGTTGATATTTATTCACACATAATAGCAGAGTTTACTATCAGACTTGATGATATTTATAATTTAGATATTTAATCAATTCCATTTTCATTGAAATTTAAATTAATTAATTATTCTAAGGCTCTAAAATTAATTTAAGTAAATGTTGAATTGAATGAAAATGAAAAAAAGTTTAGTTTACTAATTTTTAAAAATACTTTTTATTCTTAAAAATCTCTTTATTATTATGTTTCATTAAAATTCTATCTTATAATAGCAAGTGATAAATATTATTTATTTAATACTAATTTATATTGATACTAATAATTATTAGCATTTTATTATCTTATGAGTTATTTCAATTCAGATATTAGCTATCCTTTGTAAATACCTGGATTATTTGTAATTATTATCTATATTAGAAATATAAAATATACTTTTTTAATTTAAATGTCACCCTTTACTATTGCATTCAAGAAATCATGAATTTCATTATTATCTACTTTATTATTATTTAATTTTATTATAAAATTATTACATTGCAATTGTTTAAGCCATTAAGCTAACAATGCAAAATGTTCAATTGATAAAACAGTACTTGAAAACTTTACTTATTGAATAGTATTTATTTATCTAAGATTTGATTAGACTTTAAGAAGATGATCTATTCGATATTGATTTTGAAACTCTTTAAAACATATTTTTTTTAGATTTTAGTCTTGTAATATCTTTTTCTATGTTAATATTATTATACAAAAATACTCTTAGATTCTAAATTTATATATCTAATGGTATGGATGGCACAAATGAAAAAGTTAACTTCTGTTTCATATTTCTGAATTTATTAATATTATAATTATTATCATTCTCATATTTTTAAATATATATATATAATTATTTATTGTCTTATCTTAAACATTATTTTTATTGAATAATAATAATAATGGAAACTTATGAAATGATATTAACAATTATAATAGCTGTTCTACTTGGTTTATTATTAATCTACATCATCCCTAAATACTTTAGATTTTTTCATGGCTCAAATACCTCTCCTAAAAAAATGAAATATATTACCAAATCATAAATCTCAATATAATAAGATTAAAATGATAAAGATTTTTTAGATCAATAAGATAATTATGATTCTCCTAAAGCAGGCTATGTTTAATTGATTCTCTAAAATTATGAATATTAATATCTTAAAATTACAACTTACTCAATACTATATGAATAACGATTAGTTATACCCAAAAATAAAGTAATTAAAACTTTAGAATATCAATATAAATTAGATAATCAATATAATTAATCATATAGATGTATTGAATAAGAGAAAAACCAAATTATTATATATAACTAAAATACTAAAGAAAAATATTATAAGGGTATTATTGAAAATGCCCCCAAAGATATTTATTTTGGTTTTGAAGATATAAATAGAGAAAATTCAGCTAACTATTATTTCAATTAATTAATTACAAAAGATGAACTAACAGAAGGATCATCTACTATTATTGATGCTTTCTCATAATACTTAAATCTTGAAAGTCTAAAATAATATATAAGAGATAATAAAAATCATATTTAAACCTATAAATAAAATATTTTTTTTCCTAGTTCCATTTTAAAAATAGGAAGGGATGAAAAGTAATTTAAATAATAATACGAAAACTATATTTTTTAATATCAACCTATTAAATATGATTTATCATTAATCTACGATAAAATTTTTTTTATTACATCTTATGAAGAGAATAAAGATTATTTTTTTATTGAAGTCTTTCCTTCTCATTTATATATTCATGATGTAAAGGATCGAAATAAAGAAAAATATGATTATACACCCTATTTGAACTTACTTAAAAGTATATATCCTAGCCTTGGCTCAAGTATAGTAATATGTGCAGAGTGTTAATTGAACCAAAGATTAACAAAATCCTATTTCCATGTTTGTTATAATATGTTAAAAGAATCTAAAAATAAAAAGCTATAATCAAAAATACAATCTATTGCATAATTATAAGAACATCTATAGTCACTAATAAAATTATGATTCTATCATTTTACATTCAAATATTTTAATATACAATTATAAAAAGAACAATTATAATTTATATTTTTCTATTAACTGCTGTTATTTATTAAAAAATACAAATCATATCATAAATATTATCATATAATAAATAAATAAAAATCATGTATTTTTTAAGAGATTAAATAATTCTAGTTTAATTGCTTCCACATTAATATCATTATATTGACATTTTTCTTAGATTGAAATTGATTCTAAATATTCAAGTTTCATATTTAAACAAGTCCAAGGACCACAATCATAAGTATTTTTCTATAAATAATTAAAATTATAATTAACATACACTTACTTTAAATTATTAAATAATGTAGATAATATTTTTATCATTCTTTTATAATACCAATCGTAATGTCTAATGGAGTCAAATATTTCTATTTTATATATGTATTCATTTATAACTTTTTCCTTCATTATTTTAACCAAATACCAATGAAACTCTTAATTAATCACAAAATATATTGATTAATAAATATCTATTATTTAATAATCTATATATTTATATTCTAGTAGATAATTTTAAAAGATTCTTTTTTATATGGAATTATTGTTTTACCACATATTTGTAAATAATGAACTTGGTAAAAATAGTTTTCTTTTAATATTAGTTTAATTAAAGCCTTGAAAAAAATCTTGTTCATTTTTAATTGTTAAATAAGATGCATATGCATCAATAATATTACTTGTGAAATAAGTTTATGGTTATTATAAGATTCTTAAATCCAGTTATGATATTTATTAATTAAATTTAATCCAAATTTATCTTGAAGATGTTTGATTCTAATTTGTTCCTTTGAATAAATTATTAATTAATACTCCATTTTCCATTATTTTTATCTTTTGATGAAAGAATTTAGAATCTTAAATTCTTTATTAATCAAATTTTTTAATTTACTCCTTTTATCCATTAAACCATTTCCCTTCATATTCTATTTCTTCTGATTTCCCATAATATGATATACCATATCCATGACGATCAGAATTTTTCATTTCACCTTCATAACAATAAAATTTTGGATTATAGTCTTAATCGTATTCAACTTTGTAATGAAAAAATTATTCTACTTATAAACCTTCTTAATTTTCTTGGTTATTTAAATGAAATAATAACTCATTTTGAGTGGCTTTAATTTTTATATTTTTTATAAGGTAGATAATATACTTCTCATTTGAGTTAGGGCAATTGTTATTTTAAAGATTGATGTTATTATTAGCAAGCAATTCAAAAATTTATTTTTGTGATTTTGACTTCTTTTTTGGTCTACCACACCATTAGCATATAAGAATGCACTATTAATATAGCTTATAACAAAATATCATAAAAGATGAATAATTGTAATATAATTTAAATACTCAATTATTCCAATCACTATTAAGTCGAAAATAGCTACTGAGATCATCGTTGACAAGAGACTTAGACCATCTATAGTTTTTGAAAAAAGACTTAGCAATAGTTAGGCCTTCTCTTATTTAGCAAAGTTTTTAAATATGCAACTTAATATGTCTCTAATTTTTTATTTACAGGTATTCTTAAATTAGAGGTTGATTCATTATTTGAGGTATGTGAGAAAAATTTTCAATAATGAATTCTTTAAGTTTTGGTCCAATATTTTTGAAATAATTTTTAGATTCTCTAGGGAATCTATATTTTTTGTTTTGAATTTATTTGCTTGGTGTCTTGAGTATTTTTTGGAATGCTGGTTGATTTACATTTTAAGGTTAATCAATCTAAAAGTTGATACCCTCATCTAATTCTGCTTCAATCAGCATTCCATCAGACTCAATTTATGGTTCATAGTTTTCTGTTTATAGAAGAAAACTATCAGTATCAACATATTAAAGTTTATATGAGAAATTATCTTCATATAATATTTCTTCAAATGTAGTTGACATTTTAAGAATTTATATATTTTTTACAATAGGTATTAGCTAGTTAAATAGGTTTAATTACTGATAATTTCTGATTAAATGCATTTATGAAATACTTAAATTAAATTTAAAAATACAAAAGCATTAAAGATTTACTCTATAGTAATAATCTAGCAATTATCATAAATAATTAGGATTATAATAAATACATTTTTCATATTTTTTAAAATTAAGTCTACATAAACAAATAATTATATCTTTAATTAATTAGACATATTAACAATAAGAAAATGAAATTAAATTATTATACAATATTAAATAATTATATAGAGTGAAATCTTTCAAAAAATTAAAGGAAAATAAAATATTATTATGTATATGAATAATATTAATTAATAAAAATAGAGAATTTTTAATAGTTCATTAAAATGTTATATTATAGTATCTACTTAGAATATCTTATTTTTGGATGTATTCAATTTGAATATAAAATTTCAATTTTATAACATAAAATCTTTCAATTTTCTAGATATATTTGAGTAAAAATTAATTTTATCAAATTGACTTGATAAATTTAGTTGAAATTGAATATATTCTATAATAATAATAAATAAATTGTAATTTATTGTATTTTATAAATTGAATTATATTTATTAATATTATAATAGTATTAAATTAGAAAACAATATAATTCTTTCTAAAAATTAATGATAAATTCAATATTGATATGAATATGTATTCATTGTTACTATAATTATTATTATTATTATTATTTTTAATCGAATCTAATTAATACCTTTCCTTCACTCATGTTTTTCTTATAAAACTCCAAACCCTCTTTGAATTCAGAAACATCAACTGTTTTGGCTACAATAGTTTTAAGATTAGTTTTGAGCAACCCTTTTAATTAATTCAACAATAGTGCTTAACTAATAATATTTTTTGTTTTCAAATATTATGTCAACCAAAATCCAACAACTTTTTTGTCTTTGAAGATTAAATCCATAATAGATACATTTCCAACAGGCTTCAGACTTAATCCTCCATATACATAACAAGTTGAATGATTAGGCATAACTTCAAGAATCTTACCTGTTAATTCTCCTCCTAAAGCATCAAAGAAAACAGTTGCACTATTTAAATATTCTATAAATAATACCGTAATGTTTATAACACATTTTTTAACTTTTCTTAAAAATCAGAATCAGATGAATTTAATATAATATCTGCTCCTTCCTTTTTCAACATATCTACTTAAGCATCTCTTCTTATTATATTAATAACTCTAACACCATTCGCTTAAAAGTGTCTAATCATCATTCTGCCTAATTAAGAAGCAGCTGCTGTATGAACAACAGCTTAAGTTTTATGTTCTTTTGCCACTTCTAACATTGAAATCACTGTCAAAGGATTAACAAATGAACAACAAGCCTCTTATAATGTAATATCATTATCTAATTCTAAACAACCCAAAGCATCTGCCACGCTATATTCACCATAAGTTCCAAATTGAGATTATGAATAAAAAGCCACTCTTTTTCCTACTAATCTCCATCCCATAATTCCACCTCTAAATTATTTACATTCAACTATACCCATTAGCAATAACAGTTCCAGAACCTTCGAATCCTGGAACACATGGAAATTGTTTACCACTTGAATAAGCACCATGTAAAAATGCAATATCAGAAGGATTGATTGGAGCAGAGTCTACCTTGATTAAGACTTAGCCAGATTATGGAGTAGGAATTGGAATTTCCTTGACCACAGCTTCTTAGCCTGGGCCTTCCAAAACAACAGCACGCATTGAAATTTACATATTTATATAAAAAATATAAATGTGGATTTGTGTACATTTTCTTAAATTTAATTAAATTTCTAAAATTCTTATTTCAATTATAAAAACTATATAATTTTGAGATTTTGGAAATATTATATTATAAAATAATAATTCATACAGCTTTGTAATCTTTTAATATACTCTCTATATTCCATTACTATCTTTGTTCTCTCATGTCCTTCAATCTTTTTTCTTAATATAAATATATTATTGATACCATGAGATTCAATATTATTTTATTTTTATTGATTTTATTATGTATCTTCTTTTTCCTTTTTAGCCTCTTTTTTCTCTTCAAATTTTTCTAATTTAGGAACTCTTTTAGCTTAATTACCAACTTAAACAACTTCCATTTTACCTGGATATCTAACTTAACCTTTATGTTCTTATAAATATTATTTAGATAATCTATATAATTAATATTATTATTTACTTATCTTTATAATTATTTCTTAATTGAGCATGTATTTCTTTTCTAAATAATTCAAATTATCCTACCTATTCTTCTTTTTTAGGATCTTCTTTCTTAATTTCTTACTTAAATTGATTTTCATCTAAAATTTTATTATCAATTTCTTATATTTAAAACTCTTTTTCTCCTTAATCTGTCATTAAAACATCATATAATAATAATTAACCAGGTAAAAATGTTTCAAATAACATTTTATTTTATTTTAGAGAATCTAAAAATTTTTTACCTTCAATTAAACCTAATTCATCATTTTTAATTTCAATTTATTTATCCATTTTAATAGTTGCCCATGAAAACTTTCTCATAGCTCTTTTAAATGCCAATTCATTTTATAATGCTTATGAATCACTAGTAATAAGTGATGTTTCTCTTGTAAAATTCTTTTCTATTCTTTTAATCATTTATTATATATCATCAATAGATAAACATCCATCTTCATCAACATCACTTAAATCAAATATCAATTCTAATTTTTTCTCTAATTCCATTCTTGCTAATACTCCAAGAGATAAAACTAAATCTTATATTTCAATTTTATCATCAAATTCTAATTAAAATCCTATATAATAAATATTAGATATTACTTTCAAATAACTTTTCAAATAATGTTTCAAATTTCTTACCAACCCAAATTTCAAAATATGTTTTCTCTTATTAAGATTTCTCTTATTATGCTTTTTCAAATATTGGTTATACATTATTTGATCTAAACCATCTTTCAAATAAACTATCTAAAGCAGATATCTTCATCTTTTTTTTATCTGAATTATAATTAGTTCCAAACCATTTAAGAAATTATTAATCATAATTCTACTTAAACCAATTTTCAAATGCTTAATCTGGTGGTTAATGTTTTTCTGATTAATTATCTCTTCTTTAAGCAGGTTCTCTAACCAATTATGTATCTGGATCAAATCTATATGATTCAGCACATGATCTTTCAACAATTGCTTCAAAATCATTCTTCATTTTATTTTAATATCTTGTGAATTCTTCAGGTGCCAAAATTAAAAAGAATTAAGATGAAATATAACTATATTCTCTACTTTTAACATGTAATTTAAGTTATTTTNACATCATATAATAATAATTAACCAGGTAAAAATGTTTCAAATAACATTTTATTTTATTTTAGAGAATCTAAAAATTTTTTACCTTCAATTAAACCTAATTCATCATTTTTAATTTCAATTTATTTATCCATTTTAATAGTTGCCCATGAAAACTTTCTCATAGCTCTTTTAAATGCCAATTCATTTTATAATGCTTATGAATCACTAGTAATAAGTGATGTTTCTCTTGTAAAATTCTTTTCTATTCTTTTAATCATTTATTATATATCATCAATAGATAAACATCCATCTTCATCAACATCACTTAAATCAAATATCAATTCTAATTTTTTCTCTAATTCCATTCTTGCTAATACTCCAAGAGATAAAACTAAATCTTATATTTCAATTTTATCATCAAATTCTAATTAAAATCCTATATAATAAATATTAGATATTACTTTCAAATAACTTTTCAAATAATGTTTCAAATTTCTTACCAACCCAAATTTCAAAATATGTTTTCTCTTATTAAGATTTCTCTTATTATGCTTTTTCAAATATTGGTTATACATTATTTGATCTAAACCATCTTTCAAATAAACTATCTAAAGCAGATATCTTCATCTTTTTTTTATCTGAATTATAATTAGTTCCAAACCATTTAAGAAATTATTAATCATAATTCTACTTAAACCAATTTTCAAATGCTTAATCTGGTGGTTAATGTTTTTCTGATTAATTATCTCTTCTTTAAGCAGGTTCTCTAACCAATTATGTATCTGGATCAAATCTATATGATTCAGCACATGATCTTTCAACAATTGCTTCAAAATCATTCTTCATTTTATTTTAATATCTTGTAAATTCTTCAGGTGCCAAAATTAAAAAGAATTAAGATGAAATATAACTATATTCTCTACTTTTAACATGTAATTTAAGTTATTTTAACATTTCTTTAGTGAAATTAGATTTAGTCATTTTACCTTCAGATAAATTACCTGATTCTCTGAATTCCTACTTTTGTGTATCATTCATACCTTCCATATCTTCTTAATGAATACATCTGATAAGAGTTTTTAAAAAACTTCACAAACTGCTGGATTAAGTGGTTCCTTTATTTATTAATTCATTTTTTATTTAAATGATTGCTAATTAAAAGGCCATGTAAAAAAAGAGAAATATCCAAAATATTATTGATAATGATGATGAAATGGGAGAAGTAGCAGAATGGGCTGGAATATCAGCTGCTTAGGCTAAAGATGATGATGATTTCGATTTTGATAATAAATAGGTCTTCTAATAATCAAATGATCATGTTGAATAAGCTAGATAAAAAATCAATTAGAAATTAAATAAGAAAGGAACTAATGTAAATTAAAGAAATGGACCTTTAGTCAATAATCTCAAAGACAAGGCAAAAAGTATTGCATTATAGAATAATCAAAACAACGAAACACCCATAAAACAACAATGTTAATCAAGTGATGATGAAAATGAAAAACCTCGTATTGATAAAGGAGAAGAAAGTCCAGATAAAAAGGTTTTTAGATTGTCAGAAAGAAGTATTGGTAAAATTGAAGAAGAATTCGAATAAGCCAATAAAGAAAGAATGATGGATTTAGAAAAGAAGAAAAATGAAATTAAATAGATAAACTTTATAGAAGCTTGGGATTAATTGAAGGGTTCTTAAGATATACGTGATTAGATTGAATTTATCTAAAAAAAGACATCTTTTTTAGATAAACTATTCGGATGTTTCAGTATCCATTTGAAAAGTAGTAGACTCATCTAAGAAAAAAACTAAGTACTATAATTCTAAACAAGGTTTGCTTAATGTCGTAACTGTCATTTGATGATAATAACGAATCTCATTTTAGAATTCTTTATACAATCTATTGCCAACTTATGACTACTGACTATTGTCTAAGATATGGATCTCATTGGGAAATGATTGGATTTTAAGGCACTGATCCAGCTACTGATCTTAGAGGAGCTGGTATACTTGGATTATTATAAATGCTTGCTTTTATATCAGAATATAAAATATATATCAAGTAAGCACTAAAGATTTTTCAGGATATTAAAATTCCATTTAGTATTACTCTAATTAATATTACAACATTTGTGTTAGTTAGTCTTAAAGACAATAAATTGAATTAACTAATTAATTAAGAAGATTCTGTTATAAGTGTTATAAATAAATTATACTTTGCTGGATTCCATTTATTAACTAAAATTCTTAAAAAGTATTTATTATTACATTATAAAAGAGAACAAATTACTTTCCATACAATAGGAAATCATTTGACACACATTAGAAAGTTAATACATGAATAACCACAGAAACTAATCAGAGAGTTTCATTAAGATATTCAAAGATTTTATAAAATTAATAACATCTGACTGATTTATCTATAATCATTCATTTTTAAAACACTATTGTTTTATATTCTATATTTAGTCATTTGCTATATATTATTCAATAATACTTACCCTTTAGAATCATAAAATTAAAGAACACTATTGTTCATTATTCTTAATTAATTATGATTATCACATTTTCAATTCATCTTGATGAACAGATATTTTTAAATCAAGTTGAGTAATCTTATTTAAAATAATTCCATGAGTCATTTGTAAATCATTATAATTATTATTCTTTAAGTTATTTGATTATATATTTAATTAAATATATTCTAGTTCCTTTATTAGAGTCTATTACAAAATTATTATCTTTAAAATATTTGGTTATGGTATATTTTTAAACTAAAATTTCCCACTATTTTTTTTGGTGTTATTTATGTTTAATATATTATTTTTTAAAACATTTATTAATCCTTCGAGATATTTAAAAACCCTTATTCTCTTAAATTAAGCATTTAGGATAATATTATATTATAATCTTATATTTAATATTAATTCATTCTTCAATTATCTAATTTTTATCTTTTTCAATTTTTTCCATATATTCCTTTCTTAAATCATAAAGCAAATTGTTAACTTATTAATAATAGTTAGTAACAATATTCTATTCAATAAGATTTTGTTATTATTGTCTAATATCTGATTTATTATTACTATTGTTAGATTGCAATTAAATCTTCCTATGTTTTCCATCTCTTAATGACATTATTTTAAATTAAGGAATTAGATCCTCTTCACAATCTGAATCCCTTAATTAAAGATGTTGAGTTTCTTCTTCCTCCATAAAATTTAAATATTTTTATAAACAAATAAATTAAGTTGAATTTTTATTACAAAAATTAAAATATGTTAAGGGTTCATTTAATTGCTCATACTTTTCCATTTATTCCACCAAAATATATTTACTAAAAGCAATCGCAGATAATTTTTATAATCATAAATGCTTTTAAAGATCAAATCACAGAATATTAATATAATGATGGATATAATAAATTTAATAATATAAATCTCGTATCAATTATCATTCTAGTTTTTTATTTATTTGATGATAATTATTAAGTTATAATAGATTTATTTATCATTTTAAATATTAACAAAATTATTAAAAAAAACAGAAGAGAAATTGGAGAGTTAAATAAAAAAGGATGATTTATGTTATAATATATATTAATTAAAGAATCAGTATTATTGTGTATTTAGTCTATGTATTAATCTATATTTTGCGGGTACAATTTTGCTTTCTTCAACTAATAAAATATATAAAATATAATTACTTGTTTTATGAAATTGAAGAAACTCTTAATCAATTTCTTAGGCTGTGTATTTAATCATATTATGAAAAATATTATATTCTATTTTAGTGTCTTGATTGGCATTTGATTTTTATAATGTAGTGAATTTAGTAATATTAAGTTATTTAGTATGTATTTTATTAATTGAATTTGGTTTAGTATCTGAGAAACAGCATTTTTAGGAATAGAAATGATTTTTATTGAATTATTATTATTATTGTTATTATTATTATTATTATTATTGTTATTATTATTATTTTACTTTTTAATCTATGAATTAAACAGAATTTTCATCATCATCATATAGAGTAATGTATTTTTTACTATCAGGATCGTCTTTGACTTTAGATTCTTCCAATATTTTGTCAGTATACTTAACATTTTAATCATTAATTTAAGATTATTCAATTTTCATTTTATCATTATAATTAGACTATTATTCTCTATTACTAATAGGTATACCATTTTTAACACGATTAAAGAATTCGGAGGGTGTCATTTTATCATTATCTACAATTTTATTATTGAAATTTTCAGTTTTTCTTCCTGTCCTTAAAATCACCTTAATGTTTTTCTTTTCAATTGATTCTTATTACATTGATTCCTCTTCTATATTCTTACCTCTTACACCAAAATAATATATTTTAAAAGAGTCTGATTTCTCTGTTTATATAGTTACTGTCAATCTAGTGTATGGCTTGAATGATACATGAATAATAATTACCACTTCTGATTTAATTTATGCTGCATATATAATATAATTTTCTTCATTTCTTATTTTTATCAATTTTCCACTAATTCTTTTATACTCTTGATCTAATTCATTTAAATTGTAACATTTATATAGTATATCCTTTTCAGGTTCTGGATGGAGATCTTAATTTAAGTTATAATAATGTACGAAGGTTGATTTCTTAAATTAATGTGTTTCCGAATTCAGCTTCAATAATCAAGTTTTGGCCACCATTAAAATACTATTAGCAAATTTGATTGTCAACGAGAATGTCTAAATTATTTTAACCTTGATAGGGTTTTGTTTGGACAGAAATAAATCTGATCATTTTAATTAATGAAATTATTTAGTATAAACACTTAAGTGTAAATTATTTAGAGGATTTTAGTTATTTCTTTAAACGAATAACATTTAAAATATCATTTCTATTAATAAAAATGAAAAAAATAATTCTAATGACATTTAAAATTCTATATTAATTTTTATAATGAATTACTTATAATATAATAATTCAAGCATACTTCCCTTGATAAATCAATTACCACTTACTTCAAATGAAAGATAATTGTATGGATAATTATATGGAATAAATTACTAATAATAACAATAATAATAATAATAATAATAATAATAATAACAATTTAATCCTTATTTAAGTTCATTAAATTATGCCTATTAAACTAATTTCATACCTGCCTATACTAATAATTAGAAATTACCCTATATTTAATCTTAGGTTATTGATCCATTACCATTAAATTATAATTTAGGATTAATGGTTCATCAACCTTAAAGTTAAATTAGATTGGCATTTGATTTATCTGATTTTGGATTACCAAAAGAACCACCAAAACCATAAAGAATGATTGTTAAAAAGAAAATTCCATAAACTATTTATAAAGCACCAGAATTTGATTATTTTGAATAGGTAGAGATTCCAAAAATTTATTTATCGAATGAATAATAATTTAGAATTATAAAAAATAAATAAACAGATGCCCATAAAAAATAAGAGTATTTGGAAAGAGAAATTTAATTAGAAAGAATAAAATTAGAAACTGGAAGACATAATAAACAATTAGAAAAACAATAGGATATTAAAACAATAGAAGAAAATCAAAGTTAAAATAGTCATATGGGTGAAAAATCCTAAGATGAAATGAAAAATGAGAAGAAAAAAAGAAGATTAGCAAAGAAAGTCAAAGAGGATAAGAAATAGTTAAGGTAATTTGGTAATTATAAAAAACCTTCCATTTTGAAATTAAAGAAAATTATAAATAGAATTAGAAAAATGTAATGGTTTGGTAGGATATATATAAAAACATTAGAAAATGAAATAAAAATTAAGAAAGATTAATAATCTAGAAAGTAATAAACTAATCGTGAAGAAGCCAATGAAATGCTCTTAGATTGGATTGATGATACAACAAATGATTTTTTATTAGATTTATTGAATACTAATGAATCATTAATAGTATAAGTGGGTTAGGAGAAATAGAATACTGTAAATAAAAAGAAAATTAGTGCTTTGCTTGATACTTTATCAATTAAATTAATAAAAGAATTTAAACCAGAAAAAATTATCATAGGACCATTAGCATCTTATTTAAATGATATAATTTAATCATATTCTTTTCCTCCTTTGAAAATATATAGTAAATTTGAAATAATAAGAATTCCAACTACAAAATTTGGTAGTTTAGGATAAATGAATGAAAATTGTTAAAAAATGATTTTGATAATATTTATTGTACTGAAATAAATTGCATTTGATAACATTTTCAAAGCTTGGGAATAACATCCAGATTAATCATAAGATAATCAATAATAACTATTAAGAATCTAGTAAAATTCTATAATTCTATCTTCAATCATACATGAATTAGTAATTAAATGGATTGAAAAGAATGTTCCTATTCAAAATGAATATAAGTTGAATGAGTTGGAGAAGAACTTTCAATTTTATTCAAAACCTTTTACTACAGAGAAAGATCAAGCTAATAAAGAATATCCTATTAGTTTCTTGATTGAAGGAGTTATGGCTTCCACTTTGATTTAAAAATATATAAATAATAGCAAAGGAGAGAAAGAGCCTTGGATTATAAAATTAGAAGATACTATTGAAAAATTTATAAATTCAATTTTATAACAATTAAACAAAGAATATACAAATACAAAAAAATAGATTAAAAAATAGAGAATATCTTAAATGATGAATAATTATATAAATTCTTAATGAATGCATAATCAATAATCAAATATTTTAATTTGATCAACAATTACTTTTAGAGCCTTTGTTTATGTTTCTGCAACTTCTCCTCTAATTTCTAAATATCCTGCTATTTCATCTATTAAACCATTAAACTATTTTTTTGTTATTAATCCTTAAATATATTTTTTTAAAACAGGAATTTCAATCAATAATTGTTTAGACAAATAATCCAATTTAATTGTTGAATAACATTTAGCATATCTTAAGATCTTGCATTCAACAATTATTTATTATAAATAAGGTTTCAATAATGCCAAAAATGGATCCTTTTAAAACAACTATGAAATATAAAATATATCTTACTTCTGAATTAATAATGTTACTAAAAGTTTAAACATTTTATTATTCATAAGATAATCTTAAATCTTAAAATACTTTAACATTAGGATCTTAATCATAAACTTTACTCTTCATATCATCAAATAAGTTCATTTTAAAATTTTCAAGAATACTAATCACAGATGCATAAATAAGAGTCTATTTAGCTTCTGGTGAACTAGCATCTAAGAAATTATAAAAAGCTTCCATAAGTTTCTTTCTACTTTATTCATATTGTCTTTCTAGAGCCTTTTATTAACCAATTGTTAGATTGATAACTCCAGATATCTTAATTATAAATTATTAATACATAAGGTTCAAGCAAATCTAAATTTGATTTTAATAATTATCTATAAATTGGTTTAATCTAATCTTGACGATTTGTAATATTGTATAATAGAACTCTGTAAGCCAATAATTCAGCAATAAATGCTTATTTTCTATCTTCATCTTGTATTTGACTATTATCCAAAACAGATTAGATATTCTTTAATATTATAATAGTAATATACATTAATTGTTTCTTCTAATTTAATATAATCCCCTTTTTAAAAATAATCTTTGCATAATTTCATACTTGCTCCACAATAAATACCAATTTGATTCATAAATTTTAATTTATCTAATAAGTTTGGTAAAACAATAGAAATAAGATGAGAATTATTTGAATTCATTAGTGCATCAACAACAATCTTAAGTGCTTTATCTCCTTCTGTTTTATATTATTTATCTAATAATTCTAAAAATCCTTATATATATTCAAGTAAATGATCGTCTTAAAATTTAGATTTCATAATTGTTATCTAAATCAAAAACTATTAAATATTATATGAAAAGTTAATACTTAATAACTCTTAAAACTCCACTTTCTGGAATTAATGTCTTTAGACTTCTCTTTCTATATTACTTCATTAAAGAGTTGAAATGCCGTATCTGGATTGAGTTTCCATTCATCTTCTGCTCTATTATAATTATTTTCTAATTCTATTTCATCTTGATCTTCTTCTTAATCAATTTGATTCTAATCATAATCATAGTCATAATCATATTCTTAATCTGACATTTTATTGAATAATTATATTAATGAAAAAATAATAAGTGTAAGCCAAAGCTAAAGCTAAGACAACTGAGAAATAAAGTAAGTTGAATTAAAATTCTAATGATCGATATTATCCTGATCTATTGATAGATGAAGATGCTTATCTTAGAAATAATTATAAAGTGGTTCGTGAATTGGGAAGAGGAGGATATGGTGTGGTTTATAAAGGGTATGTCTAATAATATTTTAGATATGCATACAATAATGGACAAGAAGACAAGACTAAGAAATATGCAATTAAAGTCAATTTCTCAACAGTCTCTCCAGAATTAATATTTGCAGAAATTGGATTCTTAAAATTAGTTTAAGGAAAGGAGAACTTACCTCAATTAGTTAATTTATTCTTGACAAATTAGAAAATATACATTGTAACAGAATATTTTAGTTTTGATCCTTTTATTACATTTTTTTCTACTTTTAACATGTAGTAAATTAAAGATTATTTGCGAGAATTATTAAAGGCTCTATTAGTATTGAAATAGAATGGAATATATCATAGAGATGTCAAACCAGGTAATTTTCTTTATAATCCAAAAATCAAGAAAGGAATTCTTATTGATTATGGATTATCTGAAATAGATAAATCATTCGTAAATAATATGTTAGAAAATGGTGGAAATACATAAGAATTAAGATAAAGAAAATAATTATATGAAGATATTATGAAAACAATCTCTTAGATTGGTCATAATAAAATAGGCACTGAAAGTTTTATGCCATTGGAATCAATTTTACATTATCAAGAATAATCTTATGAAGTAGACATATGGGCTGTAGGAGTTATATTTTTATAATTTCTAACAAGGAAATATAATCTATTTAGTAATGTGAGAATGGTTCATAAACCAGCAGTTTCTAAAAATCTATTTTATGTGAATTTTATCTTAGAATTAACATCACTATTTGGAGCTGAAGCAATTACTAAGATTTGTAATAAATTTGGTAATATATTATTTATTATACATATATAGGATATTATCTAAATTTACCATCTGTTGTTGCTAAAACCCCAATTAATTGGAGAAGTGTAATTCATGTAGAAGGATTTGATGATAAAGCAGAAGATTTACTAACTTAGTTATTAGAATTAGATCCTTAAAAGAGAATTAAAGTTGAAGATGCTTTATAACATCCATTCTTTGAATAGTGAATTAATGAATCCATAATAATTAATTATTTAATTATCATTTAAAAATATCAGAGCCTTCAGGTTCTTATTGAGTTATTTGTTATCTTTATTAATAAAATTATTTCTAAAGAGTTTCCTCTTCTGATAAATGTGATCTAAAAGTCTATAATTAGAATTGTAATCTATATATATATATATTAAAATTAATATACGTTTAAATTTCTTCCATTTTTGTCAATAATATCTAATCTAATCCTTTCACATACTCATCTACATCAGATCCTGGTTTATCAATATTATGTAATAACATCATTTCCTAAAATAATCTTAAATAAATAAAATTACTTATTTAACTAATTCAACCATTGAATCTATATGAGATCTATGATTAGAAATCAAGTTTTCTTCTTCTTCTAAAATTACACTAATTAATTATTCATGTTTCTATCCAATTTTCATTAAATCTTCTTCCATTGATTAATTTATTTCTTAAAATATATAAAGTATTAATACTTGATTTACGTTCAATAGGTCCTGGTCCTGGAAAAACATTCTCATTAACATAGGGACGAGGTTCATTTAATTATGGAGTTGGTTTTTAGAAGGAATGTTTATTTTTAGTTTCATTAATTTTGAATTATGGTTATTATTATTATTATAAGGGAATCATGGGTTAAGGTTATGGAGGAGGAGGTTAAATATAATTTTGATATGAATATTATTATTATTATTATTATTATTATTATTATTATTATTATTATTATGGAATCATCATTCCAGGAATAGAATTTTATAAATTTAAAAATTAAGGTTATTATTATTGTTAAAATAGATTTTAATTCTAATAATTTTATAATGGATTATTCTTAAAAGGATTAAATTATTATTAAACTTATGTTTATTTTTTAACAGGTTATTATTATCTTGGTAACATTAATTCTCTAGCTAATTTATCTAAAGATGTAACTTAATCTTTTAAATCTTTATCATTAGGTTTTTTTAATTCTTTCACTCTATCTGCATATCTTAATGTATTTAATGTATGTTCAGATGATGAATTAGAAGGTGAGAAATTACCAATCATAACAGTCTTACAATTACCAACAAAAGAATCTTTTAATACTAAAGTTAATTTAGATCCTCTAAAAGGAGTATGGTTTTTATTTAAATCTAATGCTCTAATACATTCTTTTAATGCTAATAATGATTTATTAATTTCAGCACCATCAAATCTAGTCTATTTATTAGTGTCACTTACATCTGCACCTCTTTCACTACCAGCTAAATCAATGAAAGATAATTTTCCATGACATTTATTACCATCTTTTAAAGTTATCTATAATATTGCATGAGATCTTGATGAATCATTATTTGATGAATTTGATGCTGTAATTCTTGATGCACTACCTTATTCTATCACTTTCATTAGTTATTCTACAGATTGTACTTTCCTTTCTTATAATCCTACTACATTAACATTTCCTTTTGCATCTTCTCTTGCATGTAAAAGTGTTCGTTCATTTAATAAATCAAAGAGTTTCCCACAATAGATTTCATAAAATGATATAGATATTTATAGATGACCATTACATTCATTGTTTAATAAACAAAAAATGTCATAAGCTGCCAATAAATATAAACCAGGTACTCTTTCTGAATAATCACCAAGCATTGTATATGTTTTACCAGATCCTGTTTATCCATATGCAAAACATGTTACTTTTGCCTTATTAAATGCTGCTTCAACAATTGGTCTCACTATTTATAAATATAATTGCTCATTTGTTGTATTTTCATCAAAAGCAGCATCAAAATTAAATTAATGCTCCTCTATATATTTAGTCAAATCAACTTTTGTTCTATAATGATCCATCAAATAATTAATACCTTTATTCTTTTACAACAACTTGACTTTATTAATTGTAAACATCGACAATATCGATATCGCCCTTATTCATCTCCTTTTTATTTAATGGCCTCTTACGAACTGCCACTATAATCTTAGGTTCTCCTTATTCAATTAGCATTTTAAATTTTACTTTTTTTTGAATTTAATTTGTTATTTTTAGTTCGTTATCTTCATTTATATATATAGATATTTGGATATCCTTTCTAATAAGACTTCTATATTTAGATATGTAATAATATATAATTATTTTGTAATAAAATAAAAGTAATCATATCATCTTAACTTAGATTTAAGCTTAGCTTAATATTCCAAGTTTTCCTTCTATACTTTTTCTAATAATGAAGATTTCTCTAATACTTTCTAACGTAATCTTTCTATTTCCTTATCTTATAATTCACATTTACTCTAAAATTCATTAATAGTTATATTATTGATCTTTACTTCTTCAGAGTATTTCTACAATTATTTATGTTATTATACTAGATTTCTATAATTTTCAGCTTACCTTGATAAATCACTTATCAAACTATCATTCTATTATTTTAGAATATTAATTTCTCCTTCTTTAATTTATAAAGTCTCTAAGATTTATTCTTGATTTTAATTTTTTCCATTAAGATTCATTAAATCTTTTAATTAAACTTACAATCTAAAGACTTACTCATCTTTTTATTTAATGATATTATTAAGTCTAGTACATTCATCTCCTAACATATTAGTTTTACATTCTAATTCTCTAAAGTTTTATTAATATGATTATTGATTCTCTTTATATTAAGTTTCTAATTTTTAATTCATTAATTTCAATTATTAATTTTATTCTTTATAACCTAATAATTCTTATTCTAAAAATTAAATCAACATTTATTTTTATTTATGAAGATCATTTATTTCATTTTAATGATTTTTCTCCTAATTTTCTAAAGAAGTTTATAATTTTTTAATTTAATTCTGCTCTTTAGTTTATTATTATTATAAAAGACAAATCTACTCCTAAGATTTTCCATACATAGTAGTCAATTCATTTATCTTTTATTATAATGAATTCTTGTGTTCATTATATGTTTAAGACAAGTGTTCAAAATCACATTCAATTAATTTCAATTTGTTTTATAAAATAGATTCACTTGCACTCTTAGATTCAGCTACATCTTTATATTTATTTAGTTATTAACAAATTTCTTAATTCTATTCTCTTTATTGAGTCAATTTATTCTTCAATTCATTAACATGTTATTCCTAAGAACCAATTACAGCTTATTATTTTAATAAAGTAAACTCTTAATCTTTTGATTATGAATCAAATTATTAGATTGCATATGATAACTTCTCTTCTAAAATATTATTATTTTTCTTAAGATTTATTAATTGAGTTTCCTAAAATAAAATTATAATATTTACCAATGCTTAAACAAGACTTTAATTCTTATTATCTGAACTAGAAAGTTATGATAAATTTTATTAAAGTCTAGCAATTTCTTGTTTTGCCTATAGTTATTCTTATCTCAAAGCTTATCTATGTTTTGATTCTTATTATTCCATCTAGTATTTCAAATTAGCTATATCTTATTTCCAACTTAAATCAATTTATCTCACTGCGTCATTGTGACTCTTTTCTTACAATTCACATTTATGTTTATGGAAATCCAATTAATCCTATAATATATATTAAAAATATATATACTTTGAGTTCCTAATTTTCAAGTGCTAATTTTGGATCTTGTTGGACTATTACTTAAGGTTCTTAATTTTTTTCTTTTAATTTTTAATTTTCTAATTGTAATCTGTCTATTTCCTTTATAAAAGTTTCCAAATCTTAAATTGAACAATTAGGCTTTGATTATTTAGAAATCTATTGTGGAATTGTTATTGGAGATTATGGAGGTAATTAAGAATTTGATGATGTTAATGATTGATAATTTGATACACTTGGTTTTATGAATGAGAATGGTTTTGTATCCTACTTAGTTTCAGGTCGATTTTCTCTCTTATCAATTGAGTTATGTTGTGATAGTGGTTATCTGATGGTTGAATTCATTGGGTAAATTATTAACGGATAAATATATAAATAAAATTTGTTATTATATATCTCTCCTTTTAACATAGATTTTATTTATAAATCCAATTAAAATTATTTATCTATGAAAATATCAATATTAGAAAATTTTATTATCTAACAAGTGGTCTTCTTTATTATATTCTCATGATCTAAGTTCTTATAAATTCTTATTAACAGTTTATATTATTTAGTTTTATAATTAAGTTGTTAAAAAACTTACTATTATTTTAGATTATTCTTATATTATTCTTGTTTTACTCTCATATTATCATTTCAATTAATGAATTATTAATATTTTTTTATTGAAACTTTAAAGAGACATTAATTATATCTAATTATTTTTAAATATATCATTACCATATTTAGATTAAAATTTGAAAGCTCTTTACTTACTGTATATTAAATTATTATTTATTTCAATAAACGTTTTAAAATTTAATTTTTAATATCTTTAAATTAAATATCATTTATTTGTTAAGGTGATTAGGTTAAAAATAAAATATTAATGAATTTCTTTTATCTAATACTATAAAATTATTATTATTGAATTTATATTAAAACTAATATAATCATAAAATATTTTATTTTGACTCATACTAGTTTTCTAATTTAAATTTCTTTTGATTCTCTATTCCAAATACTCAAGTATTATGCATTTTGACTGATTACAGCGAAGGTTTGCAATCCCTAAAATTAAATTTTTTATTAAATAATGAATTGTTAATCATTCATTCTTCTATATATATAAAGATTTTGACCTGATTTGAATAATAGTATCCCTTTTTCATTTATATATATAGATGGACTAAATTAAAAGCAGTCTTCTGTTTGTGTTATTTAAATTTGTATTCCATTAATAAAAATTTATGAATCATTTTCTTTTAGATATAATTATAATGTTGACTTAGAAGATTGAAAAATAAACATATTATTATTAATAAAGTTGATTCTATAAATTGGAAACTATGATGTGATTGTTTAAATTTAATTCAATTAAAGATTATCATGATTAATTAATTGATGTACTAATATAGTATGATTAAAACATGATAATAATATTTATTAATTTTCTGATAAACTTAAAGCTTGAACTTATTAGTCTAATTTAATATATGTTTCAGAAATATTCCATTCATTTTTTAGAGTCCAAAATCTAACTGTTTCATCTGTACTACCAGATATTAGAAGATTTTCAAATTTATTAATATCTAAACAAGTCACACTATAACAATGACCATTTAATTTTTATTCACAAAAATATTGTTATTTATCATCTAAAGACCATATAATTATTAATTTATCTTATCCACCAGATACAAATCTTTAAGAACGATTCATATATTTTAAACATTAAATATATCCTGTATGACCTTATTTGATAGTTTATCTTAATGAAAATTAATCATTTTCATTTTAAAAAACTTTTATTTATTAATTTTCACCTACTACCATTTAAGAAGCATCATAATAAAATGAAATAGCAAAACACCACTTCTCTTATTTAATAGTACTTACTTATTTATATTCAATTTTTTAAGATAAATATGAAAAATTTTATTATGGAATTTAACTTTAAGCTTTTTTTTTGCTTTACATTTATACTTTTATAGTACTTGAACATATTTCATGTTTCTTCTTTTTTCCAATCCTTTCAATATCACAATTCTTATCACACATTTCAATTTTATAAATTGATTGATAAAAGCTAGTAATTAATTAAAGTTAATCAATATAAATCTAATTTAAAATTTCTTAAAATTTTCTTATATATGATTCATTTGATTATTTAATCTTATTTTAATATTCTATTAGACTATTTTAATGACCTATTTCATTTGCCAATTCTATAAGCTCATTCTAAGTTAGATTTTGAAAATCCTTGGTATTTATTTTTTATTGATCTTAAAGTTAATTTGAATATTCACTCATATATTTTTACAATTCCATTAGAACATTAACTAATTAATTCTGCATAGAATGGTTATATTAACTGAGTAATTAGATTGAGTTCTCTGTCTTTTTCAAATAA
Organism: Paramecium pentaurelia; assembly: GCA_905183005.1. NCBI lineage: Eukaryota > Ciliophora > Oligohymenophorea > Peniculida > Parameciidae > Paramecium > Paramecium pentaurelia. Next base: position 123,292 of record CAJJDO010000094.1, read on the forward strand.
TAAGTTTAAGATAATTCTATTATTTTTTTTCTTTCAAACTATTATATCTAACATAATAAATAAAAATCTTCTAATTTTGTAAAAGCAATTTTCTTAGCCTTAATACAATCTAAACATGCTATTCTACCCATTATTGTAATATTTTCATTTAAATCAATCATCACTCCTTTTTGATTATGTTCTTAACATTTCACATTTTCATAACTTGATTTTTTATTCAATAATTAACAAAGATTTTAAATCATATCCTTAATTTATTCAGAATTTTCAGTTTAAATTTAACTAATTTTTTCACTAATCTAAAGTTTTTTTTTATCAAATTCCAAATTATATAATTATAGACTAAGCATTGATATTATTTTATTTGTTTTTTAAGTTTGTTGCTGAACTTAATCAAATATTTATTAAAATGATTCATTATTTTAAACATCTAATTTAAATTAAGAAAGTAAAATAAACCCTTCGTTTATTGTATTTATTTCATTATTCAAATTTTTTATATTTTTATCAACTTATGCTATTGTATTATTTTTTATGTCATTTTGTATTCTTATAATTTCTTCAAGTTTTGAAATTGTATTTTGATTCTACTCTCTTTTCTCATGAATCAATTTCTATATAAATTCTTTTCTATCATTTAAAATATCCTCAAGAGGAATTAGATTTTAATATTCTTATGCTAAACATCTTATGCATTTAATTTTCTATTCAGGTAAATTTTAATCTCTATCAAACATTAAACCATTATCATTATGTTATGAACATTTTTAGAAATTAAATGAACTATTCATTATAAATTAATTAATAAAAAATATAGAGGTTAATTAACTCATTAGAGAATTCATTTTCTTTAATTCTCTTATTCCTAATATGGTTCAGGCTAATGAATAGAACTCTCTTCAACTTCTTCATCTTAATCATTTTGAGAGCTTTCTTCCATCTCTTATTCATCAATAGGATAAAATTCTGGAGGTTATTATTCTTTCCCATTAGAACTTTTAATCTCTTGATCTGAGAAATCTTCAATTTAATTTTATTCACTATTTACAATCATTTCCTCTAAAGATAATGCTTACAATAATAATAAACAATTAAGTTAAGCTATATCCTATTTCATATTTAGTGGAGATTGACTCTTTAATCTATTAAATTTTTAAAGATCATCTTCTTAACTGTTTAATATTTCATTTATTCTTATAAGTGATTAGAAATATTAAGTTTAATCTTAAATATCATAATTTAGTTTTCTACCTATTCTAGATTATGATTATTATATTTCATTTTATTAAAAGGCATATTCTAATTCTTTTCTTATTTCATCTATTTATTTATTTGTTAATTTATTTTAAGATTCTACTTTTTCTTTGAAATTTTTTAAATCTTGTATTTATTCAATCAATTTTTCAGCTTATTCATTTTAATTTTATTCTACTTGATTTTTAATGATTTCATCTGTAAATTCTCCAAAAACTTATCTAAGTAAATTAATTTGATCTTGATTAGGGCGTTATTTAGATAGAATAATCAATGCTAATTATTAAGCTTAATCATTAGGATTCATTTTATTAAATTGTTATTTATTTCCAATTACTTATTATTCTAATTATTATATAGTTAATTGAAGTTCTTAATTCTATTTTAATAATTAATCATTTTATTATCTTTATATTAAATGTTGATGACTAATATTGTTCATACCATTTTGATAATCAAACAATTACTTTCTTAATTTATCTTGTTCTTCTTACATTGTTTAATTTAAAATTCTTAATTCTTTTTCAAATCTCTAACTAATTTCTAATTCTTATTTTAATTATTCAAGTGTCTTTTCTAAATGATTTTTCTCATTACTCCATTTTTATTCTTAAGTTTAAAATTCATTAGAAAATTATGAAAAAGATTCTTTTTTCATGACTTCTGTTTCCTTTTCTAAATGATTTGCATGTATTTTTAATTTAGTATTTTCTAATTTCAATTTAGCTAATTCTTTTTCTAATTCTTTAAGATATATTTCAAAATAAGATACATCTGTTTCTTTTAATTATTCTGCTGGATATTACTATATATGATTATTATAAATACTTCCATTATTCTAATAAATAAATAATGTCTATCTAATTATGCATATTAAAATAAAAAATAATTTTCTCTAATTAATTATTCTTTATCTCTTTCCATAATCATAAGATGATCCTAAGTTTCTTTTAAAACACTCTTCAAATATTAAATATCCTTTTATGCTTTTATTGTACTTTCTATTTATTATTTTAAACCTATAGTATTATTCTATTCTAATAATTCAACTTATTCTTTAACTATTTCCCACTATTCTTTATAATGTTATATTTTCTTCTCCTGCATTTAATATCTAATACTTGAACTAGCTAATGATTTCTTAGTGGATTCTTATTGGATTGATTTAGTACTATTGTGTAAAGTTTCATAATTAATTTCAATTTCATCAATTGAATATGTTGCCAAAGTTTCAAGAATAGGTGCTATGTAAATATCTCCTTTTTAAATGGATTTTATATTTTCCTCTAATTATTCTCTTAATCTGCGAATAACTTCATAAAATTATAATACAATATCTGGTTTATGATATTCTACTTAATAATTTAATTGTTTATGTTGTGGAATAATTGAATTTTTGAATATTTTTTAAAATTCTCTTAAAAAAGGATGCCATGGTTTAATAATGATATCATTCATTTTATATATTTCCAAAGTCCTTCTTTTCTTTTTAGCTTTTTAATTAGCCAATAATAATGAAGCTTATTTTGGTTTTTATTTTTGACATCCATAACATTAATAAGTTGATGTTAATGGATTATAATCATAGAAATCACTATGATTCTCTCTATCTTTACCTTTCTATAAATTCTTTACCATATAATTGTTTAATATGACTTCATTTTCAATAATTGACATTTTTGAAATAATAATTAAATAATTGTTACTTCTTCTTGAAATTCGTTTTTAAATTAATTTATTAAATGAAAATCTTGGTGCTTTGCTTAATAGCCTTAGCTATTGCAGATAAGTTTGATCAATTTAGAGCATTTGATGAAGATGAATTTGGTAGAACATTAATTGATACTCTATAAATGCAAATGAGTACAGGTGAACCTATTGCTAGATTCATTGAAATAATGAGAAACTTAGAAACATCAATTGAAAATGAATAAAAAGAAGATGATAAAGCTAATAATGAATATTAAAATTAATGCACAGAAGATATTAAAATATTACAATAAGAAAGTGCAAATTTAGAAAGAAGAACAGTTGAAATCTAATCAATTTTAGATGAATTAGAACCATTAAGATCATATAAATAAGGTTAATATGATGCAAAGAATGCATGGAAAGTAGAAACAGAAAAGAAATTAGCTGATCTTGTTAAGAAAAGAGAAACAGAGAAAGCTGAATTTGATAAAAAGGTTGAAGAACATGATTATGCAACATTTGTTATTGAAACAGTTAGAAGAATGTTTTCAGATAAAAATTAAAGTTTTTTATAAATGAATAATGAATCATAATGGTAAAAAGTTAGAGATTACTTTATTAATGCATCTGAATAAGCAAGTAAATATATATTATATCTATATTTTTAGAGAAATTTGAAATCAAAAAGAGTTATTCTAAGTTGTTCAATGTTTTTGCTGAAATTGCTAATGCTGCTCAAAGTGAAGATTTTTAGAATTCACCTACTGTTAATAAAATTGTTAATTTATGTGATTTAATGCTTAAATAAATTGAAGATAGTAAAGCATTGGAAACTAAAGCAGAATAAAAGAGATTGAATATGTTCATGTTAGAAAAGGGTAATTTTGATAAAGATTTAACCAGTTTAAATAATGCTCTTGCTTAATTAACAGCTGCTATCTTAGGTTTAGACAATAGAATATAAGATTAAAAAAGAGATTTAAGTGATTATAATGCTAGATTGGATGCTAAAAATAAATAAAGTGAAGATAGAGGTGGTGAATGTAGAGAAAAGGCATATAATTATTAATTAACTAGAGAAAAAAGGTATTTTTTATTTTATAATAATATATTAGAGAATAGAAAAGATAATTAGTATCATAAATTATAGGTGCATTTTCAGCTAATTAAAGAGATTTTGCAGAATATGTTAAACTTAGAGGATAAGCAGGAGATTTCAGAGGAAAAAACTTTTAGGTCTTGGGTAATCCTACAGAAGATTGAATATGAATAATATCATAATAATTTATTATCAAACTATGTTCCAGAATTTCCATAACGATTAATTCTGAAGAATTAGTCTTTCAGATAATGATTAATAATTATGAAGAATCACTATATAACCTTGGGATTGGAAAGAAATGCTCAACAACGATAAATTAAGGAAGCATACCATAAATTAGCTTTAAAATGGCATCCAGTATTATATATATAATTAATCTATTATTAGGATAAGAATACTAATTGTCGAGCTTAGGCAATTACATATTTCCAAGAAATTAATGAGGCTTATAATATACTATCTCAGTAAGAAAGCAAGAAAAAGTATGATCATAAATTGGAAAAGCATGATCATTTCTAAAAACTCAATTTTTTTCTGGAACAATTTGAAGAAATGAATGAAGAATTTACTTATTTAACTAAAGATGATAAAGATACTTTGAACAAATTTATCAATAGGATAGACAATCAAAGTAAAAGAATTAAGAAACATTGATTATGTATAAGACAACTTATTCTTTTTGATACTTATAATTTAATAAGAATATTTCATGGTTATTAATTTTTATAATTTAATTTTTGCATAAACTATTAAATTAGTTATAAAACAAAAAAAAAATTATTTAAAATTAATATCTAATACAAAGAGGAATAAGAAAAGTTTTTACTTATTTCCATCTTTATCATCTTAAAAGACATATATTGAGTATAAGCATTCTAATATATGTATAATCTATTGTAGACAATATAATATTTTTCATATCCAAACTTTAATCCCTTTAAGAATTAATAATTGTAGTTATTAGTAAAATGAATATCGAATACAAAATTATTAAGCAGTTGTTTAAAAAACATTTTTATTATATTTTTAATTTTCATTAAACTCAATGACTCTACCTGACACTTACTGAATTGAGCTATAAATTAAGAATAATTGCAAACATTTATAATCTTAGACAAACAAAACTTAAGCAAGGTTAAAATCTTTGCTTAAAAATCTCTGTCTATTTCTATGGACCAGTAGATAGCCTATTAATTAAGGATGGTTCTTAAACTCATTTGAAAGGGACTGTCTAATTATAATAAAGAATCTTATGTTGCTCATCTTAAAATTGTAAGTATTGTTTTCGAAAATATAACTTACTCAACTGAAATTCAAAAATAGAACCAAATTAATTCAAAGTTTTAATAGTAAATAGTTTATTAATAAAAGATATTTAATTATAAAAAATTATGAAGATTGTTTAATGAAATTACAATACTCTGATTTATATAGGGAATTAAGACTTTAAGATTGCTAAAATAAAGTTAAAAATATCTAAAATAAAAATTGCGAGAAATAATTAAATGTATTTTTGGTAAATTACATTAGTAGAATAAGAAATAGAATCACCTAAATTAAAAATCTTAAAAAATTTTGATAATTTGATTATAATATAACTTTAAAGTTTTAAATATGAATATCATGGCTATTACTATTAAAATGCTTATTACTATAATAGTTTCTATTCTCGTAATTTTTACTTTCTAATTCTTCTCCTTTCCACTCTTGGAATTTTATTACCATATACTTTATTCTTATTCTTATTATTTAATTTAAGATAATTGCATTAATTTTTTAATTAATCAAATACAGTTTGAGATATTGACTTTTATTTTTCTTTTATTTGATCTTCAATAAGTAATTCATTAAAAATTTTATTCAAACTCCATTCAACTTCCTTTTTAGATCTATCAAAAGACTTTTCAATTCGTGAATGATAAGTAGCTATAATAAATAGTTCTTCTGGTAATTCTTCATTTAAAAAATACCTATAAATTGATTACAAAGTCTTTGTATTGAATTTCTGTTCATTAATTATTTATAAAAATTAAGGTTTATTGAATTCCATCTTACATATTAAAGTATTAAAATCAATATTTAATGTTTTTATTTTATCCTCTATTTTTTATTTCAATATTTGAAAATCTTATATATTATCCAATTCCTCTATTGTAAATTATGATTTAATTTTATTAATAATTTCATTCTCCAATTGTAAATCAACTTCCATAACTGTTTTGAATAATTAATGATTTCTTGTAATTCTACAGATAGCTTCAATAACTAATCGTTAGATTATCATCCTAAATTAATCTTATTTGAAATTATTCTTGATCTAATTTAACATCAAAATAGTTTTTGATAAATCTTCACATTAGGTTTTAGTTGACAAATTTTCATCAGCCATTGTTCCTATTGGATCTGATAATAAATAATCCATATGATATTTAATCTTGGTTGAATCTGAATAAGCCAACATAAAACTAGAATTAATCAATTCAATCATCTCATATTTCCATTAGTTTTCCTCTTAACAAATCATATACAATAAAGTATTGCCTAATAATGCAGCATAAGCATTTTCAAAACAAGTATCTGCATTTTCCATTAATACAAATGTCATCTAAATATGGAATATGCTTGATCTTAGAAAAGGAATAAGAATTTCATGTTGATATAATGGAACCAAACAATTAAATTTTTCCTTTTCATTATCCCCAATATTAAATTCAACTTCATGATTTGGAGAATCTATAATTGCTAATGAATCAATATATTTATTTATCTTGGCAATATTAAGTACTTCAACAGTATATGGATTGATTCTTGATTGATCTGATCTTTTTACATACAAAGCATATCCAATTATAGGGAGAGATTATACTAGATGATATTGTGTTTCACAATTCTTGACACCTTCAATTAAATCTGGATCTGTTAAAATATCAACTTAATTTTATAAGGAAAGTATTGAAACTGGAAAATCATGATTGACAAATTTAGTCTTTTCAATCATAGCTATAAATTCTTATTTATATGTTTAAAATGCTTCTACAGATACACCTGCAAATTTCAAAGCTTTATTATGATACTTTCCAATTTAGGTTCCAATTTTAAGTCTTTGTGCAGCTGTTGCTTCATCTAATTCTTATAATGTTTAAGCAGATGCCAAAAACTTAAGTTCTTAAATTATTTAATTAAGTGCTGATTTCTATTCTTATACTCTCTCTAAAAATGTTAACTTTTTCCCAAAAATGAATTTGTTTAATTCAGTCAAAGCTATTTAAGCTTCTTATGCTACCTTTTTTCTTAAAGACATTAATTATAAATTTTATAACCAATAACCTGCAATTAATCCAATTTATTCTCCTTTTACTTCTATTTTTTATAATTTTCCATTTTCTGTTTCCAACTCGTCAGAATAAAATGAGACCCAAGAATCAGGCCAAACTAATTCTGTAATTTAATCCCAAGGAAATTAATAGCAAGGTGAAATCTTTATTGGTTTTTGATGTTTCATATATTCAGCTGCAGATAGCATTTCAATTTAAAATCTCTTATCTATTGAATCAATTCCTTAATCATTTGTGTCAACCAAAAATAATGGAGGAATAGATCTATCTCCATTATGGTACAATTCTCTTAAATTCATTGAAATAAATGTAGGAAAATTTTTGCCAACCCCAATACAAATAAAATTTAAATTTTCTANCATCTAAATATGGAATATGCTTGATCTTAGAAAAGGAATAAGAATTTCATGTTGATATAATGGAACCAAACAATTAAATTTTTCCTTTTCATTATCCCCAATATTAAATTCAACTTCATGATTTGGAGAATCTATAATTGCTAATGAATCAATATATTTATTTATCTTGGCAATATTAAGTACTTCAACAGTATATGGATTGATTCTTGATTGATCTGATCTTTTTACATACAAAGCATATCCAATTATAGGGAGAGATTATACTAGATGATATTGTGTTTCACAATTCTTGACACCTTCAATTAAATCTGGATCTGTTAAAATATCAACTTAATTTTATAAGGAAAGTATTGAAACTGGAAAATCATGATTGACAAATTTAGTCTTTTCAATCATAGCTATAAATTCTTATTTATATGTTTAAAATGCTTCTACAGATACACCTGCAAATTTCAAAGCTTTATTATGATACTTTCCAATTTAGGTTCCAATTTTAAGTCTTTGTGCAGCTGTTGCTTCATCTAATTCTTATAATGTTTAAGCAGATGCCAAAAACTTAAGTTCTTAAATTATTTAATTAAGTGCTGATTTCTATTCTTATACTCTCTCTAAAAATGTTAACTTTTTCCCAAAAATGAATTTGTTTAATTCAGTCAAAGCTATTTAAGCTTCTTATGCTACCTTTTTTCTTAAAGACATTAATTATAAATTTTATAACCAATAACCTGCAATTAATCCAATTTATTCTCCTTTTACTTCTATTTTTTATAATTTTCCATTTTCTGTTTCCAACTCGTCAGAATAAAATGAGACCCAAGAATCAGGCCAAACTAATTCTGTAATTTAATCCCAAGGAAATTAATAGCAAGGTGAAATCTTTATTGGTTTTTGATGTTTCATATATTCAGCTGCAGATAGCATTTCAATTTAAAATCTCTTATCTATTGAATCAATTCCTTAATCATTTGTGTCAACCAAAAATAATGGAGGAATAGATCTATCTCCATTATGGTACAATTCTCTTAAATTCATTGAAATAAATGTAGGAAAATTTTTGCCAACCCCAATACAAATAAAATTTAAATTTTCTATGGCTGGCCTTGTCTTATCTATAAGTTCCTTTGAAAATTCCCCTTATCCATCAGAGACAAATAAAACAGTAACATTCTTCTTTTATTTTAGAGAATACAACAATTTGTTCAACTCTAAGAATGCTACTGTTATGTTTGTTCCTCCTCCACCATAAGTATTAATATTATTTGTAAGATCAGCTTAAGGAATACTTTTTACTTTAGTATCAAATGTAATTGCGCAATGTAGTTTTACCTTACTCCTTATTTCATTATAGTATTTTGCCACATATTGCCAATCTATAAAATAAAATTTATATTTTACAGTTATACATGGATCCTGAACAATCCAAGATTGCCAATAGTTATGTTTCTTCATATTTAGAACTTGGTACTTTAAAATAGTTTAATGAGACTTCCTAAAACATTATTATTTAATTTATGATTTGAATATAAGATCTAAAATATTTAATACTCAATTTATTCTTTCTTAATATTGTATTCATTTATTGAAAACCAGAAATTAACATATTTATAATAATAATTTAGAAATTGATTTACTTTTTTTTTACTTTCCTGAAGAAAAATCTTCATAAAATTAGAAATCGAATGAAAATAAATACAAACGAATAGATTTTATTTAAAAAATATAATATATTACAAAATTATATAGTATTTTGACTATTATTATTATTGGGATTGAAAATTTAAATGTATCATAATAGATTTATAAGGAATTTGAAGAATATTATGGTTACTTTTGTTAAATTACAAATAATACAAATTTTATAAAATATAATAGGATTTTGTTTAATATTTTGTTCTAGTATTATTAAGAGTAAATATTTCTTCTTTAAGTAAAAATGAAAATAATGGAGGGATTAAATAGTTGAGAATTATAATTATTATAGTATTATTTTTTTGATTTATGATTGATAATTTATAAATTCTTCAAAATATGTTTAAATTAAAATTGTAACAGAGACTCTCCTAAATTAAATTTATAATTGTTATTTCTTTTTATTGGATTCATTAAGCACATATTGGTCTAAGGATTAATTGTTTTTAAATTGCAAAGGATCCAACTGTGCTTATCATTTCTAAATATCCAAATTTGGAAGGTATTTCTAAAGAAATGATTATCTAAGGATTTATAATTAGAAAGTGATAAGTCTGATATATTTGATAATAAACTTTACTTAAATTTCAAAAACATTAAGCTATTAACATTCTTTCTTTTTATAATTTTTCTAGGGATATTAACATATATTCCTATATCATTTCAATTATATTATTTAATACAAATGGCATTTTAGTAAAAATACTTTGATGTTGTACCTTTCAAAACTCATATTAGCATTCTTCAATTAAAAGTTACTTAAAATAGGTTGAAACTTAGAATAAGCTCATCAGAAAAACCATAATTAATTGAAAGAAAAACTAAATTACTTATTTTAATTCCTCTCTAAATACCAGATATGGCTATTTTTATATACTCTAGAATATCTATAATATTTCTATTAAATAATAAAATTCTATTTATATTTTTCAAAATAAAAAAATTACGTTTTGTAAAAGATAAATATTATGAAAATGAAAATGTCATTTGATAATTCCTTATTCTTGTCTAAAAACAACTTTCTAGCAGAAATCTAGAACAGAGTTCTCTTAAAATTTGAAAGCAATATATATAATAAATGAATAATTTTGTATATGCATTTTTCAATTATTTTATTAAACTCCTTAAATTTTAAGTGATATCTAGTATGTGTTTATGACAAGGGATAGTTATAAGGCTAGCAGACTTTATAATACTATTTAAATAAGATTGTAAAGATCTCTAGTATGAACTTTCCTATTGATTTGGAGCCTGGTGCTGTAACATATGTTTTTTTATTTGGGTTCTATTTTATTATAAGATGCCTCCTTTGCATTATTTAGTTTGCTTATTTTATTAATTAGGAAAAGAGTGTCTCAATGATTGTATTAATTACTGTAATTCTGTACTCATTATGTAATAGTGTAAATTTTTAAGTAATATATCTATATTTTTATTATCTTATAAATAATCTTAATCTAATAGTGTAAACTTATCAATTTAAAGAAATATATTTATAATTTAAAGACGTATCTATAATCATAAGCTTATAGTGTAAACTTATATGATTTGTTATATTATGATTTAGCGATTAAAAATATTCATCTTCAAATTTATATCTAGTTTGAGAAATTGATATCTATGATTTTGATTTTTTCAAAAATGAATATTATTTATAAATAAATATTATCCCAAATTTATATACTATGAACATACATATTTAAAAATAGCTATAGTTAAACAGAATAATGATGTTGAAAGTTATTTAATGGTAAATAGATCATTAAACAAAATTAATTCATTAATCAAGTGATTAAAAGGATTCCAGAAACGAGGCATTCTATTTTTCATTTACTCTTTTCTATTTCCATTTATCAACTAAATTATTAGACTATAGAAATTCTAATTTATTCTACTTTAATATATTAGTCATACCATAGAAAACTTTTATTCATTCTGCTGATAATCAATAGATATTTATTGAGGGGTTTGCCAACAAGCCTAAGGCTGTTGCTATTAGGGAGCAATATTGGGAGATAAATTCTCAGGATAAGGGCTTCTAATCAAAAGAGGTGACACGCCCATATTATATGGAGTATTATTATTATACATGTACATAGCTTAGGCAGGAGTGTATACCATAGGAGTTTGGTTCATTTATGGGAAAGGAGAAATTAGATTATAATTTTATTAGTAATTCTTAAAGTACTAGCCCATTAACATTTAAATAGGGGTTTGTTAAAATTATTATTATATATCCTCTTAATATGGACGAAATCCTTAATATAAATATTAATTAGGTTATTAAATTGGAGATTGCTAAACTTATTTATACCCATATTAATCATTTTTTACTTCCTCTATTTTTTACAAGGAAGGTTAAATATTATAATATAATGTGTTAGGAGTTGAGAGATCTTTTTTATTATTTTCACTTAATAATTAGGATTAGAATTACTACTGTATTTTTAATTATTATTCAAATGAGAATTATTATTATTATTATTATTATTATTATTATTATTATTATTATTATTATTATTATTATTATTATTATTATTATTATTATTATTATTATTATTATTATTATTATTATTATTATTATTATTATTATTATTATTATTATTATTATTATTATTATTATTATTATTATTATTATTATTATTATTATTATTATTATTATTATTATTATTATTATTATTATTATTATTATTATTATTATTATTATTATTATTATTATTATTATTATTATTATTATTATTATTATTATTATTATTATTATTATTATTATTATTATTATTATTATTATTATTATTATTATTATTATTATTATTATTATTATTATTATTATTATTATTATTATTATTATTATTATTATTATTATTATTATTATTATTATTATTATTATTATTATTATTATTATTATTATTATTATTATTATTATTATTATTATTATTATTATTATTATTATTATTATTATTATTATTATTATTATTATTATTATTATTATTATTATTATTATTATTATTATTATTATTATTATTATTATTATTATTATTATTATTATTATTATTATTATTATTATTATTATTATTATTATTATTATTATTATTATTATTATTATTATTATTATTATTATTATTATTATTATTATTACAATTATTATTATTATTATTATTAATCTAGTTATATATCTTATTAACATTCTTCTACTTTTAATTTAGTTCCTTTTTATTTTGATTTTTTTAATGAATCTTTTGATGACTTAACATGCACTTTTTCTTAAATTTGTAAAACATCCTTTATATTCTTTCTTTTCTTTGTTTAAATTTCTATTTCTTCGATTTAATTAGATTATTTAAGATTAGGTTTAGTTTTAACCTATCTCAAATAATTTACTCTAATTTGAGACTCTTCTTTTTGTGGTTCCTGAACTTGTTATCCATTCTATTTATTTAAATACTCCTTAATAGCCTATAATTCTTCAATATCATCATCGTCTTCATCTTTATAGATTTTTTGGATGAGACTCTTAAATCTATTTTAAATATTTAAAATATTTACCTGTTCTTTACTTGATTTTCTGTTCTGCCATCCAAAAGACTGGAAATTAGTGACCATCTCTTACCATTCTTAACAACCATGTTCAATAATTGGATATCTTCTTCTTAATTCCAATTAGTTCTATTGATTTGTTAAATTCTAATTATACTTTTTAAGTTTTGGATTTAAATAATTCATCCATCTTTCTCTAACCTATTTGGGAGTTCTTATGTATTGTCCATTGTTTTAATTATACAATTCTAAAGCGATGTGTGTCCAAATATGTTTTTCATCTGATTCACTTGATTACAAATATGAATATTATATACTTCATAAGTGATCTAATGATTTCATCTTCTTCTGAATCCCAATTAATACTCTTTGAAACTGGATTAATAAGAGTTATCCATCTTTATTTGAGAGTAACTTCATCTATTTTAAGAATATTAGATAATTATCTCCATTCTTCTTCTGTAGGGTTGATGGTTTTCTTATTTTTCAATTAAAAGAATTTTCCTAATATCCAAATGAACATCATTTTGCATTATTTATCCCATTTTCTTTTGATACTTGCTTTTTCTTCTGATAATAATCTAAATTGAATATTGATAATATACTTTTAAGCTATGGTATCAAAATGTTTGCTATTTGGATTGATGAAATTTTCTTTAATTTTAAATTAATTTCGAAATGGAAAGGGAAGCTCTGAATTTTTGAGAGAACCCAACTCCTGTAAAAATTCATGAAACATTAAATTATATATAATTATACAGATAAGAATTAATTAATGCTATAAGAAAAGATAAAAAATTATATAAAATCTCGAGAATGCGCAACTAATCGTGTAAAAACATTATTAAGATAACCTTGTCCAATTCAATTTTAAGTTAGATAAGAATTTAGTCCATAAAAAACAATACATTAATTTCAATCTCAAAATGGAAGAGTCCGATCAGTTTTAAAATTATCAAGGAAACTCACAAGATAATGTTCACCTCCATTAAAATTTGATGAAATTATTACAAATGCTAAATCTAATATTGCAAGAAGAACATCATAGAAATAATAATCAGCTCCATTGTTAAAATAGAGAGTTAAAGATGTTAATTTATAAACCTAATTTCCATAAGTACCAACATTTAGGATGAGTTCTTAATGGTTTGGTAAATAAAATAGATCTCAGTCAAATTAATTTGCTTTCGTTACTTTATCAACATTGATTGATGATGAATTTAATTATAATAAAGAAAGAGTCTCTAAATTTAATAATATGGAGAACAGACTAGTAGAACATTAATTCATTATTAATGACTTTGATCCTATTCTTAATGTAAATTGAAAAAAATCAAAATTATTTAATTAATTTAATATGCTTTACAAGTCTTCCTATTATTCTGACCTGAAACCTTTGGATAGAAATCTTCAATAACAACCTAAAACTCAATTTTTACCTGAAATCCAAATGTACCAATAATTTAAATCCCTCTAAAATATTCCCCACACTAGTAGAGCAACTGATTCATTATTGTCTGCCAGAAATAGTCTTATTGATTAAATACAAGAACCTCAAACATCAAGATCTTAATATCATTCCATTATCAAGAATAAGAAATTCTCCTTAAATCCAGAATAACAAAATGAAAAAAAAGGACTATTAGTCAAATTTGAAGATTTGGGAACCTAAATCAATTAACCTAAAAGTATATTAAAAAGAAAAAATTCAAATAGTAGTCAACATTCAGATGTCTTAGATTTCTTTGAATTAGTAGAAGAATAACCATTACCTATACGAAATAAAAAACATATTATTCTTGAACCTTTATAATCTACACCTTCTCCATAAATGGCTAATGCTATCTCACCTAAAAGAGTCTCCTTTAATAAATAAATCTAAGTTAAATTAATTAGTGATGATTATATTGATTCTAATGAAAAAAGAGTTTAAAGTAGACACTTTCTTAGAAGATAGATGACAGACTTCATAAATTGATAACAATAATATAAAATAAATATTTTAATAAATATTATAATGTCAAACAATTAAATCATATACTAATAATAAGAAGAACAAAGATCTCTCTTTTCTCGATTATGTGCTTGTTTGCAAATATTTAAAGATAAAAAGAAACGAGGATCTCAAAATTAATATCATCATGAAATAGATACTCCTAAATCATCCTTTATTGTATTAATAGAAAATTAATTCTTAGTTAGGTTAAAAGAAAACTATTGTCTTGGATTTAGATGAAACATTAGTACACAGTCAATTTCAACCTATGGATAATTATGATTTCTGTTTGGATGTACCATTCTAGTGTTATATAAGATTGTCGTTTAATCATAAAATTTCAAAGTTTTTGTTATTGTTCGTCCAGGTGCTAAACAATTTATTGATGAACTAAGCAATTTTTATGACATTATTTTATGGACTGCAAGTCTCAAAGAATATGCTATGCCAGTAATGGATTATATTGATCCTGATAAAAAGGCAATAGACAGATTATTTAGAGAGAGTTGCACTATTATCAAAGGTGGATTGACTAAAGACTTAAATAAATTAGGTCGTGATTTGAAAGATATTGTCATTGTTGATGTAATTATATATTAATTAATTTCAGAATTCAATATTATCATTTGCATTGAATTCTGAAAATGGTTTTCAAATTAAAGATTTCTTTTATGATACATAAGATAGAGAACTTGAATAAATTCTCCCATTTTTAGTTTGGATCTCATAAGTAATCTATATAATAATTAAATAAGCTTCCTGATGTGAGACCAGTGTCTTTATAATATCAGTAATTTATAAATTCATCACCAGAATAGTTAAATCAAAGAAGAAATGGTAGTATTGTACCATTAGATTAATAAAAGTTTTACAGTGTCTCCAGATCTTTTACAATGCAAAGAGAAAAAATTAAGTAAAGTTCTATAATAAAAACATTAACATTATCTAAAAATGATGAAGAAGAATTTGATGAAATTGTCTTTAAAAAACAAATAAATTCAGGAGTCATTGCAAAATAGGATTAAACAAATGATAGTGAAAAGGAAACATTTGAAATTGGCAATTGATTATACTAAATATTTGTATTATAATTAGTATAATATAAACAATATTTACATTAAGTAACAATAATTCAAATTATACATTCTAAAAATTAATAGAAATATATATGATTTTATAAGTCTAATCAAGAATAGGTTTAGATAAATTTAAAAATTACTATATCATAATTGAAATCATCATCAACACTTTGTTAATGTTCTAAAAAGATAATATTATAAGATCTAAAAAAATGAAATAGAAAGATATCTATCTTGAAATGATAACTGAATTTAATAATAAGTAATAGCATTACTTACAATAAAAAATCAATAAAGATATCTTAAAATCATTATTTTCAAAAATGAAAAAGGAAGAATTGGATCAAGTGGAAGAATTGTTATGAAAAGCCTGTAAAAAAATGACAGAAATAAATAGATTTTATATTAATGTTAATCCAACATAAGATTTATTTTCAATAACTGTTAACCAAACTTCTTATTTTATTAATGTCATTTTTTGATAGATGGAAAATATTGAAAAATTTTGGCTGATGTAGATTTGAAATTTATAGCAGTAGTTTATTTATTGATTAACCCTGGAAGATTTTTTGTAAGATATATAATAATTATTAGATGATAAATAGGAGAGATTCAATACTTAAGTCAATATTGTATAAGCAACTAAAATGATTTTAGATTAGTATATGCATTATAAGTCTTAATTTTATTGTCATTAATAGAAGTTGAATGTAAATTTAATAAGTTATGAGATGAGGTTAATAAAAATAGAAATATATTATTGATTAGATTTATATGAAGAATTAATTAATTTTGAGATTAGTTGAAGAATTAGAAAATGATAGCTTATTTTAAATTTAATAGATTGAATTTATATAGGCTATTGTTAGAATTTCAGAAAAGTATTTTCCAATTGCAACTAGTAAGAAAGATGAAGTAAAAATTCAGTTTATAAAGTTTAGATAGAATTGAATTAAGATTTTAATAATCTTTTTATTATAAACTAAATATCTTTATGATATATTTATTTAATACTTTAGTTGATGATAAGATCAAGAAAAAACTAGAAGTAACTTACCATTAATGAAGTTGAAGAAGATGAATATTATTGAAATATGTAATATCAATTTTACGTGCGTATTATTTATAATAATTACATAATAAGTGCATCATCATATAAAAAATAATTATAAAAAAATACAATGTTAGAAGCTGAAAGAAAATAAGGATAATTCCCATAATTAGAGATGTCACATTTACTTTATGGTGGCAAAGAGTACTTTGATAAATTTCTTGAAAGATAAAACTTCTTTGATAATCATCCTATGTTCAAAGTTAATCATGATTTTTACAATAAATCAAGATAGGATCAAGTTTATATTTTATTTATTATTTAACTAAGATTCTTTTGAATGCTGAAAGAACAATTGAAGCATTCAAAACAATACAATTGGCTGATCCCAATTATTATACTCCAAATGTACTATGTCCATAGGGTATCTTCATATCTACAGTTCATTTTGCCATGGTCATACCTGCATTCTAAGTTTTGGCATCAGATGAATAGATTTCTAAATGGATGACTCTATTAAAGAATCTCAATGCATTCGGATGTTATGCCTAAACAGAATTAGGTCATGGTTCTGATGTTTAGAACTTATAGACAGTAGCTGTTTTTGATAAATAAACTTCAGAATTTGTTATCCACACTCCAAATATAGAAGCTACTAAATGTAATTCTAAATTATTTAAATTTAGTTTGGCCAGGAGAATTAGGATTGTATTGTGAATTTGCCTTAGTATTTGCTTAATTACAAGTAGATGGTAAAGGATATGGAGTACATCCTTTTTGGATTAGAATAAGAGATAAGGAGACTCATAAACCATTATCAGGTATTGAAATTGGTGATATTGGTCCAAAAATGGGTTATTCAGTAAAAGATAATGGATTCATGAGTTTTGATCATTTTAGAGCTCCTTTGGATAGTTTATTAAATAGATACATTAAAGTTAGTAGAGATGGAAAAGTAGAAAGATAAGGTAATCCAAAAGTAGGATATGGAAGTATGATGTATATGAGAAATATTCTTTGTGATCAATATACAAAATTTGGTGGTAGAGCTTTAACAATAGCTATTCGTTATTCATTATATAGAAAATAATTTAAAGATGATAATAAATAAGAGATAAGAATTTTAGATTATTAATGTTAATAATAGAAATTATTCCCATTATTAGCTGAATTTTATGCTTGTGTTTTTGGAAGTGTAAAAATTAAAGAATTAGTAAATGATAATTTCAATAGAATATCTTAATAAAATGATTTTAGTTTACTTGGATTAACTCATGCTGTTTTAAGTGGAGCCAAAGCTAATTATACATATTTTGTAGCAAATTGTGCAGAATGGTGTAGATTAAGTTGTGGAGGACATGGATTTGCTCATTATTCTGGATTACCAGTCATTTTCTTTGAAATGTCTCCAAATGTAATATATTTATTAATTATATTTAGATTACTTTAGAAGGAGAAAATACTATATTAAATTTATAATTAGCTAGATACTTACTTAAATAATTATAACATATAGTATCAAAACCAAATGCAGTTCCTGAATTCTTTAAATTCTTATCATAAGAAACAGTTAAAGTTGATGATGTTACATCTCTTGATAATTTAATTGCACTTCTAGGTTTAAATTGTGCCATTCTTACTAAATATGCTGCATAAAAATTAATGTCTCATTCTGATATGAAAGAAAGTTGGGATACTAAATCTGGCATTGCTTTAGCTAAAGCTGCATCTACATTCATTCCTTACTTTAATATGCTTTGTTTCTTAGATACTATTAATAACAAAGCAAAAGATACAAAGACAATTTTAACAGTGTTAGCTAGAATATATGGTATTAGTATGTTGTTGAATAACATGTAAGGATTATTATTAAGTAATATAATTTATATAAGAAATAGAGAATTAACTTAATAGTCAATAAATAAAAACACTCTAAGACACAAGGGAATCACTATATCCAATTATAAGATTAAATGCTTTAAGTTTAGTTGAAGCATAAGGATTGTCTGATAATTCATTATAAAGTTTGATAGCTCCAAAAGAAGGTGATGTTTATATGAACATGTACAATTTTGCTTCAAAAGAAAATTCATTAAATAAATAACAAGTACACAATGGCATTAGTTACATTCAAAAAATGAGAGAAGTAAATGCTAAATTATGATTTCTAACATTATCACAATTCATTTTAAAAGAAAATAATAACTGCAGTAATATCATCTATTCCTTCACTATGAGCTTTCCATCCAGCTACAGCTTCTTAAATAATCTTCTAACATGCTCCCTAAACATCATTCTTCTAATAAAACGGATACACCATTTCAGCAATCTTGATTATTAAACTCATAATACACTCTAATTATCTAAAAATTCCCATATTCCATCTGATCCTAAAACTATAAATATATCCTCTTTATTGTCAATTTCTAA
This sequence comes from Paramecium pentaurelia, assembly GCA_905183005.1. Taxonomy (NCBI): domain Eukaryota; phylum Ciliophora; class Oligohymenophorea; order Peniculida; family Parameciidae; genus Paramecium; species Paramecium pentaurelia. The sequence continues at coordinate 142,813 of CAJJDO010000094.1, forward strand.
TGATTTAATATCTGGAGTTTATGAAACTCCTATTGCTGCAGCAACAGTATCTCCTAAACTTCTACTCATTGCCAATCCAGGAAATTATGCTCCTTTTGCCCATACTCTTGATGGTCCAATAGGAGCTCCATTAGGTAAATGATATGTATCAACTACTCCTCCATTTTATTCAATTCTCTATCTTTCATTCTCTAAATGTGGTTTATGATCGACTGATAATTCAACTACATTTAAATTATTATTATTATTCTTTTTAACTAGAATTGCTCTACTATCTCCAACCCATCCACATGAAATAGTATTCTCTCTTATCAATAATACTGTCAAAGTACTACCTGAAAATTGACAACCAAATTCTGTTTAAAATTTCATTTTCTAATGCATTTCAAAGAATACTTTTTGAAAATCAAATACCTTATAAAATTTAGTTAGATTATCTATATATATATATAACATTTTTCATACATTTTAATAACTCTTTAATAAATGAACTAACATATTCTCCATCCATCCCATGACCATCCATAACTGCAAATGCATAATTATAATCATCTAATTATAAACAAAGCTCTCTATCTTAATTTGTTTTCTCTTATATACCATCAAACCCAGCTCTTGATTAACTATAATGTGATATTTTTAATTTATTTTTTCCTTATTATTATGTAGTCTATATATCCTCTCTTTAACTCTTAATAGGAAGAGTCTGAGTTAATGAAGTTTATTAACCTTATAGTTATTATTTTGTTTTAGAATCTAATATAAGTCTATTCTTTAAAAGTGGTGGTTTTTTAGTTAGATCAGCTCCTGATGTTGATTTTTCCATTTACTTCTAATAGCCTTTTAAGTCAGGCAACTTTACTGTCAATCTTTGTGCAGGAGCACTCTAGTTAAAATTTGATTATTGTTTTAAATTATTCTGATTTTAATCTTCAACTGTAGATTATGGTACTCTAGATTCACTTCTTTCTCTTTTTTATGTAAAATGATAATTCGGTTTAGTAACTGATTATTCTTTTCTATTTTCAGAAGATGATCTATTGATTATAGGTTTGAGTTGTTATCCAAATTTTTAGAACATGACAAATTAATTTATATAAAATTCACTTTTATAGTAAATGGAAACTATCTTCAATTTTATATTTAGGCAAAACATAATTAAAAGTATTTGTTTAAGGTATGTACCTACCTCCTATGGCATGTTATCCTTCAAATTCTTTTATACCTTTCAAAGGTAATCCCAAGGAAATCACAAACTGTGGCACATATACATTATACAGATTTCCATTGTCAGTATGCCATCCAACTGGTAGATTGATGGCAAGTACTTTTTTATTTACTTCTGAAAAGGCATGCATAAATTCTCTAACAGGAGTTTTTGGTTATTCTATTGAAGTAAGTGAGATGGCATCAACAACTAGATCATAATCATTTAACCAATTAGCTAATATGTTCTTTGTCATTTAAACATTTAATTGTTCTTATAGATTTTAAAGAATATCAAAATGTAATGTTGCTGAATGTGATTTACATTGCATTGCTAATCTACTTCTTAATGGATCATTAGAATACAAAAGAACTACATCAACTTCTACTTTTCTTTAAGCCAAATAACGTGCAGCTGCCAATCCAAAATATCCGTTTTGATATGAGGATCCTTAAAAATCTTATCCAATAATAAAAATAACTTTTTTAAGTGGCACATCAATTCTTGATAAATAAAGGATATATTCTGCAACACTCTAACCTCCAATTTCAGCCAATTAAGCTTTAGTCTATCCATATTATTTTCCCATTAATATTTCCATTAATTATTAGAATTCACTACCTTTTAAATATGATAATGTAGGAGGAGGCAATGAAACTTGTTCTTAAGCTAGAAGTGGATTAAGGAAAGTTAAAAAAAATATTAACATTTGTTAATATTTAATTAACAAAAAATAAATAAATGAATTAGAAAATAGAGTAGTTGAACAATAATCTAATAGGTTTTCATAAGATTGAATATTATTAATAAAGAATAAATTAAATATATTATTCAAATTAGTGAATGATTTGCATATAAAAAAATTCATTTGTTTCATTTCTTAATTATTATTTTATATCTTGAAAAAGATGAATGAAGATTGGACAACTAAGAAAGTAGACAAATATGTTGTAGTAAACAAAACTTTGGGCTAAGGAGCTTATGGAATCGTATATAGAGGCTTTCTTTAAGAAGACGAAACTAAACAAGTGGCTGTAAAAACCATAAAAATAGCTGTAAATTTGTGAAGAGTTAACTTTATTAGACAATTTCAGATACTCCAAAAATGATTGAGTTGATTAAAAGAGAAATAGCTATCCTTTAAAAAATCAATCATCCAAATATAGTAAGATTGTTTGATGTAGCACGTACTAATAACTATTTGTACATGTTTCTTGAATATTGTGCTGATGGAGATCTAAAAGATTATATGGCCAAAAAGGAGGAAAAAAGATTAAGTGAGGTAACTCTCATTGATTATTTTATAAGCTTGAAGCTGTGATCTTTATCAAACATATTGTCGAAGGATTTAAAAGATTGTATAAGCAGAAAATTATTCACAGAGATATAAAACCAGCTAATATTCTTCTTCATTAAGGAGTGGCTAAGATTACTGACTTTGGTTTTGCACGTGTAATGGATTCAGAAATGAATGGTATTTTTATCAATTCAATTTTTCTTTAGATCCTGCTTATCTATCAAGATTAGGATCACCTCTTTATATGGCACCATAAATTCTTGAAGGTCAACCATTCTCAGCCAAATGTGATGTCTGGTCTGTTGGAGTTATGTTTTATGAACTTCTTTATGGTAGAACCCCATGGTCTGCTGAAAATGCTTATTCTCTATTAGAGAACATAAAAAAATAAGTATAATATTCAATTAATCAATAAATAAGTCATTAAAATTTCCACCTAAGCCAGTAAGATCTCAAAAAATCAAAGAACTTATAACTCTAATGTTGAGAGTTTAAGAAAAGGACAGAATATCTTGGGAAGGAGTTTTCGAAGATCCTACAATTAAAATAGATGAAGAGACAATCAAAGAAAATATGAAAAATATCTTGAAAGAAAAAGGTAGCGATAATCGTTATTTATAAAGATGAAATTTCCAAATCCATCAGTCTCAATAAATTATATATTGATCAAAATTTAGTTGTTGGTTATTTGGCTAAAAATCCTATTAATACTCTTGAAAACTCTAATCAATAAACTTTAGAAGCTTCTGCTGAAGCTAGATCTCAATCAGCTAAATTTTCAAGTTAATTTGATTCTGATTCTAATGTAAATTATAACATTAAAAATCTTAGGCTGATATTATTATGAGCAATTACAAAAATGAGAAAAAGAGAAGAGATGCAATGCTCAAATATAATAATTACTTTCTATTTGAAAGAAATATTGCTTTCTTTTTTAACTTTGTTATACAAAAAATAATTAAATTATAAACGAAATTATAGCTAGCAAATGATAATTATTTCAGATTAATTTATTTAATAGCCAAAAATCAAATGGTTCATCTTGAAAGAGTCAATTAATAATTATAAAGAAAAGATCATGATAAATTTGATAAAGAAACTTGGGGTAGATTTTTAGCATCTTAAGTATATCATTTAATTTTAATATATAGGAATATCAAAAATTAATTTAATTAATTTCAATGGATATGAAACATTCATTAGATTTCTATACTGAAATATCAAAAAAATGCAATATAGTTTAATAAGAAGAATTAGCCAATGGAAAAGCAACAGGTGCCGTATAAAGTTTGATTAAGAATTTCTTATCAATTTAAAATAATAATTTTGAAGCAAATGATACATTTCATATGCTCTATAGAGATATTATTGTTGAGAACTTGAAAATCATTAAAAATCTAAATAGTAAAGAAACTGAAATTAATTTGCTCTTACTTTATCTTTTAATATGCTAAAATCCATATGAAGAATTTAAAGATATTAATTATGACTTCAATACCTTTTATGAAGAAATAGAAAATTTAACACTTTAAGAAGTTCAAGAAAAGCTTCAAAAAAAAGGATAAAAATGAGTAATATCAAAATAAATAATAAATTATAACATACATTGTTTTTCTATTTTTTTTATTTTTATATTAATAATGTAGAAAATTATAGATTTAATAAAATATCTTTTTATTTTTTACATAAATCTAATATTAATTAATTAATTAAATTTTATCTATTTCATAAAAATATAAACTAATTTATATCAACCTATTGAAGAACTTCTTGATTTTTTCTTTTTACAATTAACTGAACCATCACTATCTGATATTCTACCTTATATAATTCTTGGACTTGATTAATCATCTTCTTCATCCTACTATTCCTATGAACCTTCTTGTGAACAACTATTCCTTCTTTATTATTTGAGTTTCTATTTTCCAATACTTTTTATACTACCACCACTAAGACTAGCACTCAAATTTAAATCTCCATTTCTATATTAATCCATTTATTCTTCCTCCTCTTAACACCATTCATCAGAATTATCTTAATAATTATAAAATATATATACTTATTGATCTTTATCTGAAAATATGATTTTTTTATTTGTATAACATCATTGCTTCACCATCCTTCTCATAAGTTTTTGGTTTACAAATCTATTTGATATCATTTAAATCTTTTAAAACTACAACTAATTATTTATTATCTTTGAATATTGAATTCTCAATCTCATCAATCATATTATTCAGTAATTAAATTGCTTAATCATATTTCTTTCCATTTGCTAATCCTTTTGCTTAACCTATTCTATCACCTGCTTTGGCTCTTAAATAATTAACTTCTACTAATTCCACTGGTATATATTATACCTCATTCTTAGTGAATTCTATTTAAATATATGATGTTTTCTTAAAAGCAGTATCCAATCCAAGAAAGACACCTTATAAATCAATTTGTAATATTTATTCATTAAAAAGTTCCTATTATTTAAAACTAGGTATTTCAATTTCTAAAGCAAATTCTTTTTTATCTTCATCAACTAAATAATTCAAAGTCAATTAGAATTCAATTTCACTCATTTTGTTCCATAGAAAATCATCACCAAATATTTTTGCTAATTTAAATTCCTTATTTAATTATTTGACTGTCAATATCACATTTCTAGCTTTGACTGATAACATTGAACTCATTGCTAATATGAAATGTTCAGATACTCTTTAAATTTAATCTATATATACAAATTATCCTCCTTTCAGATTTGCTATATTGTTCATTACTTTAGCATCATGATCAGAACCATAACCAAAAGTATTTATTGTTAAAGTATCTTAAATATTATATTTGTGTAAAGCTTATTAACATCTCAAATCAGCTCCTTTATCATCATCTACACCATCACTTAATACAAACATGCATGTAACTGGATTCTTATATTTCCTATCTCTAATCATTCTTAAACCTAATGCAACACCTGATGCTATATTAGTTGAATCTCTAATTCTAATATCTTTTATTGCCTTCTTTATAATTTTTTTATTTTCTGCCACATTTCTTGTCCATTATAAATTTATGCCTGCTTGAGTAGCAAAACTAACTATTGATAATCTATCAGCTGGTTTTAAAATCTTTTATATGTATCTCAAAGAGTTCTGTACTAACTTTATTTTTTCTCCATCCATTGATCCACTTACATCAACAACACACATCAAATCGATATTGGCTCTCTATTTCTTTAATTATGATTTCAGAGATTAAATCTACATAACAATAGGTAAGATTTGACAATATTCTTGTATCTAAATAGATTTCTAACGTGGGAGAACATTTAAATGAACACTATTCAATAATTCTTCTTATAGTGCATCATGATCAATAATATCCTATTCAATTGTTACAACAGCCTATTCTTCTACTTTCTCTTCTAATTCTCTAGCTTATTATTCACTAATTAGGGTTTTTATTATATTTTCATTTATTAGACCACATCCTTGTTAAGGATTATAAAATTATTATTATTATGGTTATATAGGTAGCTCTTCACATTCTTCATCAGTATTATATGACGATCCACTATTCCTTCTATAAATTTATTGCATTTTTTTAATATATTATACTTATCATTTTATTTTTATAACTAAATATCATTTAAAACTGTTGAATTATGATAAATTAATTATTTTTATATCAATCTTATTTAATCTATCATATCAAACTTAATATAATTAAGAAAATTATAATTTATTATCAATCAAACAATGTAAGATGTTGAGAAAATTAATTTACTTTTTGGATAAATTTTATATAAATAAATAATAATAATTTCAAATTGTTACAAAAATTGAATAAGTAATTTATTTATATAATAATTAGGATGCTATTATTCTTAAATAAAAAAGAATCCAATTATTTATTAATCTTAAATTATCTGTATGTTGAATATATTGAAATTTTATGTCAAAGATATTTTAGATTATAAATAAGAAGAGTATGGTAATGTAATGAATCTAACAATAATATTAATTTATATTTAACAAAATGAAATAGCTAATACGTTCATTAAACTATTTTCAATAATAATTACTTTCATCTAATATTTACTAATAATAAGTTGTAAATAGTTCAGATAAAAAAATTAATTATTCATCATCATTATATTATAAGACCTAAATCAATTAAAAAAAGACAGATTATTATCTAAATGAATAATATATATAATAAATGAATTTCAAACAATTGAAAAATATTATTTTAATTCCCTTACAAGCTACCAATCCTACAAAGTTAATTCTTCTCTATAATATTCTTTAAGTATATCAATCTCCTTTCTAGAAATCTTTAAATAAATTGAATATATACCCTACTTACAAGTTATGGTTTGTTCAAAAATTGACACTGAAATTAATTCATATCCGGATTGTCTTCAACTACTATAGTAACTAAACCAGTTGAGATACGAGCCTCTGTCAAGGCTTATTAATTTTATTCTATTCTCTTTACTACTCCTATTTATTTGACATTTGCTTTTTTTCTGCTAAACTAACTTAGTGGTGTTCCTATGACTAATATTCCTTATACTATCTCAACCTTTAATATCATAGGATTTGATATTTAAATTAATTCTACAATCTAGACTATATTAATATATATTACATTTAATAGACAAGGAAATATTGTTTAATCCTTCAACTATTTCTTTTTATCCTCACTTATATTTTTGATATATTTTTAATAAGTTCCTATCAAAGAAAAGCAATTATCATCAGAAATAATTTAAATTTAATGTTATTTAGCAAAATCTATAATCTCCAATTAAATATTGATTCCAAAAGCTAAAATACATTCTTATCTAATTATTAAATAATATTTTACTTTTGATTAGCCTACTTTTACTTTTATTAGCACTTTCTAACAAACTTTAAGATTTGATCTTTGGAAACTATTCCTATATTAGAAAAGCAGATCTAAATTTTATTTTATTATAAAAATTGCACTAATTTAAAAAGTGAAGCTTAATCTTAAGCAAAAGCACCAACACCTTCATTATCAAGTTCAATATTTGACAAAGAATTAAAAAATTAATTTTTAATATACTCTTATTCTTCTTAAACTGCCTCATCTGAATTGGCAATTTTAAATTAACAACCTTAAAATATTGATTATAATTTTTCAGTTATTATTCTAACAAATGCTTACTTTGTTTTAACTTCATCTACTGAAACCCAATTTTTATCAAAATAAGTCATTTTAATTTCTTTATTTATTTCTTAAAGGTTTTATACTCTTATAGAAGTTGGATATCCATCAACTGCGATTAATAAGTAATCTCCTTTTTTTAGATGTCCATTAATTATTAAACACTCTATTATTGATTAATTTTATTCATTATCCTTATTATTTAACACTAAATATTCAGGCTAATTGTTCAATATCGGATACATTGGAAGACAATTTACAATTGTAGCTAATAAATCTTCAAAACCTATTCCAAAAGCTCCAGAAGTAGTTACTATTTGTATATGGGTTTTAGATTCTGCTTATTCCCAATATTGAACTGCCTTCAAATTCTTTTTCGCTAACTACTTCAATAAATTTTTTAATTGTTCATTATAAATAATTTTACAATTTTTTGTTTAATTTTTTAATTATTGATATGCTAATTAATGTATGTTTCTTTATTCAAAGCATTTATCAAACTTATTAAGAACAATAATAAAAGGAATCTACCGTAATTTAAGATATTAAATATCTTTGATACTTTTTGAATCTAAACCTTGCATTATATCAACAACTACTATTGCTATATCACAGTTTGGATAAGTTAGGAAATTTTTATAATGTTAAGGTCGATCATAAAATATAAATTTTTAGTTTTAATAATCTACAGGATAATAGGATTGCATTTAAACAAACAACTTTTAAATATTTTAAGTTGGTTGACAAACGTATGAGTAACCAAAATTTTCAACAGAAAAGCCTATTTTTTTCATAAAATTAATTAATCCTCTGATTATTGTAGTTTTTCCTGCTTCAAAATCACCTAAAATAGAGCAAGTGTAAAATTCTTTTTAGGCTTGATTATTTTTATTTTTTTTATACGATTATTATTATTATTATTATTATTATTATTATTATTATTATTATTATTATTATTATTATTATTATTATTATTATTATTATTATTATTATTATTATTATTATTATTATTCTTATTCTTATTTTATCAACTCCTCTAGTAATTTTTATTTTTGAAGAGTTTCCTAAAAATATTTTTGTTGTTACTTCAGAGAGCCACATTTAATTTAAATATGTTGATTAAAACCTGATTTATATTAATTCTATTTATCAATACGTATTTATTCTTCTTTTTAAAATTATTCCTCCTCTTCATATTAAATTAATTCGAGTCTTCTCTCTTCTTATTAAATAGCTCTTTTTTGTTCTTACATTTCTAAAGCTAATTAAGCAGCAACTTTTAATTTTTTTGTTTTTTTTGCACTATCCTTTATAAATTCTTATTAGATTTATTAATTTTTTTCATCATTTAGATGTTTTTATTATTTTTTTTTTCTTTTAACATTTTATTCTTTTTAAAAATCAGTTTAATCTAGTTGTTATGCATTTGTATTATCCTTATCTTTAGAATGATAAGAGATATTATTAATTATTTTTTAATGATTCTATCTTTCATCATCACTTTAATTTGGATTATTTTATTAGAATACAGTTTTGATGGAATTTTATTGTTTAAAATTATTATCATCATCACTGATTTAATATTGAAGTTCTTCGAAAAACTTTGATTTGAAAGAATTTTATTATTTAAATTAATTATCACTATCACTTTCAGTCTGATTATCTTAATCTTATAAAAACTTTGACATTATTTTCTAATTAATTATTAAACAAAACTTCTTATGTTATAAATAAGTTTTATGTATTTCTTTTATAATTTTTTTATAATTTTATAAATAATATTTTTTCAAACTAGAGATTTGATATATTCATCATTTTCATCTTCTTCCCATAATTATGGTTAAATCTTCCAAATTTAAAGTATATTTTTCTCTTATTCTACACTTGCAAATAAATTTTTATGATTAATATTCCAAGATAAATCATTTACTTTAGATCTATGTCCTCCATGATAAAACTAATTAATATAATTATATATATATACCAATAATTCAGATGGACCATCTTTTTCATCTTCAGCTTTAATTTCATTTCCAATTTTATAATAATCCCAAACAACAATTTTAGTATCAACAGAACCAGATGCAAGTAAATTTCTTTAATGAGGAGACCATTATAGACTATAAATGGCATCTTCATGATTTGAAAATGTATGGATATCTTCCTCTGGTTTATTGATATCAAACATTTTAATTTAAGCATCATTGGAACCAGTTGCGAATAAATTAGATTAGAAATGATTAAATTGTGCACAATTAATTTCTTATGAATGTGCTTCTTATTATATTGTAACTCCTTGATTTGTTCGAATATCACAACTAGATTATAATATTAATATAATTTTACATAGCAAATGTTTTATCATCAGAACATGATATAAATATATTTGGATCTTGAGGATGCCAACAAATATCTTCAACTTCAGCTGAATGAAAATTGTATTACTTTATCAATTATCCTGTAAAAGAATCCCAATGATATATTTTATGATCATAACTAGCAGATAATAATTATCCATAATTATAAAGATTCCAAGATAATCCATAACCTTCTTTCATCTATCCTTTTAAAGCTTACACTTTGGATTATCTACTTAAGTCATATATGCCTATAAATATAAATTAAATTGGTACCAACTTCACCATCTCCTGCTTAAGCTGCTAAAATATATTGATCATTAGGTGATTATCGAATTCGATTAATTTCAACTTCTACTGGAATTTACAATTCTTCTTATACTTTACCCACTGCTTATGTTTTCCCTTTAGATATTTAATTATAGATACAAATGTTATTTAACAATGTGTAATCTAATTATTCATTTATTTGCTTAGGAGTAGCAACTTTAAGCAATTTTATATAGTCCTATTCTTAATTATTGGTCTAAGTGGCAACTACTAATCTATGTAGTTCATTGTCATTTTGATCACTATGATAATAATGCAAAAGACATTTCAAGTTCATTCAACCAACAAACTGTTAAGGATGGCCAGTTGTTTTGATGATTGATGCAGATTTCATACATAAATGGAATGTTTTATTTCCAATTTCTATACTATTCTTCATTATTTCTCTCTTCTTGTATTTCATTTTCTCCACTCATATTTTAGGCGCGATTTTATTAAATATAATTTAGTATAAATTCCACTCAAAATACTTAAAATGTGTTAAAGTATTATTATTTAATTATGGACGCTGCTGAAGTATAACATGATGGTTCCTCACCATCTAAGAAAGTTAAATCAAATCCAAATGCTCTTAATTCTCTTAGAGATGTATTTATCATCTATACTCATTCTAGCATACTGTGGTAGTAGCAGATACAGGCAAGATAAATGATATCTAAAAATTCTAACCTTAAGATGCCACCACTAATCCAAGTTTAATACTTGAAGCTGCCAAATTACCAGAATATCAAGCCTTAATTGATGATGCTATCTAAAAAGGAATCAAAGCTTATTAAGTCTCCAAATAACCAGTGTATGTCTCTTTATTAACCTTAAGTTAAAAATAACCAAAAAGAACAAATTCTAGAAAGAAGAAGGATGAACCTGAAAATTAAGAAATTGTTGAACCAGAAATACCATAATTCAATTTTAATACATTAAATCCAGAAGAACAAAAAAGTGTTATTGGATTAATAACAGATTAATTGAGTGTCAATTTTGGATTAGAAATCCTTAAGTTAGTTCCAGGCTATGTTTCAACTGAAGTAGATGCTCGTTTAAGTTATGATAAATAAGCAACTATTGATAAAGCTAAAAGGATTATTCTCTTATATGAGCAAGCTGGTATTTCTAAAGAGAGAATTCTTATAAAAATTGCTAGTACATGGGAAGGAATTTAAGCAGCTAAAGCATTAAAAAAAGAAGGAATATAATGCAATATGACACTCATTTTTAATTATCATCAAGCTTTAGCTTGTGCATAAGCAGGTGTTAGATTGATTTCACCATTTGTTGGTAGAATTTTAGATTGGTTTACAAAAAATAAAAGTGGTGAAGATTATTCTAAATAAAATCATCCTGGTGTAAAATTAGTAACAAGTATTTGGAATAGTTTTAAGAAATTCAAATATGATACTATTGTTATGGTATATAATGAGATTTTATTAATTATTATAGGCTGCATCATTACGTTTAGTAGATGAAGCAACAGAATTATGTGGTTGTGATAGGATGACTATTCCAATTAAATTACTTAATGATTTATAAAGTTTAGAAGGGACAGTATTAGAACCAAAATTGAGAGTAGAAAATTTGGAAAAATTAAATATTGAGAAAGTAAATGTTGATGAAAAAACTTATAGATGGGAAATGAATTGTAATATTATATTATTTATTATATAATAGAAGATGCTATGGGTACTGAAAAATTAAATGAAGGAATTAGAAAGTTTGCTTAAGATTTAGAAACTTTAGAAAATGTAATCAAATAAAAATTAACATAAAATAACTAATGAAACAGTTAACACATTAATATATATAACAACATATTAGTATCAAAGATTAAAGTAAGTTAAATTCATAATTGACGTTTGAATTTCAGAATTCCCACCAATTTCTTTTTAGTTTAGGAACACCTTTTCTTTCATTATTAAAATTAGTATCATTAGAAAATCTAACTTTTTTAGTTTATTTAATTTTAAACACAGTATGACTTGATTTAATAGAATTCTTTCCCATAGAAATACTTCTTTAAGATAAGGATGTATTTTTTTTTAGTATACTTTTTACACTTTTTACTGTTTTATGACTTCCACTTTAACTTCTTTCATCAAAAGAACAACATTCACTAAACATTTTTTCAAAAGCATCTTATTATTATTATTTCCTTTTTGTCTCATTTTTAGGAGTACCAATACTTGCATTATTACTTGCTATTTCTTCTTTGTTTTGTTTAATCTTTTTTAAAGCACTTTTTCTCATGATATCACTTTTAGGTGACACTTATTGATCTTTTAAAGGTATTGTTGGTGTTTTGGAAATTTGAGATTTTTAAGAAACAGTATCACAATCTGCTTTTTTTGGTGCAAATTAAGATGTTTATCTTGGTAAATAAGGATTAGAGGAGGATTAAACATATGTTTATTCAATTTAAGTTTGTTTAAATGAGTTTTAGAAAGAAAATTAATTCTCAAGTTCTTATTAAGATTTCTCTTTTTCTTTTTATTTTCTATCATATTCTTCTTATTGTAATTACTTTTACATTTCAAACTCTATTTACAATCTTTATAATTCTTCTTATTCTTTTAACAAACTTATCATATCATTATAATAACATACTTTTGTTTAATCAAATACTTGACTTCTAACTCTTAATCATTTAGAAACCGATTTTTTCTATCAGTTGGAACAGCAATACTATTGATTTGTTTTGTCTTAACAAATAGTGGTTAATCATTTTAAGAATGACTAAATTTAGACTCATCTCCAATTGATTCTTCTTTTATTAATAATTAGGGTGAACAATAAGGATCAGTCTTAGAATCTCCATTTGAATGTTATTTCTTTTTTAACTTTACTTTTTTCATAACCTTAATATTTAATTCTTTTTCTGCTACTTATTGTTTACAAATATTTTTGCATGTACTACCCATAAATTATTTATTATAATAATTTAATTCAGTTTTATTTTTATTAAAAATCCACTTTAAATTATTTGAAGTTCTTTCTGATTTTTTTAAACTTAAATTTTTCATTTTTTATGTACAATCCCATTCTACAATTTTAGTTTAAACTTCTCCCTTTTTACTTTAGAACTGGTATTCATAATATTGTTGACATATACAATAGTAAATTGCTTGTAGTACCTATTAAAATCTAAAAATTAAAAATAAATGAATAAATCAAGTCTTGGTCCAAAATTACTACTCCAAATTAATATACATATAGAGGATAGGGATGATTTTATACCAGAAGAGCCGTTTATCAATATAAACAAATAACAAAAATCTATAGAATCAAAATAGAGGTATGACACTAAGGGAAGATAGATAATTAAGGGTAAAAGCTATTCAATTGATTTTGAAAATTGTGTGATTGTTTGTGTTTATAATCCTACAGAAGAAGTGTTACAGATTAAGGAAACACTTTCTTAACTTTCAAATGTTGAATTAACAAATGCCAACTTTAAACATCCTTAGAGTTTTAATAAATAATAGTAGTACACTGATTTACCTATAAAATCTATACTAAAAAAAACTAAATAAATAGATGCTATAATTAAAAAATGAAGATTCTAAATTGCGAATATATTGCAATTTTGATGCTTTTGTATTTATTTTATAAATACTTATTTGTATAAATATTAAATATCAAAAAATTTATAATAAAAATTATTTGATGAGTATTTTCTCTTAAGAACTTTTCAATAACAAAATTACTTTACAATTTAAAATTATATTATAACAAAAGATTTTTATATTTTTATTTTTTATTTAATTCGATACTCTAGAAGGATTAGGACAAAAGTGAAATATATTGAATTTTTTATTTAATGATATTGACTTTTGTCATAAGTTATATAAATATCTAAAATTTAAAATAGAGTATTAAATAATTACTAAAACTATTGATTCTTTATAATTATTAATATTTGTTTTGAATTGAACATAATGAGGGACATTTTCATATTGGATCAATAAAATAAAGCGATCTCAAGTTGATAATTATAAATAAAACATAAAACTTAAAGTATTGTTATTAATTTATTAATTAATTAATTAATTTTGATCTTACCTATTTATTGTTTGCAAAGAAATTTTACTAAGCCTAAGAAATGTATATGGAAATTTTAACAATTTAATTCTAAGATAAATATAATCATTAATCAATAAAGTGTTTAATTTGTATATATATAAAAGAATTATAATATATATATATATTAAATTTATTTATTAACAACTAATTTTATTTGTTTAATGATTGAAGAGGAGATTTCAGGATGGATAGATGATGCCGATTAATTAGATAGAGGAAAGTTTCATAAAATTAAAGAAGAGAAAATAGATAGAGTTATCTTACATTAAAATCTTCGTAGTTATAGTTTATGTTAAAAAAAAGAAGATTCAGATAAAATGCTTACTTCTAAATCAAGTCATTATTGAAATGTATTTTAGATCTCTTTACTGACAAAGAGAATTCATCCCAATATGTAAAGTACAAGATGTAGAAAAAATAAAATAGTACAATAGAAGAGTTGAAAAAAGTGATGGAGTTTTTATCAATAAATGAATAATATAAATATGAGACTCATAGAGCATTTGATCCAAATGATGATAGATTTATCAAGCAGTAATAATAGCTTATAGAAAAATAAAAGTAATAATAAGAGTTGAAAAAAAATAAATTCAAGCTATAATTGGATATCAAAGATAATTATCAATCAATACCAAAATCAAAAAGGTTTTTGTAACCATTATCTGATATATAATAAACATAAAAGATTAATAGTGATAGATCATAAAGTAATTAAATTCAATAGAATACAATTTAGGAATCAAAAAGTTAAACATAAACTAAGTTTAAATTTCCAAAATTCATCATTTAATAATAAAAATATAAAAGATAACATTATAAAACAGATGAATATATTGGAAATAAAGATTAATAAGAATAATAAATTAAACATTTCATTTAAATTAATAGAATATTTAGCAATAATAATTTAACAGATACTAAACAAACCATTTATACTCCTAAACCTATTACTAAATACTAGTTTTAATTATAATAAACAATTAGCAATATTAATTAAGCTAGAGATAATGGATATACATATGATCTATTTTCAAGAAAAACACTTTCAATATAAGAAAATAAAGAAAAATAGAAATAACTTAAATTATTAGAAATAGCTCTAAAATGTAAGAATATTAAATGATATTATTTTATATATCTATTCTACTATAATAAATAAAGAGATTTTTATATTTTCTATTATTTTATGATCATATATTTGGTATTTATTTTTTATATGTATTCTTAGATTTATAAATAATTATATATAAATTATTGTTATGATTGAAGAAAGAGATATAGCTTGTTAGACAACTCTAGAATATAATGAAAGTACAGTATATTAAATAGCAAGTCAATGAAAATAATACAGATCCTTAATAATAATAATAAATACAATCACCTATAAAATAAATTTAAGTTAGATAACGAAGTTTAACAACTTAATAAAATACAAAACAGCTTGTAATTATATAGACAAGAACACCTAAGAAATAATCTATGGCCCATATTGCTGATTTAAAATAATAAATCTTAGATATAGCTTTAAAATTTGATGAAATCATTAATAAAGAGTAAACATAAAAAAAATAAGTTCCAATTAAATCTTAAGAAATATAAGATTATGAGAACATTATCAAAGATTAGATGATTGAAATTAAATCACTTTAAAATCAAATAGAAATTAATTAACGTAGATTATAAATTAGTTTAGAAGATAAAGAAATAACTAAATTAGAAGATAAATTAAAGTATCTATAAGAATTAGAAAAAATTTTAAAGGAAGAGAATAATTCTATAAAGAAAATACATAATTAATAGTAATTAGCTTTAAATTAACTTGGAATTAATGAATAAGATGAAAAATTAGTAAATATTATTATTATTATTTTTAAGAAACTTGAAAAATTGAATATTCTTAAATAGGAAAAACAAAAAACTAAGTAATTATAAGAATAATTAAGATAATTGGAAAATTAATCAAAATAAAATCATAATAATTGTTATAAATAAGTTGAGAAATTAAGATGGATTGATAATAGGGTTTAAGAATATAATAAGAAGAAGAAAAAGAAATTAATTAGTAAAGATGATGTTGAAATTTTAGAAAGTTAATTACATGAATTAGTTTAAGAAATAGAATAAAAGAATTAAATTAATTAATCAAAATTAAAAGAATTAGAAAAAGAAAGAAAATAATTAACTATGGATGTTGAAATCAGAGAAAGATAATTAAAAGAAAAAGATAAAGAATTGAAATTAACTATTATGAAATTTAATGAGAATAAGAGATTTGTAATTAAAAACGAAATAACAAAATAATGATTAAATATTCATTATAACCATTAACTTTATTATACTTCTTGAATTGTTAATCTTTCTTTTTAATCTACTTTTAACATCCCTGTTATTAATTATTTGACTTAAAATGAAACAAATGAAGGATATTCAATTTTGCCTAAACAAATTTTCTTATTTAAATCCTTTTCTGAATTACCTCTAAAAGGGAATACACCTGTTACCATTTTAAAAAGGATTATACCACAGGCCCAAATATCTACAGATTGATCATAAGATCCTTTTTTAACTAATTCAGGAGCCATATATTATGGAGTACCACATGAACAAGTTTATTTCCCATTAATTTTAATAGAATATCCAAAATCAATTAATTTAATCTTTCTTGTATTATAATCTATTAAAAGATTTTCAAATTTTAGATCTCTATGACATATATCTTATTAATGCATATAATAAATTGCATCTATAATTTGTCGAAATATAATTTTAGCTTCATCTTCATTTATTCTTTTAAATGGTCTTCCTTTCATAAAAATTTCCAAATTTGTTGGAGATGAATATTCCATAATTAAATATATTGACTTATCATTTTCATACATATGATATAAATTGATTATGTTTGGATGTTTAAGTTAATTTAAGATTTCTACTTCTCTTTCTAGATTTTTTAAATGCATATTATTCATTTTCTTTTTATCATATATTTTAATTGCAACATCAATCTCTAAATCTTTATGTCTAGCCATCTTTACTTCAGCAGTTGCTCCAATTCCAAGTGTTTTTATAAATGTATAACTATCAATTGATTAATATTCATTAGGAATTTAAACAATCTAAGAATACTCTTTTCTAATATTTTCATTTTAAGGATTTTCCTCATAAATAGGTTATTGAGCAAAATTAGTTTTAAGAATATTTCTCAAATTGCTACCTAAATTTTTAGAAACTGGAACAGTCTTCTTTTTTTGTTAAACTGGATAATTTTCTTATTTTGGTGAATATTATTTTTTAGTCTGTTGAGTCTTTGGAGGAGATCGATTAGGAGGTATTCTACTATGATGAGAAACTGATCGTCTTTAAGTATCCTCTCTATTTTTAAGGTACTTTTTTCTTAAATCAAATAATTTTGAATGTTAACTAAACTAATTTGCTTAAGAATATGTCTATTAATGAGTTTTATGATAATCTAAAAAATGAATTAAAATTTACTTAAAGACATATACATTTTTGATTCATGATGTTATTCTAATTCTTGATTATATGGTTATTAAGGGGTATGTTGAGATGTAACTTATGATTGTTAATCAAGTTTGAGCATTTATTTAACTATTAAATATAAATTCAGTTAAATATATATATATTATATTATATATATATATTTATATTATTATTATATATATATTCTCATTTCTTAGGTGGTGCTTTGGCTGCAGGTTTAGCACCTCCTGCTGCTGGTTTTGCTCCTGCTGCTGGTTTTGCTGCTGCTGCGGCTGTTTTTGCTGCAGCTGCTGCTTTAGAATCATCAGCTTCCTTTTGTTTTTTTTCTATAATAATAAATAATATAATAATACCAGCTGCTTCTTGTTTGTCTAAGATTTATTTCTTTGAAGTTGGTGCAACTTCATCTGGCAAGATTTTAGAAATAACACCTGCAGCTACAGTCTTTCCTCCTTCTCTCAATGCAAATCTTTGACCTTAATAGAGTGGTAAGTTATATGAGAGATTCAATTTACAAGTGAAATTATCTCCTGGCATACCTACTTTAATGTTCTCTGGTAACTATAATGTAACAGCAACGTCTGCAGTTCTTACGAACATCTAAGATTAATAATAATTTGCATTTACTTATGGACGATAACCATTAGGGAATGGTTTTTTACGACCTCCTTCTTCTTCCTTTAAAATGTACAAATTTGATTCAATACAATTATGAGTTGTTAAAGATCCTGGCTTACATAAAACTTATCCTCTTCTAACATCATCTCTTGTTAAACCTCTAATTAAAATTCCTACATTATCACCAGCTTCTCCAAAATCAAGTTGTTTTTTGAAAGTTTCAACTCCAACAATTGCAGTTTATTTTGGCTTTCCATATCCAACAATTTCAATATTATCTTTGATTGATGCTTTACCTTAATCAATAGTTCCTGTTACAACTGTTCCTCTACCAGCAATATGATATGTGCCTTCTATTGACATTAAGAATGGCTTATCAATTGGTCTTTATGGTATTTTGATCTCTTTATCCATAGTATCAAGTAATTAAAGAATAGACTTTTCTCCTAATTCAGGTTCTTAATCATTGGATGCAAGTAATGCTGAACCTTTTACAATCTTTGCATTGTCTCCATCATATTCATATTTGCTAAGAAGCTCTCTAATTTCCATCTCTACCAATTCATGGATTTCTGGATCTTTGGCTAAATCTATTTTATTCACAAACACAATAATAGTCTCCACACCAACTTAACGACATAAAAGCACATGTTCACGTGTTTAAGCCATGCAACCATCTGTGGCTGCCACAACTAAAATGGCAGCATCCATCTTAGCAGCTCCTGTAATCATATTTTTGACGTAATCAATATGTCCTGGACAATCTACATGACTGTGTAATAAATTATAGCATTAATTATTACCCATAATGTCTAGTTTTTGTTTGATATTCCACTGTAGCACTATTGATTGTGATACCACGAGCCTTCTCTTCAGGAGCCTTATCAATTTTACCATATTCTTGGAACTCAGCAAGTCTATTTCCTTTATATTTTATAATTACTATTATTTAGCCAAGACTTTTGTGATGGCAGAAGTAAGAGTTGTTTTACCATGATCTATATGTCCTATAGTACCGACATTAAGATGAGGCTTGTCTCTGACAAATTTGGCGAAGAGTGCACGAGCAGTATTATTAAGGGATAAAGGAGCTTGTATGGAGCGAAGAGTGTGGAGCATTCTTTAATTTTAATTACGGTTGAGATTTAAAATAATATACTCTTTTGTGATAAAGATTTATTTATTTAATTAAAAATGTAGAGATTATAGGGTGCCACACTCGGTCTATGGAGCAGCTTTACTCCAGTACCTTAGTATGCATTCGCCACTTTGAATCTGAAATAATTGAAGCAAAGAATGAAGTCTGTGGGATCAATTAGAAAGATTACCAAAGCTATGAAGATGGTTGCAGCATCTAAGATGAAACAAGATGTTTAGAGATTAGAGAATGGAAAGCACTTCGGAATACGTTCAATCTAAGATTTATTTGCCTAAGAAACTTATCTATAAAAGAAGCAATTAACATTTAAGATTAATAAGACTTTAATTGTTCCAATTACATCAGATAAAGGACTTTGTGGTGGAATCAATTCATCAATCATTAGAGAAACAAGAAGCATTGTTAGATAAAATCGTAATGCTTATAAATTATTCTTGGTTGGAGAGAAGGTAAAAAATATCATTTTTACATTAAGTCCTTGGGAGCCCTATAAAGAGCCTTCCCTGAATTACTTACTCAAGCTATAACAGCTATCTAAACACCAATCAATTTTGCTAATAGTTCTTCTATTGCACATCAAATACAACTTAATGTTACAGAAGACATTGATTAAATTTCTGTCATTTTCAATTAATTTAAGAATGTTGTTTAATAAGTTGTTAAGCGTGTTGATTTACTCAATAGAAAGAACTTCATTGCTTAATTTAGATTGGTTACTAAATATGATACAGCAGAACCTGAAAAGGAATTCGTCTAGAATTACATGTATGAATACTATGTGGCAACTGCTTTTTATCATGCTATGTTGAATAATTTTGCTAGTGAAACATCTTCTAGAATGAACGCTATGGAAAATGCTTCTAAGAATGCAGGAGAAATGCTTGATAAATTGACTCTTGAATACAATAAGGTTAGATAGGCTAAAATCACAGTAGAATTATGTGAAATCATTTCAGGAGCCTCAGCTGTCTGAAATAATAAAGAAATATATAAATAAAATATTACATATTTATAGTTATAATTATACCTTTATACTTTCATACAAACTATCTAAATATATTTATATGTATTTGTCATATTTTATAATTTCTTAACCATAAATGAGAGAAAATCAAATAAATTTTCATAATCTAATTCTTCATATTATGTTTTATTATATTCATATCCAAACAACTCTTTATTGAATATTATTTCTTTGATATAAATATTATTCAATTTTAAATTATTATTAATACAACCTTATATAATCCATACCTTTAGTTTCTCAATATTATATTAAATATTATTTATTTATTTATAATTTTCATTACATATCCATCTTGTCCAGCCATTACCTCATATAAATATCCATAAATTATTATTATTCCTCTAATTATTACATTTAATTTATTAGCTAATATCAATTATAATTATTAGTAAAAACATATATCTAAATCAATCTTAAACCATTCTAATTTAACTTGGCAATTAACTTTAATATAAACTTTAATTTCCATATTAACTCATTATCAAACTTTTCTGTAATTCATTATTATCATCCAACCATCCCATTCTCTTTCCCTTTTCCCAAATACCTTATTTAATCGTACCATCTTAAAATACCATAGTTCCTCTTCCATTCTATAATCCTTCTGCAAAGCTTCCCTCATATCTCTTGCCATCAGCCCAAGTATAAACTCCAAAACCATCCTTTTTATCATTCTTAAACTCTCCTTAATATGATTTCCCATCTGGCCATTTGTATACTCCATATCCATGCATAAAACCATTAAGAAATTATCCTTCATACTATCTTCCATTAGCCCATATATATGCTCCTTAACCATTAAATTAATTCTATCCCCATTCTCCTTAATATGAAGTTCCATCAGCCCAATAATAATTTCCTTCCCCATGTTTCATTCCATTTACATAATTACCTTCATATCTTGATCCATCTGGCCACTCTTATTTCCCAAATCCATGTTATACATCTTCTTTCCATTCTCCTTCATACTTTCCATTCAGTTTATAATAAAAAGTTCCAAATCCCTCTGCTTGCCCTTGATTCCATTCCCCTTCATAAATATCTCCATCAGCATGAGTAAATTTCCCTCTACAATGAGGTACATTATTATGAAATTGTCCTTCATACCTTGCTCCATCCGGCCCTTATTATTTTTATAATCTTTTTACATTCTTGTATTCCATGACCTTCTCGTATTGTACCTTTCCATTATCCTGTATAGAGAACTCCATCTGGAAACTAATAAGTTGGTCGTTCTTCTATTTTATCTTCAATTTCTATTGGAACCTATACTTTCTATATTGGAATTGATTATTAGGGTCTATAACTCATTCGTATTGATTAAACAAAGTCTTCAGATGGCCTATCAGTAAATTCAATATTCTCAGTATATAAATCATTATTAGTAGTATCAAATATGACTTCTGCTTTTGAACAATGATCTATTGCAGTACATTAATTTCCCATTGATAATATATTACTTAGATTAATAATAAATTTTACTTATAAAATTATATGTAAATTAATCAATATATAGTGTTGTCTTAATTTAGTATACTTTCTAATAGTTATAAAAATATATAATTATACCATTTATGAAAAAAATATCATTTACAATTTTGTTGTTTTTAGTATATTCATTCTATTAATTTAGCCAATAGTTGATATGATTTCATATTTTAATTATAATCCAATGAATTTAACTAAATTAGCTCTTATTAATTCTTATATATTTTTATTTTTGATGGAGTAAATTCTATATTTAATTTTACTTAATAGATTAATTGTTATCAAAGTTGTATGAATTGGTTTAAANTTATCATTCTTAAACTCTCCTTAATATGATTTCCCATCTGGCCATTTGTATACTCCATATCCATGCATAAAACCATTAAGAAATTATCCTTCATACTATCTTCCATTAGCCCATATATATGCTCCTTAACCATTAAATTAATTCTATCCCCATTCTCCTTAATATGAAGTTCCATCAGCCCAATAATAATTTCCTTCCCCATGTTTCATTCCATTTACATAATTACCTTCATATCTTGATCCATCTGGCCACTCTTATTTCCCAAATCCATGTTATACATCTTCTTTCCATTCTCCTTCATACTTTCCATTCAGTTTATAATAAAAAGTTCCAAATCCCTCTGCTTGCCCTTGATTCCATTCCCCTTCATAAATATCTCCATCAGCATGAGTAAATTTCCCTCTACAATGAGGTACATTATTATGAAATTGTCCTTCATACCTTGCTCCATCCGGCCCTTATTATTTTTATAATCTTTTTACATTCTTGTATTCCATGACCTTCTCGTATTGTACCTTTCCATTATCCTGTATAGAGAACTCCATCTGGAAACTAATAAGTTGGTCGTTCTTCTATTTTATCTTCAATTTCTATTGGAACCTATACTTTCTATATTGGAATTGATTATTAGGGTCTATAACTCATTCGTATTGATTAAACAAAGTCTTCAGATGGCCTATCAGTAAATTCAATATTCTCAGTATATAAATCATTATTAGTAGTATCAAATATGACTTCTGCTTTTGAACAATGATCTATTGCAGTACATTAATTTCCCATTGATAATATATTACTTAGATTAATAATAAATTTTACTTATAAAATTATATGTAAATTAATCAATATATAGTGTTGTCTTAATTTAGTATACTTTCTAATAGTTATAAAAATATATAATTATACCATTTATGAAAAAAATATCATTTACAATTTTGTTGTTTTTAGTATATTCATTCTATTAATTTAGCCAATAGTTGATATGATTTCATATTTTAATTATAATCCAATGAATTTAACTAAATTAGCTCTTATTAATTCTTATATATTTTTATTTTTGATGGAGTAAATTCTATATTTAATTTTACTTAATAGATTAATTGTTATCAAAGTTGTATGAATTGGTTTAAAATATAAGAAGCATTAATTCTGTATATATAGTAGTTATTAAGTAGTATTATCATTAGAAAATTAAAAAATTAAGCATTCTACACAATAGACTAAAATATATATTTATATATTATATAAAAAAATTAAATATGAATAAACTAAATCGGAATGAGAAACGAAAAATAAAATAGATATATAGTCTCGCATTGAAATTTGTGGGGATTTTATTAATAGGATTCTTTATGGTTTTATATTATTTTATTGTTTATTCATTTATCTATGACACTATGTTATTATATTATTTGGTTTACAGGAATAAAGTATTAATTATTGTATTGATGTTGATTGGATTGATTGAAGGTAAATAGAGAATTGATAATTTAGCATTCAATGTTATATTTAATTATGGGTTGGTATTAATAGTGTCTCCAGGATTTACATCAGATATATTTATAAAAAAAGATGATAAAGTAGAGGGTCCATTTATTTATGATCCAATAAAATGCTAATTCAATAAATCATAAATAGCAATAAAATTAGATCAAAGTACTTTAAAATATTGTGATAAATGTTGTTTACCAAAACCTTAGAGAACACATCATTGCAGTATATGTAATAAATGTGTATTGAAAATGGATCATCATTGTCCATGGGTTGGATAATGTGTTGGACATTAGAATCATCGATACTTTATTTTGTTCTTAACTCATATTGTGATAGGAACATTTTACATTTCAATTTTGAATTTAAATATAGTAATGAGGTATTGGTTTAACTGGAGATAGCAATCAATTTCAAGAGTACAGAGTTTAACAATCAAAAGCATTTTCATTAGTATGGCCCTTAAATATTTCTTTGTTTTTCATGTTATCAGCTTTTTCAGGTTGGAATTGGTATTTGGCAATGAAAGGAATGACTACATTAGAATTTTGGGATAAGAATGATGCATTTAAAAAGAGTAAAAGAATACAAAATTTATAATAAATCTTTGGAAAAGTTAAAAATTGGATTGAAATATTATCACCAAGTGTTAGAGATTTACCATCAAATGGAGTAATATGGTATGATACTTAAATTGAACACTTAAATGTCTTAAATGAATTATAGTAAGAAGAGGAAGATGATGAAGAAATGATTAATTGATTTTATAATGAAAGTTAATTAATTTAATTTTTGGAGCGAAAATGGCAGCAAATTAAGATTAGATATTTGATGAATAATCTTAAGAAGCTACAATTAATGAAGAATATAAAATATGGAAAAAGAATGCTCCATTTCT
The DNA here is from genome assembly GCA_905183005.1 of Paramecium pentaurelia. Classification (NCBI taxonomy): domain Eukaryota; phylum Ciliophora; class Oligohymenophorea; order Peniculida; family Parameciidae; genus Paramecium; species Paramecium pentaurelia. The sequence goes on from CAJJDO010000094.1 coordinate 167,745, forward strand.
ATATGATTTAGCAATTAGTCATCCAGTTGAGTGGCCATCTTTGACAGTATAATGGCTTCCAAAAAAGGAAACACCACCAGGTTAAGATTATTCAATTCATAAATTGATAATTGGAACAAATACTGGAGATAATGAGATGAATTCATTGATGATTGCTAAAGTATAGAAAACTAATAAATATTTAAGGTACGATTGCCAAGAGATTCTGATGTATAATAAGACCCTTCAGAATATAAATAGAATGAACCAAGTGGTATAGGTAAAGCTACTGGAGAGAGTAGAATAGAAATTGATGTAAGAATAAACCATGAAGGAGAAGTAAATAGAGCAAGATACATGCCATAAAAATCAAATATTATTGCCACTTTCACAACAAAAGGAGAAATTCATATTTTTGATTATATAAAGCATCCCTCATAGCCATCCAATAATTTAGTAAAACCTGATTTGAAATTAGTAGGACATTAAAAAGAAGGGTATATAATATATCAAATTTATTATAGATTTGGTATGTCTTGGAGTGAATAGAAATTAGGACATTTGTTAACAGGAGATTATGATGGTAAATTATGTATTTGGGATGTTGAAACTAATGCACCAGAACCAAAATAAACATTTTAAGCAAATAATTTATAAATTGAAGATGTATGTTGGCATAGATATCATCCAGATATATTTGGTTCATGTGGAGATGATAGACATGTGAGAATGTAATAATAATAATTATTTAAAAATAGTTGGGATACTCGTAAACCATAACCATTAAGTGATATTTAAACACATGCTGGTGATATATATTGTTTAGATTTTAATCCATTTAATGAATACTTTTTTATTACTGGATCAGAAGATAAGAGAATCAATTTATTTGATATGAGAAATACTGAAAAACCCCTTCATACTTTTGAAAGTCATGGTGATTAAATTTTATCTTTGAAATGGTCACCACATAATATGAAAATATTTGTTAGTAGTTCAGCTGATAGAAGATGTATGATTTGGGATTTTGGTAGATGTGGAAGATCATAAACACCAGAAGAAGCATAAGATGGACCACCTGAATTATTGGTAATATTAATATTAATAAAATATAGTTTGTTCATGGAGGACACAGATCTAAGGTTTCTGATTTAGATTGGAATCTTAATGAAAAATATATCATTTCTAGTGTTGAAGATAATAATATTTTATAAGTTTGGTAATTGGGAGCGCATATTTATTAAGAATGATTTTATATATATATATATATATATCAGTATTATTATTAAATTTTTTGTTGTTAAGCCAATCTACCTGTGGGAGGTTTTTAATCTAAAGGATTTAAATTTGAAACTAAAATATTAAATTTATATTATTACTTTTTTTAACTAAAGGAGGAGTAATTTGAGAAGTATTTTAATTATTGTTTTAATTATTATTAATAATTATTGCTTCACATTAATTATTAAGATTAGGAACTGGATTGCCTCTGTTATCAATAGGATTTAGAATAATCTTTTAATTGACTCTTTTTTATAACTATTATTATTATTGCAATTCATCTTTTTAATTTTTATTTGTTTTTCCTTCATAAATTTCTAAAAGTTATTAATTTAATTTAGTTTTCTCTACAATGCTTAATCCCTTATTATCTGTGTTACCATTCATTCTTGGTTATGATTCTCCTACTTTGATTACATATTTATACCTTTCCTCTATCTACCAGGTGATTAATTTCTATTATTTTCTACATCTCTATAACTTGATGGTAATGGCCTATGATGTATTTCAACATGTCTATCTTATTTTTCTACATCAATTAAATCCATAGCTTTTTAATAAGGCAGATTAGGAAAGTTGACTTTCTTAGCTTTAATATTAAATGGAGGTATTTTATATTCTTCTAAATCATCATTCCATTCACAACAATTAGTAATTTTTTCAATATCTTCTTGTAATAGAATCATTCTCAAAATTCCAGTAACCAATTTAATTTCTTTTGATTATGATCTAATAGTATCTAAAAACTCTTCTTTATCATATTCAAAATCTTATTTCATTTCATCTTATTCTTTTTATTACTGTTCATATTTATTTTTTAAATATTTAACCTATTTTCTTAATTTTTCAACTTCATCTTAAACATTATTATATTTATTTTCAATTTCAAGCATTTCCTTTTCTTTTTATTCTTATTGAATTATCAATTATTCATGTTCCTTTTTTTATTATTCTATAGCTTATTACATTTTCTTATATTTATTTTTATCATCATCTGTTCCTTTACCACCTTTGATCATCATTTATTCCTTCTCTTTTAATAATTCTTCTAATCTCTATCTTGCTAATCTCTCTTATTCAGCTTATTCACTTTTTTATTTCATTTCATTTTCATATCTTTATTTCTCCTATAATAATTAATTATTAATCTCTTTGAATTAATTTATTTATTCATGATGATTATTATTATTAATATTATTTAATTTTCCATTATTATCAACATTCTAACGATCTCCATTGTCTTAATTTTATTTCATTAATAATTCTCTTAGTTTTTTAATTTCTTCAGCTTATTCCTTTAATAAAGCATCTTTGGGATCTTCATTTACTTTGGGTTGATTCTTAATCATTTTTGCTCTAGAAGCATATCTTAAACTTGACAATGTCTCTTCATAATTAAAATCAGATGGAGAAATGGCAGTAATCATTATAGTCTTAGTATTACCACCTAATGAATCCTATAATAATCTAGTTAATTTAGAATCCCTGTATGGTATATGTTATGTTTTACCATCAACTAAAGCTGAAATCACATTTCCTAATGCAGATAATGATAAATTAATTTTAGTTGCTTCTTTTAATCTATCTCCTGTAGCTTAAGTTTTAGATTATCTTTCACTCCCTGCTAAATCTACTAAGTTCAATTTTCCAGCAGTAATACGTTCATTTCCTTTTTCATCATTCATTGAACATTCAATATAAACTGTAAAAATACAATGACTTCTACTTGATTCCTTATTCATTGCTGTAGCTCCAACTGATCTATTCTATGCTCCTAATACCATATATTTGTCCATCTCTTACAATGTTTTCACAATTGGAATATTCAAATCCTTAACAAATATTCCTTATTATCCTTCTTTTAATTCATATCTTTATTTAACATCTTTACTTAATAAATCATGTATTTCTTCATTGTAAATTTCAATATATGAACATCTCAATAAAAATTTCTTATTTGAATCAGAATTATTATTGATAATATTGATTATCTATTCAAATGTTCTTGGTATAATACCTTTCATGTTATCCTAAGATTTATGTGATTGAATATACATTTTATGGATCTCCAATCATTGTGAATGTCTTACCACAACCTATAGGATAATTCATATAGTATACCAGTTTAACCATAGGCAAAGATGGTTCCGTTATATCCTTCAGCCACAGATTCTACCAAATTAAATGCAGTTTATTAATATATTTAAAGTTAAGGTGTATCTGGTCCAAATACATAATCATAGGTAAATTGTTTTTGATCATTATCTTAATTCTAGTAATACAATAAATTTTGCATTAATACTCTAAAGAGTTCTACAGAATTTGTACTTTCATTTGCATTTACACATGGTTTACTACCATTGTCTCTTTCTTTCTAATTAAATGGTCTGACTCTAACTATAACCTTCACACATTCAGCTGGCATGATAATATTGTTATAACGATTGTAAAATTAATTAAAATAATAATGCAACCTTAATGGTCTTCTTTCGCAAAATTACAAAGAGACTATGGTCTGATGCCTGTAGGGATGTATTCTCCATAAAAAGCGAATTTATAGAGATTATTGCCTAGATATCCTGAAAGTGTTGATGTAGGTCCTACAAGTAGTAAGTTTTAAGGGAATGTATCATTGCCTGCTTTACCTCCTTTGAAAAAGTTGAGTAAGATAGAGTAGACAGTATTGATTTATAAGGGAAAAGTGAATAAATTGCCTTCTCTTCAATTAAGTGATTAATAATTATAAAGGAAAAAATAAATATCAGAGACAGATGGTATTAGGAAATCAATTACACCAGAGAGGAGATAAGGAAAAAGAAATTCAGTTTAATTTGCAATGAGAACTAAGGCTGGTTGTTAGCCTAATAAGGCAACAAAAATAAATTAAGATGCAGCTATTTTATGTCCAAAGAATTTAGAAAAGTTTAAAATATTCTTATTAATAGTATGGGTTATAAGTTCTTTGCAGTCTGTGATGGACATGGATAATATGGTCATATGGTTTCTAATTAGATCAAATAATAATTGCCAAAACATTTAGGAAAATAATTGAAAGAAACAAATGATTTGGATGATCAAATTTCAAAGGCTTTTGCAATTACAAACAAAGAATTGTGGAATTCAGAAATTGATACAAACTTATCTGGATCAACAACTGTATCTTTACTAATAAAAAAAGATATGGTAATTAATTTAAATGATATAGATATACTCTGCAAATGTTGGTGATTCTAGAGCCATTATGTGTAGATTTGATAATGGATGGAAAGTAGTGGAATTGAGTAAAGATCAAAAACCAGATGATCCATAAGAAAAAATTAGAATTTTAGATGCAGGAGGAAGAGTTGAATAATAAAAGGGTTGTGAATCTATTGTTATCTTTAGATTTTCATGGAAATGGTGTAGGACCATTTAGAGTTTGGTTATCTTATATTTAAGCTCCTGGATTGGCAATGACTAGGTCTTTTGGTGATAAAGTAGGTGCTTAAGCTGGAGTTATTGCTGAACCTGAAATCAAACAATTCTCTATTAGTGCATAAGATCAATTTATTGTAATTGCATCTGATGGAGTTTGGGAATATATGAGTAATGAAGAGGTACTTTAGTAATTAATTAGGTAATGAATATTGTAATTCCATTTTTGGAAAAAGATAATCTTGATCAAGCAGCTGAACGTATTATAATTGAAGCCACGTAGGCATGGCGTAGAGTATATGTTTTTTACTTATTTGAAGAACAGTTTAGCAAGGGACGATATTACTTGTATAGTTATATTCTTATAAAAATGAAAATTTTATTAATTACAAAATATCAAAGCATTAATGTCTCAAGATCTTTTCCCTAATGAACCAAATCTTAATACTGCTAATGAGGTTGAATAATATATAAAAACACTTTTGCAATATCAAGATTCATGCGAGAAATCTGCAGAATATATGCAGGCAGATGCTGCTCAAAAAAGAATAGTGGAGTTGAAAAAATAATTGGTATAAAGAAGGAGAAAAGAAATGCAATAGGCCCATAATTAATAAGAGTAAGAAATTGAAAGAGCTCATCTTGAAGAATATAATTAATTCAATCAATTCTGGGATGAGAAGATGTAAAAATTTAATGATGAAGCTTCAGCTGTAGAATCAGAATTATTAAACAAATAATAAAATGAATTTAATAAAGTCTCTGAGGAATTAGAAAGAACTATTCCTTCAAGGCCAAAAGAATCTTCTGATGTTCTTAATCTCAAAAAAAGAGAAGAATATTTAGCTAAACAAAAGAAGTATACATTTATTTAATTTTTTGTTATGTTGAGGCATAGAAAATCAAAGAACAGAGAGTCTAAATAGAAGAAGTTGACTATTAGAAATACTAAATAGAAAGGACTTATAAAATAAACACTTAATTGAAACAATTAAAAATGAGACATAGAAATGAAATCAATGCTCTTCAATAAAGAATTAAAGGAGGATAAGATGAATAAAAAAAAAATCGTAGTCTCGACCTAGAAAAGTACAGTTACATCTTATTATATATAGATTATTATAAAAATATCAAAATATCAAAAAAGAACTGGAAATCAAATAAAAGATGGACAGATTAGCATTTGAAGGATAATTCACTAATAAAGGTAGTTCCAATCAAAGTGTTTATATGAGTTAAATGTGATTCTGTAAATTCATAAAGCAAATTATAAATAGCAATTTTCTAATTATTTATATATTAATTTTAAATAAAAATTCAACAAAATGACAGACACAGGTTTTGAATGCTCCCTTTGTATAAAATTAGCTATCAAAGCTTAAATATGTGAAAAGTGTGGTTCTATGTATTGTAAGAAGTGTCTACAAGAAATATTTGGTAAAAACTATGAATGTGTTTAATGCCAATCCAAATAGTTTAGATCTATTAAAAAGTCAGCTTTACAAGAAGCTTATGATGAAATTCTCATTAAATCATAAATAATCTAACCTAAAAAAATTGAAAAGCCTCCCCCTAAGCAACCTGTAATAGAATAAAGAACACAACAAATATATTTAAATGAGAAATGTATAAATTTTGAGATGTGTCAAAACAATATTAATTCAATATTTATAAATGAAAAAGTATGTAGTCTTGAATGTCTATATTTCAATAAAATATAACCTCTACTTGAATAATAAGATTTTACAAAAATTAGAAAAGAAATTATTAATTTAGAATAATCTATTAAAAATAAAGAACCAATATAAATATTTAAAAAGATACCTTTATCCTTATCATTTAATCAAGTTGGGGTTTCTAACTTCAATTTTGATAGATGTGGTTAAGGAATCACAATTAAACAATCAACTATTATTTTATAAGAAGATGAATATACATTTAAAACAGTCACTTCTTCTGTTGGTTTCTAATAAGGAATTCATTTTTGGAAAATTATACCATTGGCTATGACAAAAAATGAAATGAAAATTGGTATTTCAACATCAGATAAATATGATCTCAAAACAGCTTTTTCTGATTACAATTTTGGATATGCTTATTACACAGTAGGTTAATTTAGAAATGGAAGCAATTCTAATGTAATTACTGTAATTCAATTTAGGGTTTTGAATATGGTGTTAAATTTAAAAATAATGGAGAACTTGGAATATTATTAGATATGAATAGAGGAGTCCTGGCATTTTCATATAATGGCAATTTTTTAGGCAAAGCCATATCTTCAGAATTACTTAAAAAAGGTCCTATTTATCCCTGTGTTGCCTTACTTCATCAAGCTGGGTTTGAATTTAAATGTGGTATACCTATTCCGTAAAATATACTTGAATAGTTTTAAAAATGAATCATATTATATATATATATATATATAGATATATATATAGAATTAATTCATTTAATTAATTAAGTCAAATATTATATTTATATGGAATCCAAGGGATGATTATCTTTACTCAACTTAGCCTTATTTTTCACAAAAACTCTACTTGGAGATTAAAATGTCTTATCTAATTATAAAGTTAAATGAGATGATTATCTTGAATTAGTAGTTTTTGGAGATGGTAATCCTAAAAATTAGATTTTATTTAATACTTGATACTATATTACATAATATTGTTTATTAATCCTTAAACAATTATTCAAATTATTCTTTATATTATTTTTAAAAGAAATTAGCTTTTTGTCTAATTAAATTGATTAAATTATCCAATTAAGATTATGATTCTCCATAAGCTTTTTCACACAATTTATAATACAATCCTTGAATAGTAATATTAATATCAGATGATAAATCATCTGGACAAATGTAATAACAAATGTAAGAAATCATTTAAACATAAAAATTCATCCAATTTTATTCTTCTTTTAACATTTAACTAAAATAATTATAATAATGTTTACTTTTTTAATTCCTTTATTTTAGTATGTATAGTATCTTTTAATTTATCATTTTCAGTTTATAATCTTCTAGTTTCAATATTTAAAGTATTTTAATTATTATTACACATTAATTTAGGTATTTCTTATTGTAATTTTTACATATCCTAAACTAAATTAGAAAACTACTATTCTTTAAATTCTAAAATTTAATTCACATCTTATAATTTAGTTTATAATAGATTATTTATATTTTCTAATTCAATTATATACATTTCTTATTCATGTAAATCTAATTGTGATTATTATAATTAATTTGCTATTGAAGATTTCTCTTCCTGTAATTCTTTAATGAATTATCTTAATTCTAATTCATTACTATGTTATCTATCATATAGAGTAGAAAGCTTTTTTAAATTTTTGATATTTTCTTCATGATAATCTTATGGTTAATATTCATATTATGATTCATTATGAATACTTTGATCTCCATTCATACCAATTATATCTTTTATTATTTGATATAATTAAACTTATTAAGGATTAGTTGAAGTCTTAATTTATAATTATCTTTAAGTGTAATATTCTTATAATTATTCTATTCTACTTTCTAAATAATCATTTTCTAATTGCAATTCTTTTATTTATTTTTTCTACATTTTATTTTCTTTATTCATATCTTCCAATTATAATTTACTCTAAAAAGCATAATGTTAAGATTTCTTTTTAATTGTTTTAGTTTTCTCTCTCTCTTATTTCAAGAGTGTTGAAGTAGTTGAAATAAAACTTTATTGTAATTTATCTATTGTTTCTAAGAAATTCTTTTTGGATCCCTCTAAATTCTAGTTTCATAAATTAATATAAAATACTTTTCTTATTAAATTAATATCCATACAATATTGTTCAATTATATATTAATTTTAGTTTTTAATGTTTCTTTCCTTGTTTATTAATAAATTCAAAATTTTAGCATATAATAATTAATCTTCTTTATTCTCTGCAAGTAATTCTAATCTAATACCATTTTTTGCTTCAATTGCTAAAAAACAATCTTATTCAGCATTTGGAGGTAAAACAAAATTCTTTTTAATTAATTTATATCTATATTATAAAAGATATATCTTTACTTATTATAATTTGTATGAATCTATATAATAGAATCTATAGGGATAGTTTATTTGGCTGTTGGAAATTTAGTAGAATTTGATTTCCAACATATTGAATCTAAAAAAGAACAATAAAATATCATTCTTTAATCCCATTTCTTACAATTTGAACGAGAAAACTTTATGAATTATGTACCCTTCATAAGTTATTAAAATTCTTTAAATTTCGCTTCTGTTTTTTATTGCAAATTCATACAAACATCAAATTAAGTTGCAATCTAAACTATTTAATTATCAATATCTTTTATTTCTAATCATAATTTATAAATTGAACCTTTTTCAAGTTTTTAAACAATCAAATTATCAATCTTATATTCTTATTGCCATTAACGCAAATCATTTTCCAATGATTATTCTAGAATACTACTACGATCTAAACATTAAGAATCAATTGAAAAATCATTAACAACTTTTATTTCTGAGATTTTGGACATTTCTCAAATTATTCTTAATTTAATACTCTAATCCGAAGTTTATGATTTAGTGTGGGTGGAATCTATGATTGTATCATCTTTATATCTAATTGCTTAATGTCGATATAAATTATGCTATTTGTTGGGACATCTCTGTTAGTTCATCTTTAAATTTTGAATTTAACGAATATTATCTATAATACTTTATTAAAACACAAATAATTAAGATCAAAAAAATATTTCAAATGAAACTAAAAAAAATCATTCATTTATAAATCACTATAAGATTTTACTATTTTATTTTATGGTAACATAAAAAGAATAGAAAAAATGATAAATTTTGTATTAAATTATGGATTTCAATGTAAATAATCAACATTTTTTAGATATTTCATATAACTGCCAACATCAAAATTTGAAGATGTTTGATTTATTGAAGGATTTGTATTTGTATTAAAAGGAATCTTTTATGCAGATCTAGGTTTTTCCATTTTAGTCTTCTAATTTAATCGTATAGGAATTTATGCTGTTGTTTAAGAGAAACCTTATAGAGAATTTTAAGTAATTTCTTATCTTAAATTAGATAATGTTTTATGCATCATATTCAATTGAGTCTTTTCTTATTCAATTTAAATTTTATTTTATTAATTCATAGTTAATTGTTAATTTAATTCAATCTTCTACTTTTGAATTTATTCTTATTCTTATTAATATAATTATTTAAACTCTTAAACATTTGAGATTTCTTATTAATAAATTTTCTCTTTTTCATTAATTTCCTTCAATTTATCTAATAATAATTATCTCTCATTTTCAACCAAATTCAATTTTCTTGTATATTCAGCATGTAAACTATTAACTTAATTATTTTTCATATCTAAATCTCTTTATTAATTTATTAGTTGCATTTCTTTAGCACCTATCTTTTGTTATTATTTTTCAATATCTGCATATCTTTATTATATAATTTCATTATTCTTTTATGTAAATTCAGTATATTCTATTTTTTATTATTCAAAAATCTATCTATCTACCTCTAATTATCTTAATTTATTTTAAGCCTAAGAATTTAATTCATGTTTTTAAATATCAAATTCATTTCTATATTAATAATATTAATATAATTACTTTTATCTTTATAATAATAAATTCTCTTATTCTAATCTTTTTTTTGTTTCCAATTCCAAATTTCTTAATGATTCTTTAATATCCTATAATAATTATTTTTCACTCTATAAGGATTTCTTTTCACCATCAATTGATGCTTAAAACAATTATTCTCTTCTACTTAAATCATCTTATAAATTTTGTAATCTTCTTTTTTCATTTTCTAAATATGTTTTTTCTTTTTCTAATTAAGATTCCTTTTCTTAAATTTCATTTTTTTTAATTTCTAATTATTTAATTTTATCTTAAGTTTATTATTCATGTTTTTAATATAATTAGTTCTTTAATAATTCTAATTCTTTTGCACTAACATTTATTTTTTCTGCCAAATTGTCTAGTTACTTTTATTCTCCTAATTATTATTTTATTAGTTCATTCTAAAATTATATAGAATATTAATTTTTACTTCTAATTTAGCTGTATCAATAATTCTTTATTTCTCTCTTTCAAATTCTGATTTAAGTTATTCCTTTTCTTTTATAAATACTTTTTCAATATCTAATTTATCCTAAAGTAATCTTGTTCTCTCTCTCTTTTCAATATCTAATTCATCTTATAATTTATTCTTTTCATTTTTAATTTATTAAATCTCTTGATTTAATTTTTCTCTATCTTGTTTTAATAATTATATTTCATCTTATAATTTTTATAAATTTATATTATTATTATTATTATTATTATTATTATTAATATTGAATGCTATATCTGGTTATTTATTTTATTTATTTGAATAATCTGATTGAATTGATTATTTTTCAATTTCAGATTATTGATTATAATTAAAAATTGGGTCTTAACTTAAATCCATTCCACTTTTTTAAGGTTATCCTTTATTTTATGAAAGTATTCTCATCTTGCCTCTTCTACTCTAAGTCTATATAAGATCATTATTATTATTATTTTAATCTTCAATTGTTTGGATTGGCTATTCATTTTTGACTACATTTGGTTTTGGCAATTAAAATAAATCTGCCATTTTCTGTTTTTTTGATTCATCTATAATAGCTGTTTAAGGTCTTTATACAAAAGCATAGGACTATTATTTATCAATTGGAGAATCTGAAGATTTTAAAATACTATCAAATTCATATGGATCATTTGAAATTTTTTTTGTTTCAATTTTCCTTCATTAAATAATTCTATTTACGGTGGATCTACAAATGATCTTCTACTTCTATCTCTTTAATTTGAGGGCTTATAGTCCAGATCTATCTCATCTAATAATTCATCGATATCCATATAAATAATAATTAAAAATATTCAGTTTTATTTTAATTGGGTTCTAATTTTATTTGATTGTTCTAATATCATGTTATATTTCTCATTCATTCTTTATAATCGTTCTAATTTTAATATAATTTCTTACAATTTAAATCATACTTTTAATCTTTTTGTAATGCATCTGTCTTAACAATTCTCTCCTCTTGTGATTAAGATCGAGTAGGTACTTTTATTGAATTAGCAACTTAATTTTATTTAGGTGAAGTTAGAGGAGTAAATTTTGAACTTTAGGAAGTATTCAATTTTCTGTTTGTATTGCTACTAATTTAAGGTTTAAAAGTGCATTATTCCATCTCCTTACGTTACTTCTCTTTATCTGCAACCTTTTTCATCTATTATCTTTTTTCATATGTAGATTTTAGATCATCTTTTAAACAAGGAGTTTATTTTATTTATTAAACTCTTGGAGAAATATTGATTGATTATACAAGTGATTATTACTTTTTTTCTTTCTCTTTTACTATTTCCTTATCTAATTAAGCAATTTCATTTAACAATTATTATTTTTTACTTTATAATTATTAATGAAAAGTTTGTTATAGAACATTTGAACTATTTATTTAAGATTATTTGATATTATTATTTGAATTATTATTTTCAATAATTTTACTTACTTTTGGATGAGGTTTAGGTACAGTTTGTATTGGTTAATCAATTGATTTTCTTCTAAATGTTTAAGATGTTCTTGAAACATCTATTTATTAAGATTAAGCTGTTGAATAATCTAATTGTTATTTCTTTAAAACACTTTTCAAAGTAGATGATTTATTTGGATCAATTCTCTTTTTTGGTTTAAATTTTCCACTATTTTTAGTTCTGTTTATTTATTCTTTAATTATTTTTTATCTTTCACAATATGCTTTCTCTGCTTCATCTGGAGGCATTTAACTATAAGTGTAAGTTTTATGTGTTTTCTCCTCTTCTATAATTGGAGCATTTTTTACAGTTGAGTAAGAATTTCCAACATTAAATAAAGCACTATCTGAGTAAATATTAATTATTTTGGAAGGTGATTGCTCATTTTCATCTATAGATTTGAGTGGAGAGTTACCAGCCATAAAGTTTTGTGTTTAAGAATTAGATAACTACTTTTTTTTAAATGTCAATGCTGATCCGTTTGAAAAGGCTGAACAAGCAACTTTAATCAACGGAGAAGTTGACATTTGAATTAATTAATATAAATTTATTAAAATAAAAGACTTAGTCTAATTTTTTGATTTATATTTATTAAAAAATAGAATTATACAATATTGTAAATAGATTAACCATATATATTTTATAATAAACTTAAAATATACACAATACAATGTATTTTCCCATTTGTTTATTTTAAATATAAAAATAATAGTTAATACTTGATGTAGAATATTAATAAATACAAAAAACTAAATTTACATTTCAAGGTTCACCAAATAATCTTTATTTTTCCTATGATTTAACAGGATAATAATATGCTGGCTATCTTTTTTTCGTTTAATATTTCACATCAAAATACTTTTTTTTTATAATATATGTAATTATTAAGCAAATGACTCCAAAAATTAAATATGTGTATTTAATGCCACCATCAACCTTTTTTTCAATATTTTTATTAGGATTAATGATTTGAGTTTTTACAGGTTCTGTATAATTTGGTATATCACTTACTCTACCTTATTTAATATTAATATTATCTTTTTGAGTTACTTAATCTTCTTCAGTACATTTTGTTTCGATTGGTCCCAAATAAACACTAAATTCTTAATATTTATAAATACCCATCTTAACATTCATCTCCAGATATCTTTCTATATCCTTAACTTTTTAAATATGTTCCCTTACATGCTTTTGGTTTAATTTCTTTCATAGGTACACAATTTGAATAGATGTCTCTTTTATACCCTACATCACATTCCCAATCTGCTTTAGTACATGGACAATTTTCAGTTTAAACTGGTAAATTAGGCTACTTATTATAACATTAAGAGCTTCTCTTTCTTCTAATATATTTCTCTTTTTATCCAAATAAACATTTATCTCCTGCATAATTTGAAGGATACCAAAATTCATAATCTGAATCTTATTCACCTGCTCTATCAAATCCTTAGCATTCTCTAACCATAATTTAATTTATATCTAAAGATACAACAACTCCTTTAAGAGCACTTGATGTAAAATCATCTTGTTTTGCAACTCCAAGAGTTTTACTATCTTATATTCCATGAAATAGGAATTTACCATTCTTATATACTACATTTGTTATATCAAAAGTAACATTCATTTTAATTTTTTAGAATGTCATACCTTCATCCCAAGAGTATAATATTTCATTTGCTTATTCTTCATCACTCACAAATACAATGACTCCTGTATTTTCAGCAATATCATAAATATGCATTCCATCTAATATTTCAAACCAAGTATGACCTCCATCTCTTGAAAGATATGTTTTATATTCATTTCCCAAATAAATACCTGTATTACCTGTACCTATGGCAATATAAGAATGACTTATTATTCTATTACGAGGAGCTTCACTTCTTCCAAGAAGATGTAATGAACAATCTCCATTACATTATATTGGTTAACCTTTATAATCATATTTAGGGGCTTTTAAAGCATGCCATTCACCTCCTTATTCAAATGTAATTCTTGTTTATTTATAGTTCTCTAATCTTTTAATTCCATCAGTGTTCTTAGTAGATCTTCTCATTTTAAATTTCTCAAATTCAACATTATCATAAATATTAGCAATATATGTTCCTCTTATAATAGGTTCAAAATCACAATTTCCAGTATCCAAACTTCTTACATTATTTATTAACGATAATGTATATTTTGTACCAGTACTGTCACTTTGATATATATTCATTATTTTAGGCATATCTTCAAGATGAGAAATTGAAATGAATATAGATCCATTAACAGTATCAAGTACAGTAAAAGTATATTTTTAATGATCCTCTATAGGTAAAACCAATTCCACAGGATTGAGAGTACCTTATTTAATTACTTCTAAATCATAACCCTTGCTAAAACTATCAGCATCTATCAAAATAAAGAGATATTCTTTTGTCTGATAGAAACCGTAAGAATTATTTCTAAGTAATTTAAATGTGTTAAAGTAATCATCACTGTAACTTACTTATTAATGACCTTAATCATTGATATAAGATGCAACAATTCTAGAATCAGGAATTTCTGGTAATTCTATTAATTTATCCCATATAGCATCTCTGGTTCTATTAAGTACCATCCTCCAATTTGCTCCATAATCATTACTTACATAAATCTATTTCTTATATTTATCTTTGCATAAGGTTGTTGATGAATTACATCTAAAATCTTTAAAAGCCATTAGACTATGTGCTTCTAAGGAATTTAGTTTGAAATCATGTAATGTTTTATCATGTTTAAATTTAGTATAGGTTTTTCCACAATTTTAAGAAACATAAGATGTATCAAAATCTCCAATAAAATAAAGTACTTAAGAATCTGCTTCAGATTATAAGATTTCTCTTATAGTAAACTAAACAAAATATATTAGATTGAATTACATTGCTTATAAATTTAGGCATTTCAGATGTAAAATTTTTATAGAGCATACCCTTTGCTGTAAGTATGAAGGTTTCTGATTTGCACCATATGACTTACTCAAGTGGAGAATCTAAAATTTTCTGTGATAACACCACTTGTAGCAATAATAATGTTAACATAATTAATTTATAAACTTAAGAGTCAAATATCTTATATAGATAAATATATTAAACTTAAATGTTGAGTTCTAAGGCTGGTGTTGATCATGTGTTACGTTAATTTGCTAATAAGAGAGTATTAATAAGAGTAGATTTCAATGTGCCTATTAAAGAAGGCAAAGTGAAGAATGCTACTAGAATATAAGGAGCTATTCCAACAATTAAAAAGATATTAGAATAGAATCCAAAGAATATAACATTAATGTCACACATGGGAAGACCAGATGGAAAGAGGTAATAAATAATAATATTAATATATATTAGAGTTGATAAAGATTCTCTTAAAATAGTTGTTCCTAAGTTAGAAGAATTATTAGGCACTAAAGTTAACTTTGTTAATGATTGTGTAGGTTCAGAAGCAGCTGAAGCTACAAATGCTGGAAATGGATAAATTAATTTATTAGAAAATCTTAGATTCCATATATAAGAAGAAGGAAAAGGTGTTGATGCAAATGGAGCAAAGATTAAAGCAGATAAAGAAAGTGTTAAGAAATTCAGAAAAGAATTATCTTCTTTAGGAGATATTTATGTTAATGATGCATTTGGTACTGCACATAGAGCTCATTCATCTATGGTTGGAATAGATCATAAAATTAGAGTTGCTGGTTATTTAATGAAGAAAGAACTTGATTATTTTGCTAAAGCCTTAGAAACACCTTAAAGACCATTCCTTGTTATTTTAGGAGGTGCTAAAGTTGCTGATAAAATCCAGTTAATTAAATCTATGCTTGATAAAGTAGATGAAATGATTATTGGTGGAGGTATGGCATTTACATTCCTTAAAAAAATTCATAATGTTCCAATTGGAAAATCACTCTTTGATGAAGAAGGATATAAAATTGTTGATGAAATTCTTACTAAAGCTAAAGAAAAGAATGTGAAAATTCATTTACCAGTAGATTTCATTTGTGGTACAGGATTAGATGCATCTAGTCCTGTTTCATTACATGATCTTAAATCAGGAATACCAGATGGATGGTTAGGTTTAGATGCAGGATAATTAACATAAAGAGAAAATGCTGAAGCTATTGGAAGAGCTAAAACAAGTTTATATTTTTTAGATTTTAATTTTAGTTGTATGGAATGGACCTTAAGGAGCATTTGAAATTGAATAATTCAAGAATGGTTCTGTGAGTATGTTGAATGCTTTGGTTAAATAGACTTCAAATGGTGCTACAACTATTGTTGGAGGTGGTGATACTGTTAATCTTGTTGGAGCTAATAAGGCTAATGATAAACTAAGTCATGTTTCAACTGGTGGAGGTGCTTCATTAGAATTATTGGAAGGAAAGATATTACCAGGTGTTGAATATCTTACCAATATTAAAGATTTATGATAGATATATGATTCATATAATACAATTTAATATCATTAATTATTTAAATGGATAAGCAATTACAATAACAAATCGATCTCATTATGTAAGATAATGTTTAAGGAGCATTGATTGTTGATTAATTTGGATTCCCTTTAGCTAATAAATCATTGAATCCTCAATTAAGCCAATATGTTAAAAATATAGCAGATTGTGCAACAGCTTTAAAAGACTAAATACCTATTATAGCCATAGAGACTGGTGAATCTAAAACATATATAATCAAACCAGGATCTAAATTTAGTCTATGCTTGCTAGCTTGAATAATATATATATATAATATAAATGGCATTTATTTATCGTTCTCGTAATCAAAGTTAAATTTTGGATTCTTCACCAGGTCCAGGCTCTTATGAATTAGACAGGAAGTGGGAGAGAATGAGCACTCAAGTACCATCTTTGCCTTTGGTTGAAATCCCAAGAAAATTAAGTCCTGGACCAGGTGCATATGATCATAAAGGTTCATCTCAAAATAGCCAAGTTGCTAGTGCAATCTTCAAAAATGAAGAAGAAAGGTTTAAAGATGAGAAATATGGGTTAGTTGGGTAATAATATTATCTATTATTATAGTCCAGGATATTATGATATTACTATGTTATAAAAACATAAACATCCTCATTCTCATCGTCCAAAAATCATAGAATAATTAATGTATGCAGGAACCTATTAAACAGCAAATTCAATACCTTATGAAAGTATTTTTACACATAAATTAAGAGAGATAATAAGCCAACGTTGGACCTGGGTATTATGATACACAGCTTTCTCAACTTAATAAACATGCCAGTTTAGTAAGTAATTGGTCAAGGAGATCCTCTAAACATGAAGAAGTAGAGAATCCTATAGGTCCTGGACATTATGATGTTGATAGATTTTATAGGTATAGAGATAGAAAAGTTGGATAATAAATTAAACTTTCTACATCATAAGAACCTAAATTTTATGTTAAAAAAGGATTAGATAATAAAATCTATTATAGTTTCTAAAAGTCATCTACACCTGATTCTGATTCCTCATAATATGAATATTTAGATGATTCTACTCCAGGTCCAGGTTATTATTAAACTTAATCAACTGCTATTTCTACAGGTGCTAAACTATTAACAAAAGCACCAAGATTTGCTCTTAAAAATTAAAATATTCCTGGACCTGGTTAATATAATCCAGCTTTAATTTCTATTAGTTAATAAGTAGAATTTCCAAAGGCAGAAAGATTTAAATAGAATTCTAATTCAATTTCACCTAGTCCAGTAACCTATTCACCTAAAACTTCAATGAAAGATAAGATAGTCTAAAAGTTGATTCAAAGTCCTAATTAAGAGGTTGGTAGTAGATTACCAAGATTTTCTAAAAAAAAATAAAAGAATACTCCTGGACCTGGATATTATTATAATGAAACTAGCAATATAGAAAAAAAAGATGTCTCATCAAGTCCATTTAAAAGTAAAGTTAAAAGAACATCATTGAAAACTAATGAAGATGTACCACCTCCAGGATTTTATGATACATCACTTGGATCCATTTAAGAGAAATTGAAAAGTTAAATTGAATACAACATTGAATAATTAATAGACAAACCACCATTTGGAATAGGAGAAGAAAGATGGAAATAAGCAATTATAGAAGAATCTGAAGATGAAAGGATAGAGAGAACATCTAATTATAAGAAACCAATTTCTAAAGATCCACCAGCATTTGGTTTAGGATAATAAAGATTTCAACATCAGAATAATGAAAATCCAGATCCTTTATCATACAATATTCAACTTTAATGGGTTAAAAAGAGCTTTAATTTTTAGTAAATTAAAAAATGAACTTTATTTACTTAATTTTGTATTCAATTTTTGGTTATGATTAAACTTTTCTATATTAATAATAAATAATATAATTCATTAGATTAATTAAATTAAAGAAATTGAAAACTAAATAAGTATTAATTTATTTCTTTATTAAAATAACAAACTTATACAATGAAAATATAATTAGATATTTCTATCCTAAATGAAAATAAAAACCAATAAAAATCTAAACTTAATCAATTATTCATTGAATTCCAATAGATCCATTAATAATTTTCACTAATATCTTAGAAAAATACCAAAACATAAAATTCAACTTTATTTTTAAATTAAAATTTGATTGTACATAAAAAGAAAACTTGCAATTTATTTTCAAAATTTACAATAGAAATTATTGTCTAATTTACTCTGTATTTAAATGTTAAATAGATTATGTAATTACGAAGAGTAAATAAATTATTTAATTTAATTATTTGTAAATCTCTGCCTATTAGGATTATCTAATACTAGCATATACTAGAGAATATTCAAAGTAATTTAATTTAAATTCCATAAATAATAAATATGATACCTGAATAAAATTTTCTAGAAGAAGATATATTTATAGATTGGGATAATGTATGGAATTTCAAAGAAATTAATAAAATTTATGGTTCTAAAGAATTAGAACCAGAAATCTATTAAGTGTTCAAATTTATGTATATTTCAATATATCCTGATTTTCCTGAAGTTATTACTCTAGAATAAATTAAAAAGATGTTATCTCGTCCATATCTCAGATATGATGTACCTGAAAGTAATAAAATACTTACTGAAAAATAAATAAATGCTTTATAAGATGTGATGTTGCTAGATACACAAAAAATTAATGATCAATATAAATTTTCTGCATATATTTGTTTGTTATTATAAAAATATGTACAAATGACAAAATGTGATGCATTTAAAAATAAAGTTTAAAGAGATTAATTACTAAAACGAGAAAGTCTAATAGCTGAAAGGTTAAAAATACTAAATAAACTTAATTAAAAAATAATCAAATGATTATAAGTAATTAATTTTAAATATTGACTTCATTACATATATATTACTGATAATAACATTTATTTTAGTGTTATTAATACTCTTTATTTTA
Organism: Paramecium pentaurelia; assembly: GCA_905183005.1. Classification (NCBI taxonomy): domain Eukaryota; phylum Ciliophora; class Oligohymenophorea; order Peniculida; family Parameciidae; genus Paramecium; species Paramecium pentaurelia. The sequence goes on from CAJJDO010000094.1 coordinate 187,421, forward strand.
AAAAATATACATTATTAGAGTATTATTTCTTAAATATCATTTTGTACTATAATATATTTATAAACTTTTTGTATATAAAGATTATAAATTATCACTTAAATTTGAATATCAATTAGTAAATATGATTAAATCAAATTATTTTATTAATTTTGGTAGCTTCTTTTATCTATTATGCAATTTCAAGAAGCTATTTTCTTATATTTGCTTTACATTTCATATCATTTTCTTATTATGCTTATCGTATGAGTGTTTCATATCTTTCATTTAAAAACTTTAATTTTATTTCAATTTCATTTTATTATTAAGGTGATAAAGGTGATGTTAATCTTTTTTTAGCAACATTCTTTTTTTCAGGACTTTAACCTGTATTTTTCATATCCTCTAAACAATCTCTAATTACTTATTTTAATTAACTTTATCTTGTATTCTCATTTATTCTAGGACTAAAGTATGTTGGTAAAATTTAATCCAAGTTTAATTTATTTACAGTTTTTTAATTCTTATATCCTTAATTATAATATGATTCTTCAAAATCTTACTTAAATTATCTCTAATTTCTATCTTCCTAATCAAATTTGATACGAATTGATTAATATTTCATATTTAAATCTTTATAATCTAAGGTTAGTTATTATATTATATCCTAATATTCCAAAGTTTTCACTACTAATTCTTAAATACGCTTAGCCATCTATTCTTCTCTACATATTCTATTTGTTTAAACTTCATCAATACTTTTATAATATACACGATCTTTTTCATCTAATTAGTATCTTAAATTATTAATTTGTTTTTCAAATTCATTCAACCTAATTTATGGATGCTATTGTTTATAATTATCATATTCCTTTTAAATATGCTATAATTCCTTATCTAAATAATCAATCCTACTCTCTAGATTACATATTATTGAATCTTTATATTCCAACTTTTATTTATACTCTTAAATAGTATTCAAAAGAGTTGAATTTTCTTCAAACTTTTTTAATTCTGCCTTGTGTAATAGACCCTTTTCATTATTTTTATATGCTTATAATTGTCGTTAAAGATACTCATTTGATGATTATAGCTCATGTTTATCATGTTTAAGTTCTTCATTCTTTCTTATTAGTTCTGATACACGATCTTAATAATCTTTTAAATGCTGAAGTCTCTCTACTTGTAATTATTCTATTTATTAAGATGCCTTGTTATTCATTTCAAACTCTTATTAGATTTTAGACAATTGAAATTGCAGTCTTTCCTTTTCTCCAGATAATTCACTTATTTATTGCTTAAGATGTTCTATTATTATATCTTATGGTGATATATCAATTGATTTTCGTATGCCATCCTATTTTAATTTATCTTGCATATTTTTCATTGCTGATGCATAAGCATTACTCATGGTTGGAGTAGTTGGAGAAGTAGAAGAAAAAGCTCTTTAAGTTATTCTTTGTTCTCTGTGATGCATGATAAATATAATTTTTATTTTTTTATGAAAAAAGTCAATTCTAAGTCTTTCGGTATTGAAGTTCATTTTTCAATAAAAGGTATTAGTAAAAGGAAAAAGCTCATTTAAGGATTTTATCAGTTTAAATCTATTTGATTTCTTCTCTAAATTTATTCAGCAACTACTCTATACTAATATAATTTAAATATTTCTTTATTTTTTAACATAAAAATTATATTAATCTATAAAAACGATAATAAACACATAAAATTCAATTAAAAAAAATGATTGTTGAATTACACTTTTAATGTCCTTAGTTGTATATAATATACTTCAATACTAAAATAGCAATTATCAATATACATCAATATAATTTAACAATTCCTCTTCTTAAATACTAATAGGATTATTACCATTAATGTTAATAAATAAATTTTGTTATTAATTACTTTTTATAATTTAAATATTAATCTAATTGTCATTTTAATTCTTTCAAATTGCTAAGATAAATTAAATAATTGTAACATTATTATAATGATTCAAAAAGATTTTTTTAAATATCACATCTCCAATTTTAAGGAAAACGATTACCTACTGATAATATTTATTTTAATTATATCTAAGAATATAAATTAATCTAATAATTGATTGAGTATTTTCCAAAATTATAAAATCAAATTTAATTAATAATTCTGATTGAATATTAAAATATATAGATAATCTACTAATTTATTTATGATCATCTTTTATAAGAATACTTATAATATTATCCACTTATAATATTATTAAAAAATTAAAAAATAATTAAAATATCTTTCATCTAATTAATACTAAATTCTTTAAGTATTTTAATATTATTATTTGTTAGAAGTCTTCTTTGAATTATTTCAAATAATTCTAGAATACAATATAAATAATGATAATATTATTAAAGTATGATATTCAAATATCTATAGTAAATTGTGACACTTCTTATTTGGTTTCTTAAAGCCATGGATGATTTAAGACTTATTTAGTATTCATTCTATTTTTAGGATCTATATGTATAAGATTTTTAATGAAATCTTTTAATTCTGGAGTGAATTTAGATGGAAATCGTATGTTTCCACTTAAAATGATTTATTACATTTCCAAATAAGATAGATCTTCCCAAGGAGTCTCACCACTACATAATTCATATGCTAGTACACCCAAAGACCACATATCTGTACTTTTATCATAATTCTCTCCCTTTATAATTTCAGGGGAAATGTAAGCTAGAGAACCACATTGTGTAGATCTTTCTTATTGTGGAGAATAGATAGAATGAGTGAAATCAGCTAATTTAACTTAATCATAGCATAGGAAAATGTTTTCTGGTTTTAGATCTCTATGAATGATACCATTTCTATGTAGATAATTTAAGGCTAATGCAATTTATTTAATATAAGATGCTGCTACTTATTCAGTAAATGAAGTTTCTGGTAGTGATCTTAAGACTTTATGTAATTATCCATGACAACAATATTCTAATACAAGTATGATATCAAGAGCTATTTATATATATAAATATAATAACTGGTTTGGAAGAAAGTGTAGAGTTTGACAATATTTGGATGATTGAGAAGATATTAAATTTTCAATTCTTATGCTATACTTTTCCAAATAGACTAAATTTATTATTTTTTCATTATTTTAAGTGCAACATGTATTCCAGTAGTAATTTCACATGCTAATTGAACTTCACTATATTTTCCTTTGCCTATGAATTATAACATATTATAATTTGACAATTATTAAGTTTTTGGTAAAATGATCTTGGATATCACTTTTTTGAATTGAAATTATTCTGTATTATAATCTTGAATATGAAGAACATTTTAATTGATTTCAACTAATTTTTATCCTGAATTAGCATTAGATCTAATTCTTTTCTTAGGTTTTTCATTTTGATTGGATTTCTTCTTAATAGTTTTTAAGAGAGTATCAATTAGTTCTTTTCTGTTAATTTTAGGATCAATAATGTCTTACTAGGTATGGAGAGGGGAATTTAATTTGTTAATAAGTTTAATAGGATTGGTTGATGCAGATCTTGAAGACGGTAGTTTATGCATTAATATATTATCGTTATGAACACACAACTAAAAATATTACAATTCAAGTATGAAATAGGACAACCAAGTCAGTTTTATTTTTTGATTGCATCAGGTAAAGAATTGTATTTCACAAATACATTGAAACTTTAACATGGACTCAATGACTTTAGAGATAAATTCAATATTACAATCTCATAATTCATTGATTTCTAACTATGGGATTATTGGGGAGATCCTATAATGAAAGGAATGGGAAGACTTGATATTTAAAAGGTTCTTAAAGAACGTAAGGATATGCATATAATATAAATCTGGAATGATGTTAAAGTGGGTGAGCTAATGATTTAACTTATTTTTGAAGAAGAAATGTTATCTCTTTAGTCATCATTAAAAGAAAAATCATCATTTGGTCTATAACCAAGTTTTTTGAGTTAACAAGGAGCTTCCTTTTATGACAATTATCTAACAGATAAGCCTTTAGTGTATATGTCAGCTTCACGTGGTACTCAATATAGACCTACTCAGTCCCCTGCATTATAGATAAAAAAATGATTATTTAATTTTATGGACTAAGAGAGTGTTTTTGATCTATCTTCTTTATCAGATTTTCAATCATTTAAGATCTACAAAAATTCCAGATTGTTTGAGAAAAATCTATTAAGTATAGTATATTGATTAGTCAATAAATGCAATGTCTATATAAATTAACATAATAATGACTATACTAATAGATTGAACTTGTTGATCATAAAGGACAAGAATATATATATTTATGCATGGGTTTAAATTAAATTGAATTTACATAATGTTGAACTTAATTTCAAAAATTCATTATAATGATGTTCTTAATTATAGACTATGAAGCCATCTATAGAAATTACATGGATGGATATTCATTGATGATTCAATTTAGAGAAATAAGAACTATTATAAAATTATTAATATATATTCAAAGAAAAATAATGATCATGTTTATTTTATTAACTAAATTAATATCCATTTGATGATATATTCAATAATCTAATGATTTTAGTAATAATAATAATATACTCTTTTTACATTTCATATTATTTTTCTAATAACTAGAATATAATCTTATAAGATATATTTCTAATTTTTCTAAAGGAAATTATGATAATAATTATGATTTCATAGTTAACTCTCTACTTTTTCTTTATTTAAAAAAAAACAACATCATAGATATGAGATATTAAAATGTCATATTGGAACAATAAAGAAAAAAGGAGTTACAATTCTTTCTCTAATGGCAATACAAATCAATTATTCTATAATTAATTTTATGTGAAATTACTAAAATCCAGTTTCTTTATTATTTTATATATGTGTTAATCTAATTTATACTAAAATTATATTTATAAGTGGATTAGCATTATAAATTAGTGACTTATTTTCAAAAATATCAAAACAAAGTTATTTTGTATAAATTACAAAAATTTATAGTATTATATATTGTTGACATCAATATTTTAAAAGATTTACTTTAGCATTATTTGTTGTTATAAATCATTGATAAGAAAAGAAGTTATATTTTAAATTTTTAGTTACAAACTTTGTAGAATCTAATTACTTTATATTTTTAATACAACAAATATATAAGGATAATAAAATACAAGATTTTCTTGATCAATTTGAAGTATTAGTATTATTAATAATACTAATTTTTGCAGAATACAATCACTACCAAATTGATTTTACTATTTTTAAATTATATTATGTAATCTCTAGTTTTATCAGCTAGAATTCCTTCAACTTCAATTTTACATAAGAAGAAGTCCTCAGATTTTCACAGTGTAAACTCAAATCTGACTAGAGTACAATCTCCATCTGGAAATAAAATAAATTAAGCATTTGGTCGATGTTAGACAATGAAAACATTGAATAGTGAAAGAGATCCTGTTGAAATAACAATCTCTTTAATTTTAAATGGACAGAAGTAATTCAATCATTATTAAACTAGATTTATTGTTCCTATTAGCATTTACTAAAATACCACTGATTTATATAAGAAATTAATTGGAAAGGTACTACAAGTGAATCCAACTCTTGTAAATAAAATAAAACACTTTCAAACACACTCAAGTGTTAAGAATTATAACATTGATTACTACTTATCACTTGAACTGAAACCGTTAGAAGTATTTGAAGAATAAAGACATTTGAAATTAGAACCTTATTATTCAAATTCAGTTGGCAATCAAATGAGTATTGAAGATTACGATATACTGAAATGTATAGGTGTAGGGTATAATTAATATATATATGGCAATAGTGGATTTTCAAGAGTATATTTAGTAAGAAAGAGAGATAATGGTTTATTTTATGCAATGAAACTGATAGATAAGAACTTCATTCTTAAATCTAATAAGGAAATAATCATTTGTAATGAAAAATATGTAATGGAACAATTAAATTCTCCTTATTTAGCTAAATTATTTTATTCATTTGAAACTAAATTCTATCTTGTTTTTGTTATGGAGTAATATATCCTATTAAATTTAGATATTGTGCAGGTGGTGAATTATTTTATCATTTGAGAAAATGGAAAAGATTATCAGAACCATTAGCAAAATAATATTTTGTTTAAGTTTGTTTAGCAATCAATGAGTTGCATAAATTTGAGATTGTCTATAGAGATATCAAACCTGAAAATATATTATTAGATTTGGATGGATATATAAGACTATCAGATTTTGGTTTGTCTAAACCTAATATGAATAGAGATGAAACAGCATATTCATTTTGTGGATCACCTGAATATATGTCACCAGAGATGTTAAAAAGAGAAGGACATAATTATATGGTGGATATTTATTGTTTAGGTGCATTGCTTTATGAATTTATCTTTGGATCACCTCCTTTTTATTGTAGAAACATAGACTAAATTTATAATAGTATTTTAAATGATAAACTTTAATTTCCTCCATATAAAGATATTAATCCTGATCTAAAAGATTTGATTTCTAAATTATTAATAAAAGATCCTACTAAACGTTTGGGAGCATAAAATGGTATCAAAGCTATTTTATAACACAAATGGTTTTAAGATTGTGATATTGAAGCCTTAGTTAAAAGGAAATGTGAGATCAGTTATAGACCAATGCCATTAAAATATAATTTTGATGAATTGGAATTTAGCAAAGGAGATCATGAATTTTAAAAAAAGCTTTATGAAAATTTAAGATTGGAGAAATAGGTTAAATTTAAAAAAATATAATTATAGGGTAAATTTACTCGTTCATTTCCACATTTTGAATATGTTAATAAAAGAATTGTAGATTATAGATAAAACATATTAGAATAATTAACAAAACCAAGATAGATCTAAGGATTATAAGGATTACCTAAACAGTAATAAAAGACTCAAATATGTTTATCACCAGTATCTTAAGTAAAAGAACATTCAAACATTTAATAATTGATTTCAGGATCCTTTAAATAATCCTCTTAAGCTAAGCGGTTCAATACAGATATGGACCTATTTAAATTGATGAAATAAGTATGATTATTATTAAATATATATATATATATATATTTTGTTTTTAATTTCATTCTTCTTCAACACCTAATAATCTTATGATATCCTTACAATAAGAAAATAATTTTTATGATTTCAATGATTCCTATAAGTAATTTTCAATTTAAGTTATTTTATGATAAGTCTTTAAACTAAAATAATTAACATAATTTCTATTCTTAATAAAGTAATCAAAGTCTCTTATAATTTATTAATCAAACTCCTTAACATTATTATTATTAGTCTTCTAATTGATAAGAGTAATGAGAACAGTAAAGAACTTTGGTAATCTATCTTAGATTTTACATTTGACTATTTAATCAATATAATGTATTAGATATTAATAATGATAAGTTTCGCATTATTATCTTAAAAAATCTATTGGAATTTCCCAATGTTTTAAGTTTCTACTTATTTCTGGAATGAATATCTTTTCTTTACTAAAGATAATTATAATTCTCTTTAATTTACAACTTGAATCATTAATTCTACATCCTCCATCAACCCCATCATTTAAATTCTATTGTAATAATTCTTTATCTTATTAACTTAATTTATGTGTATATCGAACTAAAACAATTCTAGGATTCCTTTAACATTCTGGAAATGTAAGTTTATTAAGTCCAATTACAATTTCCTTACCATTTAGATGAATCATGGCTGTTAAGAAATCAATTAAAAATTAACTTTTATCAAGAGATGGACTGAATGCATTAATCACTAAACCTGAAGTAGATTGAATATGTAATAGATTAATTAGATACTTAATATTTCCAACCTTTTAACAGGTAGCTCTCCCTATTAATCTACTAAATTAATAGATCCCATATAAAAATAATGTTTATTCATTGAATAAATCTGTAATATCAGAGAAGAGAGGGAAATAGTATTACTCACCTCTTTGAATTTTAGCAAAGTTTAATTGAATGATAGGTTATTTGATCATATTCAAATACACTTTCTCATAAAAGATACAATTTTTAGTAATACAATTTGAATCTCCATTTAATTAGAGTAATATTCTATTTGCAGTCTTGCATTCTTGTATGATATTAGAATTCAAATAGAATTTATCATAATATTGTAAAGATTCAATAGCAATGCATACTTTAAGTTCTTCTGGAATTTATTATTGAAGTGTATTTTGAAGTAGACAAGTACAAGAGATATAATAAACAGGATCTGATGCAATTGAGATACTCAACATCTAAGGTTGTTCTATTACATATTCAATCTTTGGTAAAATTATTATATCATCATCTTCATCTAATAAAATTGTTTAAGGAGCTTTTAATTATTATGTTCCATTTTTCTATTGTTAATTGATTGAAAATGGTTTTTCATGTTTAATTGTATATTCATCTTTTTTCATTTTAACTATATCTTACTTTTGTTTACGAGTTGCATCATGCAATTCTACTAAAGAGGTTCTTACTTTTAACATAGTATCTGATAATATATGTCCACATCTTCTGAGTAATTTGAACTTTCTTTCAAATGATTCTTAATCTGAAGGAGGAGGGAAATAATTTTTAGGAATCTTTTAGTAGTTTTCTCCTTTAGAAGCGGTATTGAGTCTTTTTAGAGTTGCTTAAAAACTAACTGATTAAGATAAATCTAGGACATCTTCAGCTTTACGAACAATTTCATTTAATCTTAAATATAAATGTTCTAGTGTACGATATATTTCATCATTTATATGATCTGGTAGTAGTTCCTCTACTTACATTATTTTTTTTAATTAATAATCATTGTCCTTTAAACATTTGAGTAATATTAATTTTAAAAAATCATTACAATAAATATATCACTATTCAAATTTTTAACTTTCATCATCACTTTAATATTCTTCTTCTTCTTCATCCATTTCATCAATTTCATCATGTTCCAGTAATCCACCATATAATTTTATTAATTCTTCAGAATCTTCTCTTTCATCAAAAATCAATTGAAATTTATTATTTTCTAATAAATTGTCATAAAAAATAAGATGCTTTTTACAAGGTGGCCATACATTAGCATCTGGTGGTGGTATTATTGTATCGATTGATAATCTCATAGCATTTTCAACCATTTAAGGTATTATTCTCTATAAAACTGGACTACTCGTTTCTAAACAAGGATTAGTATTTATCTCAATTAAATATGGTTTGAATTATGAATCTATCATAAAATCTAATCCAAATATCTCAAAATTAAATTCCTTTTTATGTGGAGCTAATTTACAATATACTGATTTTATGCTAATTGTAGCTATTTCAATCAATTAAGGATATAAATCCTTATAGAAATTATATTTTTTTGGTTAATTCTCCAAATAACGTTGAAACTCAGATAAAGATAATTTATTGCCATTTTCATATTTCCCATATGTGTCAGCATATTTCTATATGGCATCATTTGTTAAATGAACATAAAGATTAGCAGGATCATCAAGATCGAATTCTTCTGATGAAGTTCTGATATATCCATCTTCATACCAATAAGCTCTAAAAATATTATTCAATTAAGTGATAAGAAAGTAACACCTGATATCAAATTTTCTTTTATTATATAGAAATGGTTTCTCAATGTACCTTTAAATTAAATATGTAAATGGCTTTCCATTTTAATGCACTTACTTTTTACTAATAATTTTATTAATCTCAGTTAAATTTTGACAAACTATGATTCCAGTTCCTCTGTTTGTAAATTCACCAGGTTTGACTATCCAAGTAGAGCCTCTAGATAGTAAAATAATAATACTTTGATAGTTTCTTGTAATGTTCTAAGAATTATAAATAAACTTTGTCTCTAGATCCCTTTTATACATGGAATGTCATTGGTATTATGGAATGAATATCCTATTTAGTTAATTCATAATATCTTTTGAGATTGTGATATAAAGCTTTCTTATTACCTAAATGATAATTTTTTTCAATATGATTATGAATCTAAATTTAATAATGATTGAATTACTTTCAAATTTGGATGAACTTTTAATAAGGTGTATCCTTTCTGATTTATTAATTTGAGGTACGCTTTTTAATTTCTTTCTATTTATTTATAATCAGAATCATCATTCATTATTCTCAATAAATAATCAATTTGAATTTTCTTTGCTTTTTATATTAATGATTAAGGTTGATTAATTTTCTACCTCAACAATTACTTAATATCATTTTTTGATTAATTTTAAGTGTCCATATAATTCTATACTTTAATTTATGTCCAAATAAAATTACTTTCAGAATCAATTAATTCAGTGTACTTATAACAATTCCACCACCATCTCAATTTAAATATTTCTTTAATAAGTAGAGAATTATTTCCTCTACCAATTTTAAATTTTAAATCAATCAAACTATCTTATGGTACTGTATAAAATCCACTTTAAGTGGAAACCAAAAATAAGAAATGCTAATAATTTTACAATTTAGTTTAAAATAATTATTCTCTAGATAAAGATGAATAATCAGTTAATGAAAATTTGAAATTATTATTTTAAATTTATGTTGAACTACTTTAAGGAGCAATTATTTTTGGTGGTACTGGACTGGCATTATTATAATTAATAGATTGTTTTTATTTACATTTTTATGGTATTTTGCATTTAATTTTCTTTTCTATTTCTTCAGTAAATGATTAAGATTTATCTACTTCTTTATCATGAGAAAAGGCTTTTTATCTTATTGTCTGTTAAGTTAATACAGTATTTTATTCCATTATTTTATTAAATGGAACTACTTATAATCCCATAATTCCAAAAGATTTTTCTGCTTAAACTCTCTATTACATCCCCTGTAAAATATTCGTTAAAATCTGTTTGGTATTATTAATATCAGATGGATAAAAACCTTTAACTATTCTAACTTAACTATTTTTCTATTCTTCAAGTTAATCACAATTAGTTGTTTGTACTTTTCTTTTATCTTTCTTTTAAGGGCTATTATTTGGAAAAACTACACTGTATGTACCTTGAGTTTAGGGTTCTTATGAAAGATTTCTTTAAATAGTAATAGCTATTTTAAGAGAATAAGAAAGAAAATACCTTATTAGATTCGATGAACTGGTTTACGAGGTTGACTTTGTCGTCTATAAGATATTTTTTAATTAGATGCCTATTCTTTAGTCAAGTCAGAAAATCTAATACTACTCTTTTTATTTAATTCATTGATTTTCTATTTAATAGCTAATCCATTATTAAGTTTTCTAATTGGGGGAGTTTTTATATAAGTTTCATCTTTCTGCATTATTTTATTGTGTTTTTATTATTAACTATTAATTTATAATAGAAACAATTATTTTCTCCTATTATTATTAAATAAAAATGATGTTCTTCAAGTAAGATTTTATAGATTGTATTTTTTAAGCTTCTAGCGTTTTTTCTCTGGTTTTAGTTCAGTGTTAGAGCCTTTACTGTCTCAAGATAACTGTACATTAGAGATGATTCTTGACGAAGACTCTTTATAAGAAATCAAATTGAATGGTGCATAAAAGTTTGGAAATTTGTAAGCATTTTTGATTTATTAAAGTGTTACAAAGAATATAGATACATTTAGTAAGATGATAGGATACTTGTGTGTAAATGAGGATGAGGAATATAACGAGAAAACTTAGATTAGGTAAAATGATTAAACTAAAAAATCATAAGATACCCCTTTATGATAAGTGAAGCTATAGGAAATGAGAATGGTCCAATCATAGATTATCTATTCGAAGCAGATAAATCAAATGCAAATTATGAGCAGAATGAAGAACGTAGACAGGAATTCTTAATCAAGATTTTTGATATCTTAGATAGGGATTACTTGAATGTAACACTTGCCAGTTATTTATCCAAAGTAGTGTGTGCAATCATCAGAAAAAGAGGTTATGATGTATTAATTATGCATAAACTTATAAGCTATGGAGATTTCTATCTTAACCAGAACATAAATCAATTTTAAGTAATTTAATAAAGAATTTGGATGTATTCCATGTTGCTGAAATCATTGAGAAGTTGATTATACTAGACACAAATCAAGAATTATAAGATAATCAAACTAATTTCTAAGAAGAAAGAAGCGATCTCTTACGTCGAGTAATTAGAGTCTTCGAATATAAAACTCATCAAATTGACATTACAGATAATTCTAGTCATATAATCATTGAAATTCTAAATAAGACAGAATAGTTTCTATCAGTCCTTAATATCCCTGAAAAACTCTTTGCTATTGCTGTAAAACATCTTTAATTTAATCTTAGTTAAATTCAAGTTCAGCAACTGTAGTTTAAGTTTTAATCACATTAATTGAAGCCATTCATAGATATGTATAATAACAAGAGGAGAAGAATCCATCTTATCAATTTAGCTATAACTAATTCTATCCTATAGCCTAAGAGTTCAAAAATGCCTTGTTAGCTGAAAAGATATCCATAAGTAATTTTATTTACTTATTCAAGGTGCTTTTAACACTACCTATGGAATTTCACAACAGCCCTTTAGCTAAATGAAATTGAAATTGATACAATTATATCTATCTATCTTGAGAATTAATAATGTTGAGTTTATCAATCAATTTGATCATAAAGGAATCTATGAATCACTCATGAAGTTTGTTATTCAATACGAATTTAACAATCAATTACAAAATTACTTTTATGAAATTACAATCTTCATTTTTGATAGACCTCAATTTGAAGTCATATAAGAGGAGTTCCTATCTCTAGATCTTTTATCTTTCATTATGAAGTACAATAGATATGAAAAAGAGAATATTGGAGCTTTGAATTCAAAAATTAAAAGAGGTTATGTTGGAATTTTGAGTAAACTTGCTTATTATTTCATTAATAAAATTGAAAACAATAAAGAATGGAATCAATATGTTGAATAAGTACTTAATCCTGTTAGGACTATTGAAAATCAATTTATGCTTGGAATCAATCCAAAACCTAAAATACCCATTGATACAAATGATGATAACATGAATGAAATGTTTAAAGTATTATAATTCATTTTATCTCTAGAACTTTCCAAAAAATAAATATTCTCAATAATAAACATAAATTTAATAATAAGATTAATAGCCTACTGTTGAAGTTGAAGAAGAAACAGATGAATAATAAAATACTGATGATGCTGATGAAAATCTTATAGGCTCTTAAAAAGAAGAAGATGAATAAGAATAAATCTCAGAAGTCAACTCTAAAAAGCCTGATATGTTAATAGAGGTTGAAGAAATAGAGAAAGTTATAAATAGTCCAGAAACTAGTCCTAAAGTTGGTAATCAAATATTCATTATTTTTAGTTGAATAAATTATTTAATTCCAAGAATAAAACTTAAAGACATCTCCATAAGCAAGCGAGATTCTCACTGATTAAACTGTTAATAAATATTGGAAGGCTCATGAAGGTATGGAACATCAAGAACCTGGCAGAAAGGGTTCACATGATGATATCCATAAACATCAAGCTGAACATCATGAATAAGTGAGATAAGATGAAAAACCAAAGGAAAATTAAGATAAGCATGATGAAAAATAATAAATTGTAACTCAAGAGAATTTAAAAGTTGAAGTTTAAGAAGTTAAAGTTGAAGAAATCGATTCACCTGAAGAATAATAATAATAAGAAGAATAATAAGAATAAGAATAATAATAATAAGAAGAATAATAAGAATAAGAATAAGAATAATAATAATAATAATAATAATAATAAGAATAATAAAAAGAATAATTATAAGAAGAATAATAAGAATAATAAAATAAATAAGAAGAATAATAAGAATAATAATAATAATAATAAAAATAATAAAATAAATAAGAAGAATAGGAAGAATTAATCAGTTGATTCCATTATTACATAAAATTATACATTATTTATGTTAATTCAATTTTTTTATTTCTCTAAATAAGCTATTTTAAATAGAATCTTCAATTATCTATTCTCTAAATACTGTATAATGTAAAATTATACTTATTTTTACTTTAATAAGCATATTTTTATTATTAAATTATGATAAATTCATTTACTATAACAGTTTCCATCAAAATTATTTGAATTTAAGTTTTGTTTAAATTCTCTGTTTAATTTATAAGTTAATTAATTCAAAAATAATGATATTTAATACCTTTTTATAAGCAATAATTCTTAAACATAAAAATTTAATAATTTTGCTAATCAATTATGAGAATAGTGAGTAAGGAGATTAATAATACTATTTCTTATGATTAAAAATGTGAATTTATTATTATATTTGTAATTAGTAACATATGCAACTAATTATAATGATTTTTATAATTAATTTGATTTCTTTTAAATTTTATGTAATATTGATAAATATTTAAATTAATTTGATTATTAAATATATGAATAAAGAATAAGATGACTAGGAAAGATAGCCTATACTAATTGAAAAAGATAATTAATTTTTTGATTGGGAGACATTCAAAAAATAATACTATCAATAAGAAAATGTGTTATAAACAACTTTGAAATAGTTTAATGAATTCCATAGTGATATTTCAAGAAAACTAATTTAATTAGAGTATTAGAAATTTATAGCATCATAGTAAATCAGATCCAATTTGTGAAGAAGATGAATAAGACAATCGAAAATAATTTTAATCGATTGACATTAAAAAGTATTAAGATTAATTTGATGATTTAAATTTGATAATGAGTACAATGTCTAGAATGCTTAATGAATATACAATCAGTCCAGAAGAAGTTTAAGCCAAATTGAAGAATAATATGTTAAGAAGATTCAAAGAAATTCATTAAGAACATGAGAAAGAAGTCTTAAAATTGAAAGTACTACTTGAAAGCATAAATAGTAAGCAATGAAAACAAATATCTAAAAATATGAGCTATTTAAGGAAGCAATCATAAACCAAAATACAACAGGAAATTAAAAATATAAAAGAGATTACCAGCTTAATGATTTTCTGTCAAGGGGAGTGAATTAGGCATCTCATGTACTTGATATGGCATCAACAATACATTCAAATCTTTAAGATCAAGGTTATAGTGTGAATTCTATATAAAATAAAGTCACAGATTATATTGGTATTTAATTTTTTGATGAGTAGGATAATTTGAAGGAATCAACTAATTGATAAATGGAATACGCTATCATAAAAATAAGGGTTAATTAATATTAATGGGTTTAATTGCTTTATTAGTTTTGATAATTTTATTTAAATTGATTTGATATAATAATTTATCTAATAAAAATTGTAAAAAAGTAAACTAGTATATGTAAAACAATATTTACAAATAATAGAATATATAGAAATTTAATAATAATATAGTTATTTATTACTTCTTCATTGAATAGTGTGTGTTAATTTAATTTACACTTTTTTTAAAATTTACTCCATTCTGATGAAAAATAAACATATATGTTCTTTAATGCAATCTTAATTAATTTATTCCATATCTTAGTTCTCAATTTCCTATTGTTAAAGTTCTTATATTTTGGTTTCAATTAATTAAATTATAAATCCTAGAGTTTCTGGTAGGTTCTCTAATAATTAAAAATAATATTACATTTTAATATCTAATCTAATTATTATTATTGTTCAACAAGTTAATTTTATAATATTTAAGATTATTTTTTACCTTTATTTTATTTTTTTTATTTCAAATTTTGATTTTATTTTTTCTCATCTCTATGTTCCTAATTTATTTCTTATAAAA
The DNA here is from genome assembly GCA_905183005.1 of Paramecium pentaurelia. Lineage (NCBI taxonomy): Eukaryota > Ciliophora > Oligohymenophorea > Peniculida > Parameciidae > Paramecium > Paramecium pentaurelia. Next base: position 203,125 of record CAJJDO010000094.1, read on the forward strand.
CATTATTAATTTATTAAATGCTCTCATATTATTATTTAAGATCTACTATTTATAAAAGTAAAGATTCCTTTTCAATTTATTATTAAGATAATTCTTCTGATAATCTAATAACTTGATCTTTAAGATTTTTTATTGAGATTTATGAATTATCTAATTCAAAATCTAAATTTTGAATTGTTTCATGTTACAGTTTCATATCTTTTTAGTATTTTTAACGTTTATTATCTAATTCATTAATTTTTTATTTTAACTTTGTTATTTCATTATCCTTTTTAGATTGTGATGCTGAATAAGTTTATAAACTATTCTAAAATTCATTTTCTAATTTTTTTCTTTCATTTTGAGATTATAATAATTATTCTGATATATCCTTGATTTGTGTTTCTTTTTAAGCCAATTATATATTAAGACTTTCTAATTTATTTACTTTCTACTATAATTAGATATTCTCTTATTTTATTTCTTCTTATTAAATACATATTTCTTAATATTTTTTTTGAAGCTATTCATACTATTTTTAAAAGGATAATCTCTTTTCTTCTTACTATTACTAAGATTCTTCTACCATCTTTTTTAAATGATCTTTTGTTTCTTAATATTAAGATTATGAAAAACCAAATTAATCCTAAAGATTTTAATTTTCAATTAAAACTTCATTTAATTTTCTATGTATTTCTTCATTCTAATTAATCAATTAAATTTTATCTTAATTTAAAGTCTCTTATTAAATGATCATTTATTAATTTATATCTTTTAATTTGGCAATATCATCTTATAAACAACTAACTTTATCTTACAATTATTTAGAATTATGCTATTCTTATTGTAATAACACTTTTGATTAATCAAATTATTATTCTAATACCTCAATATAATTTTTATGATCCTAATTTATTTAAGCAATTTTTTCATTTAAATGTAATATATCCTTTTAGAGATTTTCTAATTAATTATCCTTTTCAATAGTATTTTAGGATTCTAACAATTATTATTTTAAATTCTAAATCTCAGCTTTATCTCTTTCTTATTTTTTGTTAATTTTCTTTAAAAGGAGTTCATATTAAATATTTTGTGATTCAGATTTCTTTAAATTACTTTCCAATTCAGACCCTATGATATATTTAAAAATGTAATACTCCAATTCTTATTCTCATAACATTATGTTGCTTTATCAATTTCAAGATTTTTTAATTTAAGATGCAATTATTATATTTCTTTTTGTAATTGTTTTTCAACCGAATATAATCTCTAATAAATATATATAAGATATATATATACAGTATTTTCAGTTTAGAGACTTTTGATTAATTTGTTTTATCTCTAAAATTCTTCTTCTGATCTAATTATTTCAATTTCTTCGTCACTCATTTTAAAAATATTAATATCAAAAATGGATGAATTAGAAAAGAAATATTAAGATTAGATTAATACTTTATAAAAGGCCATAAAGACATAAAATGAAGTGCTTATTAATAAGATTCAAACTATAATCAATTAATCAACATTAGAAGTGTTTCAAACACTTGAAAGTAACTTTGCTGAATTCAGATAAAATTATAGAGAAATTAGAGATTTTAAATAATAAGAAAATGAATTTGTTAATTATGAATACTTATGTGAGGAGATTTAAAACTATGCCAGCTTAAATTTGAGAAGTAATGTCATATTAAAGTTTAGCTTTGAGAGAATAAATTTCAAATTCAATTGGTGGCTTACAAGATAATAAATAAGTTAAAAATGATGATTAATAAGTGTCATCATTATTAGATGTTATGTAGCTATTACTGAAGGCTGCAGAATTGTACATGAAAAATTTAAAGGAAGCTGTGTCATTACCTAGTCCAATTGCTTTGAAAGATAAATTCAAATAAATTTAATAGGTTGTTGGAGGTTTTAAAGATGGAAGAATAGGTAGAACTATAAATAATGTTGAAAGTATTTCATTTAAAGAGAATTAAATACTTAATTGTAGTTAAATATTTGACATATTTCCTTTATTGAATAAAAATCAAATGTTAATTGCAACTTATGAAAATGAATTGTTTTTATATGATGCAAATTTGAATTCAATAATATAAAGAATAGATTCAATGAGATTTGTACCATGTTCCTGTTTACAATTATTCAAATAGAAAGATAAGAATTTTATACCTTCTAATTTAATGTTATTAGGAGGAAGTGAATTTGATCCAAATATATATTTATTTGATTTATATCATGGAAAAAAGATTTAAACATTTCCTGGACATGAGAAAAGTGTTAGATTTTTATGTTAATTGGGAGATATTAATACATTTGTAAGTTTGGGTAGAGATTCAAAAATGTTCTTTTGGAATTTAATAAAAGGAGAACCACATTAGATATTATCTATTCCAACTATTGAAATTATTGAAATGTAATTTTAGGTTTCTACAAAATGCATTTATACATTAAGTATAGATGGTAGAATCTGTATTATAAAAATATCTGATGATTTATTGAATTTTGGAAAAGCAGAAATAGTTAATTTGATTGAATTAGCATAGACATCAAGTTTATCTTAAATGATAATTGAAGAAAAATTAAAAGTAATATCTTTTAGTAATGGATGGTTGACAGGTTAGAATTCAATTAGAATATATGATGAGATTCCATTATAAACAGCTAGAAAAATGAAGAAAATGTTAGAAATAGGTTTGGAAAGTGAAATTTCATAATTAAATACAATCATTACAAAAGAGTAATTGATTGTAATTAGTATTGATAAAAGTAATGGAAAATTAAGAGCATTTGCTAATGGATATAATTTAAATGTTATTTCTAATAGTTTATAAGATGTTTAAGAATAGACTAAATAATCAAGATGGAATATCAAATTGTTTACTATTAATGGACAATTAAATTTAATTAAGTATGGAGAAAGTAATGAAATTCAGATTTATGAATTAAAATATAAATAATAATGAGTAATAAAATTAGAAGTCATAATATAAATGACTATTACCATGATCGATTGGATTCATCTTTCAATAATGTCAATATCTCATTCATAAGTACACTTCGAGCACCAATTTAAACTAATGATTTAAATAAAACTGTTCATGACATTCCAAGTTGTTTTGGTCGAAAGACTCTTTCAATGGAGAAACGTCATACTACTAAAGATATAGAAAAATTAGGAAATATTTCAATAGTATCATATTAATCTAAATAGAGTATGAACACTTGATACGTAATAGAATAGGAATTAAACCACATCTAGGTTCTATAATTTTCGAAACATCTCTACGTAATAATAAGAAGCGTTCAATCTCATAAAATTAAGAACATAAACCTTAAAAGATAATAACAAAAGAAAGAACTATATTACCTAAAGTACTTAAAGATGCCTTTATAGAAATTTAAGAAAAAAACATCAATTAATTTATTCATTGTCTAAGAGAAGAAGGTTAAGGTACAATAGGACCAGCTTAAGTAGAATGGGTAACTTCATTAAAATCAGAAAGAAAAAAGAAAAAAAAGAGATGAATAATAATATATTAAGTTATTTTTATATTAATATAATTTATTAAGTATTCTCTAGATTATTATTTAGTCAAAAATTTCATTTTATTTTCTTATTGATTATTATTTATTTAAACTAATAATATTAAGTTATATATATATATTAATAATTTAGATTAAATAACTATATTATTTATTAAAAATACTAAAATATATATTATTCAAATTCATTAGTGTAATTCATATATATTTATATATATATTCTTTTAATCTTCAAAATAAGTATCTGTATAATATTAATGGTAAATTGATTCAATCTATATTTAATAAATTATATAAATACTTAATCATATTTATCTAATAATTTTTTAACATTATCATTCATTAAATAATTATAAATTACAATATGAGAAGGTAATTTAGATTGTTATAATTTCTATTAAATATATTTAGCAGAATCTTAATGCAATTGATAAGTTTCCAAAGATGTAACATCATTAGTTGGAGAACAATCTGGGAATGTCATAGAAATATTCTTATGTATAAAACTATAAAATGGAGTTCGATGACATTAAGTGAAAAATTAGACTTCAGTAGCATTCCTTTATCTTAAAATTGACATAGTTTTCAAGGCTCCAACATCTTAATATGTATTCATTAGAACAAAAAAAGATATGTTAGAAATTACAGCTAATAATATTATTATCTTTTTTATCTTTTTCCATTTAATTTTATCTAAATATTCTAAACCTAAACATATAAAATAAATAATGATAGGGAATAATGGAAGTAAGAACCTATCCTCTTTATGAGCTGATAGACTCAACATTAAAATAGTGAAAATCATATAATATATTAATCTAAGTGGTTATGCACTGAATATCCCTTTATTAATATAAGAATAGCTAATTTTAATATTAATATTACATTCCAATAATAAATGAAATCACCCAACCAAGTTATACATATGGTAAACCTTATGTTATAAACCATAATCTATCATGAACTCCATAAAAAGAACTCATTCCTGACAATAAATTAAACTCTAAAAAATTGTAAAATGTTGAAGTTAATTTTCCATGATATAATGAATCAACTGAAATAGATAATATAATTAATAGTAGTAGAGTTATACCATTTATTACTAAAATTTAAAATCTTCCCTTTAGATTAGTTTTTGCAGTTATTAAATGATAAGGCTAATATGATATAATAATGAATTAATTACCCATATAAATATCCAAGGAATTATTGATGATTGACGTGCCATAACATTCACAATAACTAATAATCTACATAACAAATTGTTTTTGTTATGATTAGTTTATAAATATTAGACCCAATTATATAAAGCTAATGTAAAGAGAATTGTTTCAAAAGTATTTATAAGAGTTTTTGAAAAACAATTCAAAGAAAACCAAAGGGTATAATTTACCAAAATTATATATAATTTATTTCTTATTCCCTCTAATGTAAGTAATTTAATCAAATATATATCATAAATAGCTGATATTGCACATTATAATCTAAAAGTTTATAAATCAATATTATACATTCTAGGACCATAAGCAATTATTTATGGATGATCTAAATTCAGTTTACTCAATATCCAATACAATAAACTAAATAAACTATGATAAATTGGGCCTCTTAATGGTTAATCCCTAGTCCATTCCCATGTTAGCCATCCATATCCAAAAACATCATTATGAGCTATCTCAGGACCTTACCACATTTCATCAGCATAAGGAAGTGCTTATGGTATTATCTTTTATTATTAGATATTTATACTGCCAAAAGGACTCTCAAAGCAAAAAAGAAAATATACATATATTATAAATTAATTTATTAATTATTTGTTTATTTAAATATATATTATATTCACACAATGATTTGTTTGTCTTATTATTCTATGATAATAGATTCAAAGCATAAAATCTTTAAATAATTAATAACAATTCATTTAAGGTTTAATTTTTATTAATCATTATAAAAATGAAAATAAAGGTTGATATTAAAAATTAATGCTTTATTTTCTATAAAAACATTTGAGAATATAAATTATTATGATAATAAAGTTCCTCTTAAATTTATTTACTTTTAATCATAATTTATTACAAACTTAAAAACTATTTTTTAATAAATTAATATATATAATAAGTATAGAAATGTTGCTTTGTCTAAATAAATCGTCAATAAAGAGTCTCTTTAGAAGCACTAACCACTCATGTGAAAGTTTAACTGAGAGAGAGAGAAGAAGATCAACTGCTGAAAATTTAGACATTAATACCTATTTAAGTTCATTATAAATGATGAGTGATAGAAAGGATATTGATAAAAGAATATTTAAAAATTTAATTTAAAGTAAAACCAAAAAGACTCCTTTAAAACAAAATCTATTTGCAAGTAATTCAGTAAAGGAATTAAATCAATCTACTTAATAATCAGCATCTAGATAAAAACCATTTACCAGAGCTAGATTTGCATCTCAAAGATCAACAATTTTAGGCAAATAAGCTTAAGCATAAGATTAATATGATGAATAAAATAGTGAGAAACTTTAATTACTTAATGAATCTCTCTTTAAACTTGTTGGATAATTATTAAAATTAAAAGATGAAATGAATAACAATAGAAAGTTTTATCTATAAATTTATAAACTAATAGGCTTAAAGAAAACTCTTTAAAAATTATTATTTAATTTAGAAACATAAACAATAATTGAACCTTTAACAGTATATCATTTGAAATAAAATATATGTATCAAAGAACATGTAATGGATGGAACCACTCTTTTAACTCTTGATACTTATAATTTTAATATTATTAGAGATATCAACTTTTTAATTGAAAAAATTGATGAATTATAAATACAAACAGAAGCAAATGGAATTCGTTAACTTGAATATAAAGTATCACTCATTCTTTTATTAGATTACAGATGAAATTTATAATCTCAAAATGGAACAAAATAAAATGAAACATAAAAGAGTTCAAAGTCCTAAATTATTGTTTCAACAAAGAATTATGAGAAATCAATTATTACCAGAAGGTAGCATGGAATAAATAGAACAAAAATTTGGACCATTTCCACTTATTTAAAATAAAAACAAAATCATTCATAATTAGATTTAGACTATAATTAATAATCTCAATATCAAATTTAAATATTGAATCACATACTTAATCTCTTTTATTATTCTAAAAAATAATCAATATTTTGAATTAAAGATTTAAAATGTAAAACTATTGTCTTCGCACCTTAAACATCTAATTGATCAACACTATTTGCTCTAAAAAAACATGGAGCAAATATTATTGATAAATTATATAAACCCATCTAAATTTTATTTCATTTTTATTACCTTATTTTCATTTTCAAATTTTGCTACAAATTTTATAAATTCTATTAATCTGAAAATTGTTAATCTATTAACTTTTGGTAGATGTGCAAAAAATATGCTAAACATATCTATGAATTCTTTAGTTGGTACTTAAGGATCAGTATCTCTTAAAATTTAATATATTTCAAAAGGAAAAATTGGTGTTTTTAAATTAATTAAAGAGTTTTTTAATACTGTAGCTATAACATCAGGATCTGATATTTTTATAGCTTCATAATTAGATTATAATAATTAATCTACTAATTTTATTTCTTCATCATGGGAACCTGACAATCGAAATATCCCTTATTTGCGTAAATAATCTATATTGTTAATATAAAATTGTAGTATCTCTTCAAGAAAAACAGGAAGTCCTGATTAACCAATTGGATAAGAAGCTAACTCTCTACCATAAAATGGTTATTATTCTTAAAATTCTATTTAATTACACAAGAATCTTAAAATTGATTAATGCAACTCAATATCATATAAATTCAGAAATGAAGTACTTAAAATTGTAAATATATTTTAAATACTTGTTTATTAAGTGTATTTTATCTTTTAATAACATTTATAGTGAAAAAGGTATTGTTTTTTCCTTCTTTCCATAATTCTAATTGTTGCTTATCACAATTAATTTATCAATTCTTTTTAATTATTAAGAATTCACTTTTCTCTTAAATAATGTGAAAAATTACTAAATAGTTTGTTTTATCAAATTTTTAACATCCATTGCTTTCATTTCTGTATCATCCTAAGAGCAAACAATTAATACGAATCCTCTAGTATAAAATTGATTTTATACTTAAAAGGTCTGAATTGTTGTAAATAAGATTAAAATTTATTCACTATTTATTCTTCATTTTTATTTTGAATAATCAAATTATATAGCAAAACATAAATAGGCTATTCATTTTTATCTAACCCTAATAAGAACTATAAATTAAATATACCTGCATTTAGTAATCCTTGAACTTCATATGATTAGCCTTAAATCATTTTAAACAAAATTTATAAAATTAATGGAATAATTTCTCAATTTTCACAAATTATTTAAAGAGCATTTTTTATAAAGTGAATAATTAAAATATTTTAATATTTAATTACATAATATACTTATTTAATTATCCTTTTATTCAGAGAAATAGTCAATAGTAATATTATATTTTTAGATTATAACTTCAATAAAAGAGTATTTCTTATATATTATTAAATTTTATTTAATTAATTATATGAATTTGATAGATCACTAAACATATACTATATCTGTTGTATGGATATAGTTCCATTTATTATTTAATAAATTCAAATTTCAACTAGAAACATCCAAATAACATATATCTTTTTAAATTATGGTATTTACTAATTTAAGTAAGTACAAATAATTTTTCAAAAAAAATGCTAAGTATATTGAGAATAATAATTGAAAGACTTCTATAAAGTGTATAGAATATTTAATCCAATCATTTTTGAAAATATAGACTAAAAAAACCAATTTGTTATAAAAAATAAAAAAAAAATGATTAAATTTAAAGTCTCAAAAAATTAAACAAAATGAAAATATCTTGCTCATTTCTTTATTGAGTATCAGTTTTACAAAAATAATAATTACTTTTTCAACATTATCTATTTTTTTATTAAAATAGAGTTATCTATATTATCTGTTTTCATAAATATGTAATTACTAATTATATAGTTATTTAAATGTATTTATAAGTCTTATTATTATTAAATTATTCTAGAATAAATAAATCAAGAATCAACTAAAGTTTTATATATTTTCAATTGACTTTTGCAATATATCAGAAATCAAAAGCTTTGAGTAATCATCTATAAACTTTTTTTATTCAAATTCATCATTATTAATTTATTATTATTGTGATTCAACTATGAATTTGTTATCCTAAACCTATTGATCTTTTTATAGAATTTCAGAATTATTATTTTCTATTTTTATGTCTTATTATTATATAATTTAATTCTATTCATTTACTATTTATAGTATTTCCTATTGTTTTAGTTCTTTTTATTATTCTTGGATAGATTATAATTATATAGTTTATAAATTTGATTTTGATTCTGTAATTATAAATGCTGGTTGAATAGTTGTTTAATCATATTATTTTTTAGATTACTCTTTTGTATTGTTATTTTGTTCTACATCAAAACTTTATTTTGTGCTAATAATTGCAATTTATAGCAATTCTTTCATATAAATATTAGTTGTATTTTAGTCTGAATTTATTATTTTCAATAAAGTAATCTTTGGATTAGATGAATTAATAATGAAAAATTAAAATGCAGATAATAACAATTTTGCATATACATCTTTCTTTAAACTCTATACGATATCTTTTGGGGGTTCTGTGAATGAAATACATTCCATATTTTTAGAACTAGCCAATTCAAATGCATCAACAAATGTTTGTATTTAATCTTCCTAATCTTAGATATGCTTATAATATTTTAGAATATATACAAAGTTGTTAGGGATTTTCAAATGAATTATAAATTGTATTCCATTTTGATGAAATGGAGTAATTGTTGGTATTCCTGCAATTACTAAAAAATATTATATATTTTTACATTATGGTCTAGTGTTTATTGATGACATTTAGATTTTAATGAATTGAGCAGAATAAGGATCATGAGCAACATTTACTAATAATAATCAACAATTTGAAATTACATATGGCTGATGCTGATTCTGATAAAATATCACCCTAAAGTATTTGTACAAATGCTTTTCCTATAATTTTGGATAGACATAACTTAGATTTCATTAATGATTTCTATTCTTGTCTTTCTTCTCCACATAAATCTATAATATAAAATTTATCTTACTTCCCATTTAATTAAAAAATAATGAAATAAAGTGAATTATTATATTCTTAACTATATAAAAAATATTTTAAACATATAAATGATTTATTTTCATAATAATAATAATAGGATTGTTATTAAAGATATTACTATCATTTTAGAATCAATTGTATGTTTATAAATCAACATGTTTAAAATTTATTGAATCTCTATCTTTATTATAATTTTAATAATAAAGAAAGAGATGATGATAAAGAAATCATTTTTTGTCAATATTTCAAATTATAGTATATGTCTTTGATTTTTATATATCTATGAGGGTATAGATAATTGATATCATTATGGTTATTCTATGGATTCTTATAGATTTGATTTTGGCTACTTTGGAATATCTTACATCTCTAATTCAGCTTCTCTGATTTCTTGGGAATTAATCCATTCATCAACATTTTGTTGTCTTTAAATTTGAGAATATTCACTATTGTAGCTAATTGCAAAAAAAATAGCATAAAGCTTTAATCAAATAAACATATACCACTGCTGTAATAAATAATGCAAATGCACCTTCAATTCTACTATGAGGTACAACATAGACAGTTTCAGATCCAATAGCTATCATTAATCCTAAATAGGTCATGAAAATGCATCCTGGAGCTGATATAAACATGCAATATTAAGCACAAGAAACCATTAAATTTAATTATGAAATTCATAAAAATATAAGGAATTAATTCTTTTTACAATATTATTTTGAACTTATTATAATTTTAAGGCAAAAATGTTAATCAATTTTTTAGTTTTAAAGCTAATTTAGCTGATCTTGGTGTATTAGTAGTTGTTGGTTATTTGGTGATTCGAGAAGAAGAAGTACTCGACACAACCATTTAACTACTTGGAACACTTATAGGATTATTATCAAAATCATATCCATTAAATAAATCTATTTAATATAACATTTATACTTTATACTGAATTTCTTCTAAGCATTATTTATTATTCTTCATTAATGGAATCATCAGAATCTCGTCTGTTATCTGAGGGAAGATAATTGTCTTCATTGCCCTAATAATCTTGTTTAATAATGAACATTAGGGATGAATGGAGCAATCAATTATTTAGTAATTAACTTTTCCCAACTAAAATCTTTGAACCATGGATGTTCCTTCACTTCATCTGGTCCATTGTTACCCAATCGATTCTATGGCTTCCTTTATAAAAGCTAAATAATCATATATATAATTAAATACTTTATTAGTAAAATCAGCTGCCTCTAAACTCCATCCTGGAGGTACTTCTTATCTCTTAATAACTGCTTATTTAGCAAGCATTTATTCTCTTATTTCTTATCTACTTCTTCCTAAATATGGTCTTCTTCCTAACATGCATTCATATATTATCACTCCAAGTGCAAAATAATCTACTGCTACACCATGATTATGTCCTATCATTAAAAAATTTAGATTTACTACACATAACTTCTGGAGCCATATATCCAGGAGTTCCACTTGTATCTTGTGAATTCTCAGGTTTCCATATTCTGGCTATACCTAAATCAGTCAATCTGAGATATCCTAGTCTTATTAAATAAATGAATCATACCATTACTATCAAATACTAAATTTTCAGGTTTAAGATCTCTATGCAATATTCCTAATTAATGTAGATAATCTAATGCGACTATTATACATCCACTAAAAAACTCTTATTATATATATATATATCTATTTACTTGTTTATTCTTCATTGAATTTTCTGTGTCTTCCTATATGATATCTTAGATCTCCTCCAGATAATAAATCCATTACCAAATATAAATATTCTCGATCTTGAAAAGAATATTACATGTTAATCAGAAAACTTAATTCAATTTCAATTTTTACTTATGTTTCAAACCACTCAATAACGACTTTTCATTCATTACTGATTAAACTGATTTCTTTTAAATAATTCTATATTGTTAATCAATAATACTTTGGTTTAGACATCACTTTAAGAGCAAAAAATTATTTATTTTTCTTTTATCTAACTTTCCATACCTTACCAAATCCACCTCTTCCAATTGCATCAATAAATTGAAAATTTTATACAGAAACAACTTAAATATCTATCATTATTATATACCATTATTTTCCATAAGATCTTCCTTTTTTTCATTAATATTACAATTACCCATTCTTTTTATTTTTATTATTAATTATATGATTCTTTATACTCTAATTTCAAAAGGAAATCTAGTCTTATCAGAATATACAGAATTAGAAGGTGATTTTACAGAAATGGCTCGTATTGTACTCAAAAGTGTAAAACCCAATTAGTAAAAATAAATATTTAGTAAAGTATATGATGGTAAAAAGTAGAATGAATATGTCTTTTGTATTACATGCATTTCCAATCTTCGATTTCTCTGTATGATTCACAATAGTTATAATAAAGAAAAAGCTTTTGCATTTCTTGATGCTATTCTTTAAGAATACTAAAATTGTTCTAAAAGTATTATAAATTCAATATTTTAGATTCCGAATTTAATAATGGTCAATTCTCTTCCCAACTATGTCGTATGATGAAAGCTTTTAATCAATTAGATTAAAAAGATGCATTAACTAATCTTGAAGATACTGTAGAAGACTTAAATGAATCAGCATTTCTAAATTTGCGTAAAATGATTGGTATATATTCTTTATAATATTAATTAGAAAGAGAAGTTCGACTTGATGTATTAGTGAAAAAAACTGAAGAATTAACTAAAAATGCAGATATTATCTTTAAGTTTAGTAGAAATGTACATAGAGCATCAAGAGGCAATGAGTTTAGATTTGGAGGAAAAATATTAATATTATCATTTGTTATTTTTGCAATTTTGAGTATATACATCTATTATCAAATTTGATACTAAATTTCTAAATTATTAAAATGATCAGAATAAAATAATGATCAATAATCTTCTACAATTTCAACAACTCCACATATGTCTATTATTGGATATAAATCTTTTGTTGTATCAATTTTCATAGTCTAATTAATTTATTATTTTTTACAAAAATTTCTTCATTATTAATTATCCAAGTTAGCAATTATTATTTTGTTTAAATCTTCAAACTAATAATGGATTCTAGAAAAATCTTAATTTTCTTATAAGATTTATTATTAATTGATGCATCTAAATGAGAATAACTCATACTATTGCTTTAAATTAAATATAATCTATTTAGGAAAATTCATTACCCATGACCAATACTCTTTAATTTATCCTAATAATTTGATTCTATTGGCTTCTCTAAATGGCATAATCCCAAGGCAATGCTGAATCCACTCACAAATTTAAATTTTAAAATTGTCTCTTCATTTTTTGGAATCAAATAATCACATAAAACATATCCAACTCCACTTGCTTATTTCCCATTATTTTATATTTAAATATTTTAAATTGCCCTGTATTTTTCTGAGAACACTAAAAGATCTTATTTTAATGGTTTAATATTTTATATTTGTATTTATTCTTTTTTTAAAGATTTTTCTTCCAAATTTTCATTATCAATTATACTTAATGAATTTAGAGCAGTTTTTATAAGACTTTTAAAAGTATTTATTTCGTTTGTAAGATTGTTTATTTAAAAATTTACTTCTTTTTCTATTGATTAAAGTCCCATTAATTTCTTTATAAAATTTTCTAATTTGGAGATACCCATAGAGTCAATGTCTTAATCCTTCTAACTATTCAAAAGATTCATTGTTTCATTTAATAAATTAGATAATTAGAGAATAAATCCCTAAAAATTTATTAAATTTTGATAAGACTTTAAGCACTAATCAATCCATGACTATAGTTGCCCATATTACTTTAAATCATTCTCATGGCCTTTATGAAATTCAACTTTACAGCCAATACAATAAGGTCTTGGATTTTTACATTTTTCATTTATACACACCCCTAAAATCTAACTCTCTTCATGGTCATGTTATTGGCACTTTAACTGTGACATCATATTTTGAAATACCTAATCCAATATATAAAAGTAAATAAATACTTTTTGGTTTTAAAATAATTAAAATATATTTTATTATTTGTATTATAAAATATATAATTATGACTATGAATCACTCCAAATTACAAAAATAGTCAAGCATATGATTTAGTTTTTCTAACAATAAAATAAATATTAGGAAATAGAGTCTTAGAGGGAATCAAACCCTAAACTTTCAGCTTTTTAGATTGACACTCTAATTAAGTCTTAAAATTATTTGTTAATAATTATATATATGTAAAAATTGGAGAAATATTTAAAAGAATTATAAAATTTATAATGTTTCAGAAAATTTATAAAATTAATAGAAATTATTTAATTTAAATGATAGAACAGTATAATAGAGTCATAATAATTTTAATAATTATGTTAAATCTCTCTATCAAAAATATATTTGAATTTTTAGACAAGAAAATAGATGGAGTTAAAGAAAATCTATTGAAAAATATAGGTATATATGAATTTATATATTTAGATTAACTTTAGGGATTGGGAATACCTGATATCTGTATAATTACTAAATAATAACCTCTTAATTTAATCAAATCATCCTTTGAGACCTTAACATCATTTCATTTTGTATAAGGTTTATGTCCTTAATCATAAGCAGATGTTTTTGCTTATCTTCTAACGATTTTACAAAATTAAGAAAAAGCAAAGTAAACCTTGTTCTCTAAAAGTTAAAGTATTACAAAAGTAAAATATGTATCTATGCAGTTAACTTATCTTTCTTATGACAGTTTTAGCAAAACAATTTTGGTGTGCGAAATTTAATTAGAAGGTGAGAAAAAATAAAATATATTTGGGGTTCAAGAAAATAATAAATTCATTTTGCCTACTAAATAGCATTGGAAAGGGGCATATATAAGTAATGTACTAAGAGCTATTGATGAAGATCTTAAGTTGGCAAGTGTAGGTAGATTCTTTAATAACATAAACTTAAAAAACAATATTAAATTAGGATAAATGATTCATTCACTTCTTGAATTAATCACAATTAATACATAATTTTTTTAGGATTTTGATAAAATAATTTCAAAAAAATGTTTGTGTGATTTTGATGATATTTTATACTATATATGTTGGCCTTTAGGTATTTTGGTCACATACTTAGTAAAATCTAATTAACTTTTAATTTTAATAAATGAATTAGAAAATATTTAAAATAATGTTGCCTTTTATTTAATTAAGAGTATTATTTTCTATAAAATGAAGTAGATTTTAAATTAAATTTAGATAATATTAAAAGTCTTTATCTTGTTTAGTTAAGATAACATCAAATTACTCTCAATTAAATTTAGTAAAATATTTATTTGGAAAGCTTTTGATTAAATAAGGTAAATTTTAGTAAGCATTTTTGTTACTTTAAGAAATTTTAATAAAATGTTCTGAAAATTAGATGATTTGGATTACATTAGTAAAAAAATCAAATATTATTTTAGGCTTCAATATTTAGAAAATAAAATAATTATTAAGTCTGTCTTAGCGTATTAAATAAAGCAGCAGGTCTTAAAGTAATGAAATAGAGAAAATAAACTTGGATTGAAACTTATCTCTAAAATTATAGAGTTTTAACCCAAGATTATTCAATAACTAATTTAGATGATTTAGATAAAATATATACATTAATTAATCCTATTGAAGTTGATTAAATTGAGAGTTTTACTTAATTGAGTAATTATCCTATACTTGAAAAATTATTAATGAGACTTAGGGTTTAAGATAGAAAAGAATTAAAAGTATTAAAATATTTATAAATAGTAATGGCATATTTAAGCATCAAAATTTGTGAATAATTAGGCTTATAAAATTGGATAATATGTTTATGATTTCATCTCTTAAAATGAACTACTTTAGAATAAGAATAAACTCTCAGAATTTCAAAAAGAAATAATTAAACTTTCAATTTAAGTTGGTCATAAACAATTATAAAAATATTTATAATATTATTTCTATTATCCAACAAATTGTTCTAGTTCTTAATATGATAATAATAATATCGATAATGCATTCTTCGAAATTAGATTAAAAAATAAAAGCGTAAGAAGAAATTAAAATGATTTTGTAAAAGTAATATTAATAATTTATATATTAGAGATAAAATAATAACAAATCAGTTTCTTTAAATGAACTTGATTCAGATGAAGAAGATTAACCTGAATTTTTAAATTATAATTTAAACAAATCTTTTGATTTTTCAGAATCTGTTTCAAAAACAAATTTATAAAAATTAAATTAAAAAGAGATACTTCAAAATTACAAAATTTCACACAAAATATATCCAAAATTAGCAAAAAATAACTATTAGACAATTCAAGAAAATACTTTCGAGAGTGTTGAATCTTAAAGGGATTATGTTTGTAAATTAAAAGGAATTAGAAATTCACTTATGTAAAATAATAATATTATGCAAAATTTTAAGGAAAAGAAATTTAATAAAGCATAAAAAGTATAAATTTATGGATTAATTCATCATCTCAGTAATATTATAACTTAATAAATATAAACTGAGATTGGAGATTCAATGAAAAGAAAAAAAGATAATTTAAATCCTTTACTTAAAGAATTTATAGATTATATTTCTTAGACATAAAATATTCTAGATGAATTATTTTACAAAAATAATTAAATAATAAATCTTAACTAAAATTCTTAACATAAATCTATTTATAATTTAGATAAATAAACATCAAAATAAAAATTAACATAAATATTTAAATCTTCTTTAAAAGAATCTTTAAAAGATAAAAATTATTAATAAAAATAAATAGATCTAAGAGATTTTTATACTATTTATGGATTTTAATTTAATGAATAAAATGAACAAGAAACATATTTATAGTTTACTAAACAAGAATCAATTTTTTTATATAATTGTAGCAAAATTGCTAATAAACTAAAATAATAAAATTTATCATAGAAACTTTTATAGAAATTAAGTGATCGTATTATTTCAATTTAAGTATCTTATTCTCTATTAGATACATATAAGGATGATCATTCTTAACTAATTTAAATGTATTAATTTATATAAAATAAATAGAATATAAAAAATAATACTTGATTTTTTAGAATGTGGGATCTCTAAAATAGTATCAATTCCTATTTGGGTTGAAATTCATTTGATTAGATTAATAAAATTAAAAGGATGTAATTATGTTTTAGGATTACTATGTACTCTAGAAGATATTGATACATTTTAATTGCTGAAGAAAATAGTCTTGCAAACAGAAAATTTACTTTGAAAATATTCTTGATTTTATATTGTTTATTTAATTATTTTCTATTTTTTTAATAGATCTTTTTGATTTATAAGAATTGTATTATTAATAATTTATAATCAAACAATGGTTTAATGAACAGAATTTCTAGCCTAAAATTTAGACTTATTAAAGTTTAATTGTGAATATTCTTGGGTTTCACTTTTTTTTAATTTTGAATTTTTTCTTACTACTTGAGATGATTGTATTTGAGAATCCTTTTTCAATACTTTGAAATTTGGGATTACACTAATACGAGGAGATTCTTAATCTACTTATAATTCTTCAGGATTTTTTTCAATTTCATTAATTTCTTTTTAAAGAAGATTATTGCTTCTTTCTCCATTTGTAGGACCTTATATTGATTTCTTTTTTGCCAATTATTATTAATCATGTTGAATAATGTCACATTAAAAATAAGGATGAGATAAAGCTGCTTCTGCACTTATTCTTTTTTCTGGATCTATTTCAAGAAGATTTATTAAAAGATCTGTTTCTTCTGGAGTAAGTTTATAGAGTTAAAGAATTTTAAAGTCTATGTTACAATTTTTATTCATCTTTAATATTTCATTTGATGTCTTTCCTGGAAATAAATCTCTGGTTGTGACTCTATTAAAAAATAAAAAAAGAAAATATATACAATTTAAAGAAAATACATCCAACACTAAAAAGATCTACTTTTTCATTATAACTATCTTTAAATTTTTCTGGTGCTGCATAACCAGGAGTACCACATATTCTCAAGTCTTATGAGGGATCTATATGAACTGCTAAGTGAAATTCTGTTAATTTAAGTCCTTCTATGGAATCTTTATTTTTGAATACTATATTTATTGGCTTAATGTCTCTATGCATTATATTATAGGAATGTATGTCTCTAACAGCAGTAATCAATTGCTTTATAATACTGATAATTCAAATTACTTTCATAATAATTAATATTTAAGTTCTATCTAATGCGACATTCATAATTAATTCATATAAGTTTACTCCTTCCAAATACTCTTAAATTAAATATACAGTATTTTCTCCATTAAATACTTCATGTAAATTTTACACATATTCAGATTTAATTTTTGTTAAACAAGAGATCTCATTATGAATCCGAGTCTTATGTAAAATATAGAATAAATACAATAGAATCTTCAAACTAATTTTTGGCGAGACATTTTATTTCAAATGAATTACCATTTATTCTGTCAATGCATAAATATACCTAAATGTTAAAATGAATTTACTTCATCAAAATTTCCTTCTCCTAATTATTACATGGGTTTATAAAGATGACGAACTGTTTTATACATTATTTTATTTTTTATAGTTTATCGCAACTTCAAGAGATCCTCATGAGTAGAATGGAATTGTTTCTCAATGTTATTCCACATAATGCTAAAACTTATGAGTTAATTCATTTGATTTAATTGCCATGAAATGGTATTATGCAATTCTAATTCAATTATATATTTAGGTTCTTTTCCAATCTTTATTAACATCCAAACATACTTAATTTAGAGTAATCTTAGTGGGAAGCAATTAAAGAACATATTTCTAATCTAAAAATGTGTGTTATCGGATACAAATGAAACTTAACTAAGACTCCATTAATTAAATAATAGATTTTTATATTTCATTCAATTAGACCCAACTTAGTTTCTTATCTTCTACTTTTTATAATCAAAAATGAATCAATTCTAATAATTTAATTTATAATTAAGAGACTTTCTATTTCTATACCTTTCTCATATTAAAACTAATGTATTTTTAATTATCAAAATAATATTTCTATTAATTTTGACTTTCTTAAATTTTACATGATGAATTAAATCTTATATTATAATTTAATACCTTCTATATCCATAATATTTATATAGATTAAATTATGTAAATATGAATAATAATTTGATAACAACTATTTAAGTTAAATATTATTTAAATTTGAAATAGGAATAAGTTTGTAATAATAGAACAGTTCAGTTCATTGATTTTGACTAATCCATATGTTTTCTTTTTAATTGTAAACTTAAATTATTAATATATTGACTGATCCCTTAGTCTAATGATAATAACTTAATATCATGAAAGATTATTCTATTTAAAGTTTATTATAACTTTTTAAGAAAACGAATTGTCAATAAGGTTACATAATTTATTACATGCATTCAAATAATTGAATTATTAATTTTTATAACATCATATATATTTTGTAAACTATATTCAAATCATATAAATATTCATCTATTTGAAGGCATTTATCAAATACTAACCTATTTATTAAGACAATTATTAAAGATAGATGACTATTCTGAATTTAAGAAAATAAATGTATTTATATTTCAAAATTAGATGAATCTATTAATTTCTCTCAATGTATAAACATAAATATATATAAAAATAAATTAGAAGAATAAATAAATATTATTTTTTTTAAGAATATAATAATATATATATAGATGATAATATTCATAGATAGATATTTATGATTAAAAATGAATAGATTTCGTTTACTTTAATAATAATTTAATATTTTATAATGTGAAATTCTTATTAAATGCTTTGGAAAATAATAGTTTTTTTTATTTATATATGATAAGTTAGAAATAATTGCCCAACATTTCAAGAACACCTCAAGCCAAAAGTTTTCACTCAATTGAACATTTATTCAACTCTTCTTAAAAATAATCTAAATAATTTCACGATAATTCGTTAAAATCTCTTCATAACATTAGTAATGTCTCATTCATTCGAAATGATAAACATGAGGTTAAACAAGATGTATTTATATTGTAAAATGTCTTTAGTAATATTATGCATCTCCATTGTTAAGCAAATCTCAAATGTTTGAAGTAGAGAGGCAAAGCAGACAAAGAAGAAATGAAGTTTATTCTCAAATGCTTAGTGAAAATCCATTCAAATTTAATAATGATTCCTAAGAAGACATAGTTCCTGAATATCCTCGAAGTACTTACAAAAATTTATGCAAATATTAGAAGTATCTTCTATTCATGTGAATTTATTTGATTTAAGAGATAAAGAGAAATTAGCATAATTATTACATGAAACTAGTGAATTCTCTGATAAATTGTCCTAACATGTCCCATAAACAAAACCAGCAAATGTTCTAATTCAAAGATAAGATGTTATAAAATTAGCTTAATGGATTGATTATTAAATGAAAATAATTGTAGTTGATTCAAAACTTAAAGAAGAGAAGTTACTTATATAATTGGAATAAGTATTTAATTAGAGTCTCAAAGAATTAGTTAGAGAAATATCAATTGATTGTGTAGAAAAAGGGTAATAATTTACTTGTAATTAGAGTATTATTGGAAAAGATTTGGAATCAATATGTTAATTTTAATAATATAGTCATTTCAGCAAATCAGTAGGATACAATTAATTAAGAAAAAGAATACTTAAATCAATTAAAATAAGTAATACTAATATTAATCTAGGTTCATTAAACATACTAATTATCAGTTTAAGTTTATGAAGACAAAGTTAAATTATTAGAAAAATAAATACAATAATAATAATCAAAATATGAAGAAAAAATTATGGATTTTGATAATCTAAATTCTAAATATAAACATATTATCTAAAAATTTCAAGATTTAAAATAAGAAAATGATGAACTAAAAAATAATTATTGTATAACCATGAATGAAAATGAAGAATTATCCATTAAAAATAATTCTTTATTGATTGAAAATTAAAAAATATTCAAATAACTTAATGATAGAATTAATCATAGTCTTTAAAAATCAAAAAGAGGTTAAAATGCATATGGAGATTTTGATGATCATAAATCAACTAGTTGTTATGATTTATATTCTACTATGGAAATACATGTCAATAAATTAACTTAAACAAATGTTCCAGATAAAATTTAATAATATGCTTAAACTGATTACAGATATTTCAAACAAGTAGGTGTTTAATGTGACAATTTAGATATAGATGAATAACTCATTTCATCCCCTTAATCATCTATTAATAGGTAATTTTTATTATTTTTATAGAAATAATTCCAATCCTCCTAATTCAGAAATTAGAAAAATTAAGGAAATCAATTTTGCTTTAGAAGAAAGAGTTCGACTAGAGATTTAAGTACAAGATCAATTAAAAAAATAAAAATAATTAATTTAAAGAGAAGTTGAAGCATAATAAATTAAATTAACTAATTAAGATAATTTAATTGTTCAATTATAAAAAGATATTGAAAATTTATAATAATAATTAGATAAGAAAAATGATAATAAATAAAGAGAAATGACAGTTGTTAGTATTGATTAATAAAATACAGATTAATAAATGACATTAGGTCCTCAATAAACTACTTCTTCAATCAAAACAAATTTAAAAATTGAATCACAAAATAAAATTCATGAGAATGTATCAGATTTAAATAAATTAACATAAAGTTAAAAATCTAAATAATTAATAAATTTAGAAGTATCCAAATAATCATAATCATAATCATCCTAATAATTTAAACAAACAAATTCAACTGGATTAAGCAAATTAAGTTCAATTGAAACAAAAGATTCAAAAAAATAAGTTAAGTCCTTTAAAAATTCTACATAAATAATACCAAGAAGATAATCATAAAATTCACTACATGTTAGCAACTCTTAAGAATTAGATAAGAATTAAAATAATGAGGATCCTTTAAGTAAACTTGTTAATGATTTTATGATTGATACAAAAAATAATCATAATTAAAGATCTAGTATTGTTTAATAAAGAAGATAAACATAACAATAGAATTATATTATGATATAATAAGAAAAATTATGTAAAGAATTATTATTTATCATTAGAATAGAAATAATAAAAATTGAAAAGGGAAAACATTTATGTAGATGTCGCTTTAGCCTTTATAAGTTAATTATAGCAAGATTTTAAATAAAATCCAGATTAAATAGAAAATACAATAACTCTATAAAACATATTAAAATAAGTTTCCTTTTTCTATAAAGAAAGATTGGAATAAAAATATCCATTATATGCTATTTGTTATGAATATTTTATGAATCAATATGGATTAAAGAATGTTGCTGAATAAAAAATGACATAATTTTGTTAAAGCTTAATATTTTACTAATAAAATCATAGAATTAGATTATTCTCTAGATTTTTATAATTAAATGAAGGAATATCAAATGAAGATCTAGATTTTTATATATAATCATTATCAACTCTAGATGAACATTCTAATTCATTAAATTTGTTATACTGTAATTAAAATAATGATTGCATATATGTTAAGTAATCTAAAATATAAAAATAATTAATGATATTAAATGAAAAAGGATAAGAGATACTAGAATAACTCAAATAAGATTATAAAATAATAAAAAGTGAGATATATGTTGATTTAGATTAATATTATTTGTTTTGCCTTGAACAATTTTAATATTTAAGAAAAATATAATAAGATAATTTTCATGAACTATTTTTGGCAATAGATGTTGATGATAATTAGATCATAAATATTGAAGAATTTTTAATATTATTTAATTTAATTGAAGATAATTAAAATTATTTATTGTATAAAAAATTATTTTTGAAAGAGATTCAAAATAATGATGGATTAAACTTTTATTAATTTGGAATGTTTTGCATGCATAATAATTTGTTTACAAAGTAAAGATAGGATAATTTCTTTT
The DNA here is from genome assembly GCA_905183005.1 of Paramecium pentaurelia. Lineage (NCBI taxonomy): Eukaryota > Ciliophora > Oligohymenophorea > Peniculida > Parameciidae > Paramecium > Paramecium pentaurelia. Next base: position 225,765 of record CAJJDO010000094.1, read on the forward strand.
TTTCAAATTAAGATAGCATAAATTCTATATATAATAATTGGGGATATTAAAGAAATATCATTACTGGTAGATTGAAATAGTCCAATTGTTTTAATTAATATTATTAGAATTTAATTAGGAAATTAGATAATGTATATTATAAAATTTAATATTATTAGGCTTTAAAAAATAATTTAAGTTATACTTGGAATTTATGGAAAATCTTAGAAGAATAATCCAAAAAAGTATTCTTGGATACTATAATTATGAATTTTATAGGAAATAATTTAAATAGCATAACTGAAAAATATGAATTTTTATTCTCAAAAGATTGAATTTAAATTATAAATAAAGGAAAGCATATGTTAATAGAAATTAATTTTAAATTTATTTTCAAAATAAATGAATTAATAATCTTAATTTTGACTTTAAGAATATCATACTTGATATACATTTATATATTAAGAATTCTTCAAATCTTTTTAAAAGAATTGGTAGAACTTATCAAAGAATCTAATAAACTTTTCTCTAAATCCTATAATTAATGTATTTTCACAAAATCATTTGCTTTTTTTAAATAATTATTTAACACAACTTATTTATGCTATGATTTGAATTATTGTTATTTTAATAGTTTAAATTGTTCCAAATTTTATTATATCTATTATTCTTATTATTAAACTTTATGCTTTTTCTCAACATTAAAAGATTTGGATCTCTCTTTTTAAAGAGTAATAAATTTATCATATTATAATGATTATAGTTTCATTTATTAAAATTTTTATTGTTTTTATTATTAAATTGTAAGACGAATTTGCTATTAAAGTTTAATCTAATCTTATTTTTGTTACTTTTTCATATCTCTATAGAGTTGCAGAGATTAATTTCTTGTCTCTTTGCTTTTTTACATCTATCTTAATAAAATTTTATACTCTCTCAGAATGCTAATTATATTAATTTCGAATATTATTAATATATTCAATTTTAACTTCAGTTTGTTACTATTTTACTTGTCTATATTATGTTTAAATATACAATCTTTATTTTTAGATGGCTAGCAATTTAATTCGATTAATCATAATATCTAATTATCGTTTCATTTCAATTTATTCTTTTTTAGACACTCTTTCACTTATATTAGAGATGGGATCATCAAGTTTAAATGAATCTTCTTTTAGACTAAGTGCTATTGACATTCTAAATTTATTATAAATTTTAATATTAATTCATAATTAAATGAGTGGAAATAAGAAGATGGATGTTTTGATAAGCATGAAAGCTGAAATATAAGCATAAAAAGAAGGACAAGAAAAAATTTAAAAATTATGTTTTGAAAATATCAACATAGGATAATTTACAAATGAAACAATAAAATTATTGGCAAAATATAATGATTTAAGTAAAAATGATGAATAAAGAAAGTATGTTTGGAATTTAATGATTGCAAATTGTCATCTTTAGATAATTTAATAGGATTTCCAAATCTAACAAAATTACGATTATGCAATAATTATTTGGATAAGAATAGTCTCCAACATATTATATAGCATTTTCCAAAAGTGACATACTTAGATATAAGTGGAAATAAAAAAATAAGCTAAGATGTATATTATTATTTTGAATAAAAAAAGGATCTTAAAGTTTTGGTTGAATTAAAAGAATTATAGCATTTAGTGTTTAATGAAAAAGATATTGATAGAGCACTCTTGTTTGAATTGATACCATAATTGAGTTATATTGATCATAAGGACAAGACTGGAAATGAAGTAGAAGATGAAGAAAATGATGATGAAGAAGATGAAGATGATGATGATGAGGATGAAGATGAAGAAGATGAAGATTTAGAAGATGATGAGGAAGATGATGATGAAGAAGGTGCTGAAGAAGCAGAGGAATCTGAAGAAGAATAGCCAGTTTAGAAAAAGAAGAAATTATAATGAGAAAATATTAAAAATAAATATAGACTCATTTTTTAGATGGTTCAGTCAATAAACTTTAATAAAATTTTAGATTGGTTACACTTTTTGTATTTTTGAGTGTTTCATTTGAAAATATAACTGATGATAGTTATGATTATGATTATTGGGATAATAGTGATTGTTAACTATTCTGAGAATTTTTAGTTCTTTTTCTTACTAAAGAATCTATTGTATCTTTGGTAACTTAAGTAGATGAGTTTTTATCAAATTCATAAACTTTTTATCTTTTCTATTAATAGAAAAAGGCATTTTCAAACATAGGTGTAAATTAAGTTATCAACTTCTATTCCCTATTTAATTATTCAAATAATATTCTATCATTAGTTGTAGGCTGTTTAAATACTAGCTTAGTTAAGTCAGGTATATATGGTGGATCTACTTTTTTTTATATGTATTTTGCTATATCAATATCTTAAAACCAAGGATGTGCTAATATATCATCAACTCCATTCTTTTATCCTAATCTCTTACTTGGATCTTTAATCATAAGTAATCGTATCAAATCTTTTACTTCTGGACTTAACTTTTTAGGAAATGTCACCTATTCATTTAATAATCTGGTGTAAATAATATTTTTATCTTCACAATAAAATGGTGGAAGTCCTGTAACAAATTCATATAATAATGCTCCTAAACAATAATAATCTATTAAATAATTATGTCCATCATTATGAAACATTTCAGGTGCCATATATTCAGGAGAACCACAAAATGAATAAGCATTTTATTCTGGTTGCATGTTGGGTCTAGCCAAACCAAAATCAGCCAATTAAATATGTCCTGTTATATCTATTAAAACATTTTCTGGTTTTAAATCTCTATAGATTATTTATTAGTGATGTAGAAATCCTAAAGCCAAACATACTTCTGTAATGTAAAATCTAGCTTGATTTTCTGTCATCTTTTCTACTTTTTTCATATAACTAAACATTTCTCCTCCAGGACAATACTCAATACCAAAAATTATCCAATTCTTTGTTTCAAATACAAATTCTATTTTTGATGTGAATAACGAACCTTTATTTGTAGTTTCTATAAGAATATCTCTTTCATTCTAAACTAAATCTTATTTTTCATTTTATATAACAAAACTTTTGCTTATTAACTTTAACGCAACGAAACTACCATCAATTAATGATCGAGATAAAATAACTGTTGAGAATCCACCTCTACCTATAACATGCAAAAATTGAAAGCAACTTAAATTCAATTGTTTTGGTGGACATATACCTATTATAGGTTTTAATCTAATGGTTTTTCCAATCATATGATTCATTGGGAGAGAGGGAACAGTGAGATAGTAATCAAATCCAATATTTTCATCTAATGTTGAGTATCCAACGACTTAATAGTTCCCAGATTTACTTTTTAGTACACTTAGAATTTTATCAGTTGTCACATTTGGATTAAATCTATGAATTTGTGTAACTTCTGAGGAATAATGAATGTAAATAGAAATTTCTTATTTAATTATTTTATCAATAGACGAAGATTTTCCTCCTATTTAAATAGAGCTTGTTAAAATATCTTCAACGCTATTTCTGCGAGTCATTGAACCTTTATCTAGAATAAGTTTATTATTATTTTTCAATTTTTAGTTTAGAATTAAGTTAATTCCCTTTGAAATTTATTGAGATGGGAAATTTGTTTCAGTTGGAATTTTCGATGATTTTGCTTATGGTTTAGGTTTATCTCTAGAATTTGATCGTTATTAACTATGGACTCTCTCAGTTAAACTGCCATGATTAACCTTACGAGCTGAATCTTATTTCACCATATCCTTTAATATAATTTGCGATAGATTTCTTTAAATGAATTTTAAGGGAGATTATGATGTATTTTTGCTGGTTTGATTTCTAGTGCTCATTTAAAAGTTTTATATTACACGAGCTGGTGACATTATCTATCCACTTCGTTATCTCATATATTGTTATCAAATAAAAAAATTAATATTATTTACATTATTGATAAGTAAAGATATTCAGATCAAAAATTTCTATTGATTATCATCTATTACTTGAAATGAGTTAATAATGTAATTGTTATAATTATATTGCTTTATCATATATTTATTATTTTAATATTTAGTTATTTTCTTTAAAATAAGATGGATGTTAAATAACAAATATAATTATTTATATTAAACTTTTATCATATATTATATTGATGATATTTTGAAAAAATATCAATTCATTCTAATTTAATATTCTCCATTCTATGTAATATATCTTACCCATGGTAATGCATTATATCCACTTTTATCTTAAATCTTTAAATATCTGACTTAAAAACCAGAGACAGTAAAGTAAGGAATTTCAAATGTGATATTGATAGGCATCTTCTAAAATTTATCTCTGTTTGGTGATACAATTCTATATTTAAATTTATATATATATATACGTTGGGAGATGGAATACTGCATTCATCATAAAATCTCTTTAACCTCCAAATTATTTGATACTCCAACACATAGCTTCCTTTTCAGGCATATAATTAACAGAACCATGTGCAGTTCTAAATTGAGGTTACTCTGCATCATCAGGAACAGGTACAAATATCTAAATTAATATTAAAATATTACTTCAACATTATTTGCAGTACTCTTAGGCTTGAAATTAGATTTAGCTTTAACTAGAAATTCTATTTTAGTTGCTGACTTTCTTTCTATTAGTACATCTACTGAAAATAATGGTTTGACTCTTATATCCAATCTATAGGAGATCAATTCGAAATCACCATCTGGAGGTGTAAATTATATAACTCTTTCATTTTCAAATTTTGATAATCTTACACATTAATGAAACTTAATATCATCAAATTCAACTGCTCTTGATTTTGATTAACGACCTTATGCTTCAAAAAATGCTTTGTCATTCAATCCTAATTTCAATTCAGGCATTCCACTCAACATACATTTGACCTATACTTATCCTATAATCTCGCTTTTTATTACATTTCCTTATTGACCTATTAACATATTCAATTTTTCAATAACATCCAAAAAAACTTCATTCTTTTTATATTTAATTCCCTCCTTTCTCCATGATATTTTATTAGAAACCAATGCAACCACATTAAAATTTGTTTATTCTGGTTATTTCTTGTCTTTCAATTAAAAACTTTCTGTTTTGATAAATTCTTTCAAAATTTTAAATTCTGTTGTTTACGGATATCCATTATCAAGCATTTCATCTAACAATTCATAAACTACAACAAAATTATCTCTAATTGATTCTTCTTCAACATTAACAAAATATTCCTATAATACTTATACCAATCTGAATAAAAATGAAAAAATCATTAGACAATTTGCATTTTAAGAACAGACAGTCATAAATATTAAATTATTATGCCTTATAAATATGTAAGTATATCCATCCTTATCTATCATTACAGGTTTTTAAGTATATTCATCGAACTCCAATAACTTTTTATTAAATGTTTCATGAATATTCACAGGTAATTCATTTCTGTATTATCTTGTAATCAAGACTCTTCCTTTCTAATCTAAAATATAAATTGATGAAATTCCAAACATTAATAATAATAAAACACGTCTAATTAAAATAATTAGAATATATGCACAATATCTAAGTTAATAATCTAATAAGAAATTAATAATTATATTATTATGAATTAATAGAATTTGCCTTTTGAATGTTTTGGTCAAAAAGGTGTAAAATATATATGTCAACAATTGATTGGAAGCGGCACTCAAGGAAGGGTATATTCAGGCATCAGAGAGGACTAGCCTTAAACTAAATTAGCTATCAAATTTACAGATGATATAAAGGATGACGAATTGCAATTTTTAGATTATATCTAAAAATCAACAAAATAGCTTAAGCACATAATCAAATACTATGAAGTAGTCGATTATACGAAAAATAATGGTTTTCCAAAAAGTTCATAAATAGGAAAATATTTGTTTGTTATGGAATTAGGCTCCAAGAATTTACTAGAAGAAGTTATATAATCAAACAGATACATAGATAAATAAAAACTTAATATTATTTGTTAAATTGCCCTTGGGATCTTTGAACTTCACTAAATAAAGCATTCTCATCGTGACATTAAACCTGAAAACATCATTTTAGTTGGTGATATATGGAAATTATGTGATTTTGGATTTGTTAAACATAGCATAAGCTAAAAATAAACTTAAAAGGTAGGTACTCCTTATTATATTGCTCCAGAGGTTTTTTTAGAAAATTCTGATTCTATTAGGTATGATAATAAAGTAGATGTTTGGTCTTTTGGATGTATTATATATGAAATATTTACAAAAAATTTGTTTTTTAATGGAAGTTCGCCTAATGATGTGAGTTTAGAAATTGAAAATTATTGTTTCTAATAACAATTAAACCCTAGAGAGAAAAATACTGATCCCAGATTCTAAAATCTTCATAATTAGGAATTGTAAATATTATGCAAATGTATGATGACTGTGAATCCTTAAGAACGCTATGATTCTAAAGAAGTAGTGGAAAAACTCAAAAATATTTGTAACGTTTAAAATAACCCAGCTGATATGCCACCAATAGCAATATTAGAATAAAAGCCTAATGGATAAAACAATCCCTTTGGAGGCATCAATTAAAAGTAACCTAATTAACAAACATAAATCTCTTTTGAAATATAGACTTAAGCTTAAAGCACAATAGAATCCAAGTTTCAATTTTAAAGTGCAGCATAAACTTAACTCACTACTAATTAATATATTTAACCATCAGCACTATAGATTAAGCCCAGCTAATAATAATAAAATAATATGTAAAATAAATAAAATCCATAAACTTTCCAAAAAGTAAATACTGTGTAAAATCAATAAACTATAACATAATAAATTCCTACATAGTAGATTCCTATATAAAATTAATTAAATTTACAATCATAAGTTCCTATTTAAAATCAATAAACTTTACTATAATAAAATCATATCACAATTAACTAAAATCAACCATAAGCAAATTCTATATTCTAAAATCCAAAACAATCATTAACACTTTAAAAAAATCAATCGTAAATGTAATTTTAAATTTCCATTCCATCATCAATAGTACAAAATAATCATAAATAAAATTAATTGATAGATGATTCAAATATTTTAAATTTATAAAAGGTAGATTCTTCTTAAATTTTTTAATAAAATAGTATTTATTAGATTAATAAAGATGATAATGATTTGATATCTAAATATCTTGATAAAATAGTTAAACCAGAATATAAGAGTTAGCTTAAACAATTTATTCAGACTTCTTCTTCAAAAATAAAGACGAATAATATTGATGTGACACAAGATATCGTAAAAGAGAACTTGATTTAAATCCTTATTGAATTTATTTAAAGTAAAGTTTAAAATATTTGAAAATGAAAAATTGAATAAAATGATTCTTCTTAATCATTAGTTTAAATGATAATAAATATTTTAATTCAAAATCCTTGTTTAACTATTTGACCAGCTTTGGATAAATTTGCTGAAGATTTTTTACTCAAAATTGACATCAGTTCATTTTGTAGGGATACTGATAGATTGTTTTTCTATGGAGGAGATGAATCTGTTCTAAATTTGTTAACTGATTATTCTTCAGACTACTGTAAATAACCTTATTATTATTAAGTAGTTGAAAAATTTATTTTTTCTGATAATTCTTATTCTAATTGTTATATATATTCATCTAATTAATAAACTCTAGTTTATAAGGAACTTAATTATTATTTATAATAATCAATTTGATTTCCTACAGAATTTTTTTTTTGAATATCTTCTTTAGCAAAATTCAAAATCTAATAATAATTTTATGAATTAATCGATCTTCCTTAATATTTCAAATCGTATTTATTAATTTAGAACTTCAACTCTTTTAACATCTTATTAACAATATTAAAATCTATTTATTTGCCTTCTTCTATTTCATGAAATTTTGGTATGAACTTTTCAAAGGTCTAATCAATGATTTCATTATCTTCAAATTCAAGATTTACTATTTCATCTTTAATATATAAGGTTTTTTTCAGCTTTTTAACAAAAATGATTGCATAGACTACTTTTCTGAATCTTAAATAAATATTATGATTTCTGATCTAGAATTCATTTCTTAGGAGGACAAAATAATGAATATAATTTGAATATTAAATTAATTGAGAAAACAAAAATTATGTTCTCTTATTTTTAAGTAAATATGATATTAAACTAAAACTTAATGCTACTTTATTTTATGAAATTGCTTTTCTTACAAGTAATTCTTCAAATTCAACTTGAAGTTAAATATATTAATTATTTAATTCTTCGAATTCTTATGCTATATCTTATTTTTATTATAAAAATTATTAGCTTAACTTCTCTTTTTCTAAGATTTATTAATCATATTAATGACATGATTCAATTAATTGATCGATATATTGATTATCTTTTTATGCCTTTAGATTTTATTGTTCAAGAGCATCCTATAATTAATTTATTTTATCTTCTTATTATTCAATTATAATTTAATGTTCTAATTGTAATTAATCTTTTGCTTTAATGTGTTCAGAATTCAATTATTCAATTTTATATCTAAGTTATTCACCAACTTTATGCATGTCTTAAATATTTTTACAGACTTAATCATTTTCATCTTTTAATTGAGTATTTGTGGATATTAAACTCTAAATGATTTCTTTGATATCAATAAAAAATTCTTCAATTTGTATTTAATTATAACTATACTTCTTCTTTTTTTTAGGAACTGATTTACGACTGGAAGCAGATGAAGATTTTCTTCCTTCATATAATCTTTCATAAACATTTGACTTTTTTTTTGCAACCAAACATTCTGCAATAGTTTCATCAATTTATTATTAAATATAATTAAACAATTTTGAAAATTCTTTATTTTATTATTCTAATTAATTTGAGTAATCTTTTTATTGTTTAAATTGGTCATGTTAAATTTCATATTCTTTTCTTAATTTTTCATTTGCCCTATTCATTTCATCAAATTACAAAGCATAATTCTTTTCACATTCCATAGCAGTTTAAACTTAAATATTGAATTGTTCATTTAATTATTAATTTTTTTTTTCTAAATCCTCATATTAAATCTTTATATATTTCAATTCAACTAATTCTTAATGTTATTATTCCAATCTTGATCGATAATCATCTAACTCTTATTTTAATAATTCATTCTCAGTTTCCAATTGCTTAAGCATATTCATTATACTATTTTCAAACTTATTTTTTTCAGATGTTACTTATCTTAATTATAATTCGGTTTCTTGTTTCTCTTTTTTTAAAATTGAATTCTTTTTAGTTAATTATTATAATTCATCTTCTAATCCTTTTACTGCATCTTTTATTAATGAAATTTGTTCAGTCACTTCTCGTTGAGTCATTTATTTCTAAGATAATTCTTAACTTTAAAATTTAACTTTCTCCAAAAGCTCTTAATTCTTATCTTAGACTTCCTTCAAAGCAACCAATAATTATTAGTTAAATTATTACAATTACTTAGTTTTTTTCTATTAATTATCAAACATTTAATCATGTTCTTCTTAAAGAATAGAAAATTATCGATCACCATACTCTTTTTATTTAATTGCTTAACTCAATTATTCTTCTAACTCTTGTAATCTTTCTTAAAGTATATTTATTGTTTAGTCCTTAATCTATACATCATTACTCAATAACTTGATTCTAGTATAACTTTCTTATATAGCTTAGACACTGTCGTTCATACTTAAATTTAAAATTATTTATAAATAACAATCTAATCTCATTTCATAATCATTCCCACTATATTCAAACCACTCTTGGCCATTTCCCTTTTCAATTACTATAATTTTTTCTTATGATCTCCTCTACACTTATAGAATCCATGAAAATTTGTTGCAGATAAAAAAAGACATAAAATTGGTAATGGTAACTTATAAAAATACTATTAATAAATTACCCAAATAGCTTTAAATCCAATTAAATCTCCTAAACACATTATAGCCCAAAAAATAGTTCCATAAACAAGACAAGCCCAAAAAAAACACTAATCAACTTTATTCGATTGTTCTTAGGATTAAGTTTGAACATTCCATTTTTTAGCATTGAATTCAATCCACCAACACAATCCAACCAATTTTAATCCAAAATAATTCTTCATCAAAATAAATTGAACTAATTGTAATAATCCAACCAACAGATATGTATTTGACATATCCTACAAAATAATAAAACTCAATCCTGGTAATCCTGTTAGTACTACTGCTGCAATACAAATTAAAGGATGAGCAGCTTCTGTTATATCATACTATTGTACTAAAAGATCTTTCTAATTATGTTAATTGCTTAATTTACATTAGCTGCTTCTATCTCTTCTTCCTATTGGTTATTTTGATAAACTGAATCATATTTGTCTACAGTTAGATCCACATCAGGTTCTACATGTTCTGTTATTCTCTTAGGCTATATATCAATCTTAAAATCCAATGATGTTTATTCCATTTAATATTATTTATTGATATTTCATAATTAAAAATATAACTCAATATTTCCTTCTCCCACTACTTCATAGTGCTATTCTTGAATCAAAAGTAATTAACAATTTTAACATTTATAATCAAAAACTTATGATGAATTGATCTCATTAGGAATAAATATTTTTGTTTAACAACCTACCTTTGTCTTAAAAGATAAAAAAAACTCTCGAGTTTCAGAGTAATATTAATTAGTTTCTATAAAATCTGTACAGATTTAATATGCATAAGGTCTTTTTAATGCACTAAGTTTTAATTACTAAAATGATCCATCTTCATAAAATAGACCCTCCTCATACATAGTTGACATAGTTGTATGATCATTATATCCTTTATATTACCAATAGGTCCATGATTATTAGTAACTATCGGCTTTGTCAAGAATAAAATCAAGTATATCTTTAGATTTTTAATCATCTCCAACAGCTCCAAATTCTGTCAAAAATCCTCCTATTTTAAGATCATTAACGTTTCTCATCTTTAAGTAATACATTAATTAATGAATCCTATTACATATCAAAGATGAAATCTTCTCTATTCCACAATATACATGATAACTGAATACTTCTTTATTTTCATATTCTTGTCCACCAATATTTTAATCAAAACCTGCTCCTAAAACATCAAGAAAATCAGACTCAAAAAATATTATTTTTTCTTTATCAACTTTTCTAATATAATTATGTATAAGTTAATAGAATGGAATTAAATATTTTTTATTTGCATGTCCTGGCCATATATAATCAACCATACTATTTTAGAAATTCCCTGGAGCTGGCTCATTCATAATTTCATATCCTATAACATTCCATTCATTTTTATGTTTTTCTGCTACTCTCTCCCAAAACTAACCATAATAATCAGCTAATCCATTAGTATTTGAATAAAGCATTTCAAAATTTCTTCCTATATCATTAGTAGAATAAAAGAAAATAAATTTTTACTAATAACAATCATCCAATATTGGATATCCTTTAGAATCAAATCTCATTTACATCGTTTTTGGAAATGGAAAATCGGTTTTTTAAATTGCCCAATCAGGAAATCCATTTCCACAAAATTACCTATTAAATAAGTCTTAATGAGCATCTAAAATAACATATATATTATATTTCGCAGCCATTCTCACAATCATCAAAATTTTATCTAAATACTCTTCGTCTACTACACCTCTCTTTGGCATCGCTCCTTCAAATGAAACATGAAGTCTAATAACATTGAAGCCATTCTTGCTTAATATTTAACAATCTTCTTCACTAAAAGACTCCATATAGTCAAACCCTTCTGTCTTTGGCAGATAAGGTGCTTATTTATAAACTACATTGAATCCATGAAAAATTCTAATTGCTCCATTCTGATCTTGAAAGTATCGACGTTCATTTAGAGTTATAGGAGAGGCAAACACACTTATAATTAAAATAAGGGTTTAATATATCTACATTTAATTTAGAGAATATTATTAATATCAATAATTAAATAAATAATAAAAATAAATTGATGAATTAATTAAAGGTAATTAAAACAAAAAATACTAATAAACTCATTTTATAATTTATTGATATTTATTAAACCTTACCATATGAATTTCTTTAATTGAATAATAGAACTTATGTTTACATTCCAGATACCTATTTTATTATAATAATTTAAAAAATAGACTAATTTAATAGATTTTATTATATTAGATTTGAATATTCTTTAATCTCATTAATAAAATAATTTAAAGTGTATATCATCCAAAAACATAAAACATATTCAAAATTTTTTTATTATTCTGAAATATCTTTAAATCTTTTATAAACAAAACGAATAGTTTATCAATTTTTTGGAAATATTATTTATCGATAAAACAGATTCATATTTATTTAGAATATATTGGATAAATTCTTTATTATTTATCTCTGAATTTCATCATCTGAAGATCAATGAGGCTTTTTATAAATCCTAAAAAATTAAAATATTACTTATCACTCTTAATTTTACATTTTTTCCTTAATTAAAAACTAATCTTTATCTAATAAAAATTTAATACTAGATTCAAACTTATTCTTTTATTATGCTAAAAAAATATATATTTTCAATTTCTATTTAATGGAATTTTAACATATTTAAATATCAATTTAAATGATAGTTTTGTATATTATAAATTATTTAATTGAAAAAAAGATATAAAAAGAAGTATGATTAATTTTAATTTAATATCAAATTCAAAGAAATTAACTTTAAATCTCTCCTTAATCTAAATCTACAAGACATCCTATGTTCTTAAATTATTATGATAATCTTTAAAATAGACTAACTTATAATAATTTAGCATCTTTTGATTAAACTTATGGTTATTCAAATTCTTAATCTTGTAATAATATAAATACTTTGCTTTTGAGTATACAAGATATACAAGATGGTTCTATAATTTTTGTAGATTAATCAACAATACAATAATCAAATGAATCTGATTATAAAATATCAGTACAATTTTAACAAGTTGAGAAATAGAAATGTTTATTTTTTAATTTCTTATTGATTTCTGAAATATCTTCAAACTTTTTAAAGTCAAAAGAATATTTTTAATATTTTTCTTGTATTTATTCTTTTTCTCCATATAATCTTAAAATCCATCCACATTCATTTGGAAATGTTTCGCTAAAATCATTTATTTATTCATCTAAAATATCATCATCAGCAGAACAAAATAATATATTTTTATTTTTTTATCCTAATAAAAATAATAAATGACTTAACATATTCCTTTTTCCATTATAACCTTAAATTAAAACAAAATCTTCAGCTAATAAACATAATTAAATAGCATTAGATTATTATTCATTTAATTATTTAAAATTATCTAACATTTATGAAAAAGATTATTGATCGCCTTCATGAAGATAAGATTAACTCTTAAATTAGGGAGTATAACCTAATATAAGAATTTCTTTTTTTCTTGATAATTTTTGATTTATAGCAAGCTCAAATGTAATAAAATTATAATGTTTAAATGGATTTTTTTATTATATTTATTGGATTAGAATATCTTCTATTTCTAATTCTTTACCAAAAGTACTTAGTTCTGTTTTAACTTGTACATGCATACGAATCAGATATTCAAAATCATCTTCTTCATTATTTTCTAACCTAGATGTCTAATTTAATAAGTATTTTTAAATAATATTAGGTTACTTTTTTAAAATGAATTAATAGCTTTTTTAAGTTCTTTTACAAAAAAGGGTAAATTCTCTGTTTGACGGAAAACATTCTTTTAAAACTTAAAGAGCTTAACTTTCTAAATATGTGTTTTTTGAAGATAATATATAATGGAAGGTATCATTAAGGTTTTATTTTTATTTAATTTCATATTCAATTTGAGTTAGAGTTTATGCTTTTTTTTCTTATCTCAAATTTTTAATCATTTCATTTAAGTAAATTTTTGTTTATTAATTAACTTATTTTTTTATTTATTCATATGATTAAATTGGAAATTAGAATGTTGATTAATTTTCTAATAGAAATAAACCATAGCAAACATATTTACATCCACATTTCTCACATTTCATTTATTCTTATTTTGTTTTAATTTCTAATTCAAGTTTAGGCAAAAGTGAAAAATCCTCTTATTTCTTTAATTGACATAATTCTAAAATATATAGATTTCTACAAAACAATAAGTCTTTTTATAGATATTAATTATTAGTAATGATTTTATAATCTGAATTATTTAAATATAATATCATTCCTAATAAGGTTTCCTATTCATAGTAATTATTCATTAAATATATATAAGTTTAAACTTAAGTATCATCAGAATTTAACTTCATTCCAGTTTTAATCTCTATTGGTATTTTACAAAATCTTTACTAATATTTATCTATAATAATCTTAACTTCAAAAATCATATCAATAACTCCAACTAATCCCAAAACGGATGATTAAATTTTTTTTTCATTTGCGACCCATTTTATAATTTAGATTTAAAATTTATTCTATTATATTGGTTATTTATTAATAACAAATTTTTTAATCCAAATTAGTATCTTAATAAATCCTTATGATATACTAATTTCCATATCTTTATTTTTCTCATTCCCCACAGTATATATTTCTTTTAAAAATTTAGATTAATTTTGTTCAAAAAATATCTTGAATTAAACAGGAATTTAATTAATATCTAATTCATATTACTTCGAATCATTTATTTATTAAAAATATTTCTCAAACTCATAGATAGATTCCATAAGATTTTAAAATATATAATGTAAAAAATTACCTCTTAATTTATTAAAATTGGTACCAAAAACTTAATTTGAAAAAAATTCTTTGACTAATGGTTTCCTTCTACAATATACTATATTACTTAATTTAGTAGCTGAAACCAAAGTTTTTGGCTCTAAAACATAAAAATGATCATTTTTTAATCTTTAACTAAAATAAATTGTGTTGTTATTATCAAAATTCCCATATACAAGAATTTACATTCCTTATTAAACATTATTTAAATTATTGTGATGATCAAAGAGCAAAATGAAATAACGAATTTCCATTTAATCTTTTTTTGCCTCTATTAATAAATAATGATTGGTGGTCAATTTTTGAGCTTCCTATTTAATATTTAAAACATTTCCACCTTCAACTTATTATTGTGAATTTAAGATTTAAATGATAATCAAATTATGAAAAGCATTTTATTATTTAAGTTAATCACAATTAATGGTTGAGATATTGGAATCATTATATAATTCTTCTTATAGATATTAATCTTATCCAATCATTTGCAATTTAATAAAAGAATAAATTATAAGGTGCCTAAATGAGTGTTATAATGATTAAATATATAATATATATTAAAATAAAGATTATTATTATACAAAAGTATCACTTAGGTTGAATTCTATTTAATAATTTCAATAATGATTTTTGATTAGTATTTAATTCTGATTCACATTTCTTTATACATTTATTATCATTTTAACATGCTTCTAAACAGATTTTATTTTCATTTTATATCAACTACAACCCTTTTTTATAAATTAAGTATTCATTTGCACAAGTAGCATAACAAGATGATTCAGGATTAAGCTCCCAGCACTTATAACATTAAGTTACTGCTTTTAAAAAGAAAGTCTCGTGATCCATTGATTAATTTTATTAAAAAAATATATTTTTTTTCATTTTTTCTTTTATACCACTATATTTTCTAGTATTAAAGATTAGACATCTGGTGAATTAGAATATAAAACTAAAGCAAATTTGCCTAATGGAAAATTTGATGATTACTAAAATATGAATAATAATAAAACTTCTGTGATCTATAGTTTTTTGAATTCTCCTTTTCCTTTTAATAATAATTTAGTCTTTCCAACCAAAAGAGGCTTTCCTTGGGAATTGACAGTAATTTCTTTAGGAAATTTATCTGCTGAAAATCTTCATTAAAGGAATAGGGTACAATTTAATGTAGACTGTGTATTCTTCATTTTTTGTCAAATTGCCAGAATAATCTCTCAAAGAAATAGAAAGTGTGAAATCAGATTTGCAATATAAGTTTTAAATTTCTTTTTCCAGATGAATAAAGATGTTTGCTTCGTCATTACTATACAATTTGAATAAATTCTTGTTTCTAGATCTATGCTTTTATTAAAAATTCTCTAAACTATGTTAAAAGGATTTAAGTCCCATGGAAAGGTTATGGATTTGAAGACTCTAAGATGATAGCATATCCTCAAGCATCTTGAAATTCAAATCTTTCTATTTATCGAGAAATTCTTACAATTCTTACATTAATAATCATAATGATTAAGGTATTGCCTTTGTTGCTTCTACTTACAATATGTTAATCTGAAGATGCACCTGTAGCAAGATTTGCATATGGAAATATGAATTTCATGCCAAGATAAAGAGCTCCCTTCTTTAGTGCTATAGCAGTTACCCCAGATTTGAAATTCCAAAAGATATCTCTTTCTGATTATTAAGGAAAGTATGTGGTTTTGTTATTTTACCCATTTGATTTCACATACGTATGTCCAACAGAATTAGTTGCCTTTTCAAATGCAATTGATTAATTCAGAGCTTTGGGTGCAGAAGTATTAGGTATTTCCACAGATTCCCATTTTACTCATTTGGCATGGTTGAAGACACCAAGAAATTAAGGAGGAGTTGGAGATCTTCAGATTCCATTATTGGCAGATATTTCAAAGAATATATCAAAAGCATATGGTGTATTAGTTGAAGATGAATTGGATGAATTATATGGTGCTTCATTAAGAGGATTGTTTATAATAGATAAAAAAGGTATAGTAAGAACAATGTAAATAAATGATGCTCCAGTAGGAAGGTCAGTAGATGAGACATTAAGATTAATCTAAGCATTTTAATACACAGATACTCATGGTGAAGTATGTCCTGCAAATTGGAAACCTGGACAAAGAACTATTGTTCCAGATTAAGATAAGAAAGGGGAATATTTTGCAAAAAGTGAATTATGATCATTTATATCAGGTTAATTCATTTAATAGAGCTTTTCTTGTTATTGTCTTTTTGCCATCAAATTTATTAAATTTAGCAATCATTAATTCTGCATCTTATAAATTTACACTTCTTGTTGTTGAATGTTCTAAAATCTAGAGTACATCTAATACATCCATATATCCTTTATGAAAGTATCTATCTAAAGAACTTAGAGTTCCTTCTCTTAAAAATTGTAATTTTGCTTTTTGTAATTACTGCTCTTATTCACTTAATAATTCAAATAAATTATTGGCAACAATCTATACTGAACTTTATAGATCTGATACTTTTATCTTTTATTACAAAGGTTGTCTGTCATCATAATAAGTGAGTATATTTAAAAAAAATTCTTGAGAAATATTCTTTGTATTAACTCCCAAATCAGACCATTCCTATTGCCAATCATTTGAAATTAAAGATTTTAAGATTATTACTTCTTCTAATTGAGCCATTACATTTTACAAACATCTTTATTAATTTAAGTAAACTGACATTAAAGTATTAAGTTCTTTAGATTCATTAGTAAATGATCTAGGTTCTGTATTTTAATTTGGAGTTCTAGTTCTAGTACGAGCCTATTTTGTTTCAGTAGTTCTTGTTGTAGCTGTTGGTGTTTTAGCACGAGGAGTGTGGCATCCTTTATTATCTATCTTTTAAATAACAACTGATTATTATGTTTAAAGTGGTTTATATCTTCTTCTCAATTTCTCCATATAACTCTAATGTTAAGGTTCTCTTTTTATTACTGTACTTATTTTCATTATAGGAATTTCAATTTTATCTTGAGATCTCTATCTTTATGTTTTAATAGCTTAACTAAAATCTTCAAATGTCATTATATTGGCATCTCCTCTACCAATTCTTTTTAATAATAGTTCTATTTCATCATCAGTTATAGTTTATCTTATTCTTATAAAGAATTTCTTTAGCTTTTATTAATCTACTATATTTGTTCCAAATGATAATTTTTTGAATAATACTTAAACATTATAATCCCATCTCTTAAGTACTTTAAATCTTTATTCATCTAATTATCTTTCTAATTTTATTTCTTCAAATAATAATCTTAAAAAAGTTATATCTGCTTCTTTTTTTTGAATAATACCTGGTTAACGTAGATATCTCTCTTAAAATTTAGAAAACATTAATTTATCTTCAAATCCACCTAAACGACCAATCAAATCTTTTAATTCATAATTCTATGTTTCTATTTAATATTTTAATAAATAATCTGATAATTAATCAATTCTACAAACAGAATTCTTAAAAAAAGATGGAATGAATTCATTATCAGTTATTTCTTAAATAAATTCTAAACATCTATCTAGTCGTCTCTAATTATATATTTTGACATACCTCATTCCATTTATAATGATCTAGAAAAATTTACATAACTCTTATTAAGTTTCAATTGAACTCATGTCTTAATTCGTTAAAAAATTAATAAAATCAAAATAAAATAAATTCTCCTGATTTTGCTAAATTCTTTTTATTCCAAGTATTAATTATGACTTCAGGTTCTTCATTTGGAATTTCAACCAATTTAAACTATTTTCCTGTTTCTCTATTTAACATTTTTTGTTCTCTATCTTTTTAACTTTCACCTGATAAATAAAGAAAATTCTTGCAATCAACAAATTTTTTCTTTGGTTAATCCTACAATTTTTAATTATATTATGTAATTAATTTATTAGTATACAATCTTGTTTTATAAGATTAAGTAGTCTCATTTTCATTAATTTCTAAATTATATATATATATTATATACTATTATCTGAAATCACAGTTTCAACCTATTTAAATGGATTATCAATCAATTTTGAATTAAAATTAGCCTAAATATCAGATAAAACAAATTGTTATTATTAACCAAGTCTTTCTGCATCAAAATCTGATAAAAATCTATTCACTAATCTATTTTCAAATTTCTAACAATTTTTAGATTTCATTGATTAAGTAAGTAATGAAAATTATGGTCTATTATCTTTGTGATCATACCATCTTAATTTTAGATACCAATATCTACTACTATTTTTTTCCTCTTCACCTTTACTAAGTTCTATTGCTTAAATCTTTTAATTTCTTTCTCTATATTAATCTGCTCTACTCATTATTGTTTATTCTGGTTCTCGTTAACAATTAGAAGCTACTTATATATTAACATTTTCCCATGAAGTCTTTACATTCTCAAACTTCTTCATTGCTCTTTCTTCTCTTGATAAAGCATTTTTTAAATGAAATGGGAGTTTCTATTCTACCTTTTCTTATTCTATTTATGCCTCTTAAATGTGTTTTTCAGCATCTCTTACTATTTGATTTAATTCTCTTTTGCTTAAATAACGTTAATCAACTTTACTCTTCTTTGGTGTTTTCCTACCCTATTATTTATCTAGAATAATTGATTAAGCCTATTGATTAGTTCTAGTAGGAGGTTATTCATCTAATAATGAATCATCTGTTGTCATTTGATTCTATTAATTTTTCTTTAGTCTCTAATATTGTCTTAGTTTCTCTTAATGAATTCTTAGAAATTATTAATATCCAACAACTGAATATTTGATCACCTTATCCTATTTATCACTATCATACTTAGGACCACCTGTATAATCTATATACTTTTTTCGCTCTTCATTATTTGCCTCTACAATTCACTTATTACTTTACCATCAAATATATTCTATGTTGAAGATGTTAAGGCAAACGTATCAGCAGCTTATTTCAATACTCTTTTGCAATTACTCTGTTACTAGATTTGCTCTTGATTTTACATAAATTATTTAGTCTAATCTCCTAATCCATATTGAGTATTATAGAAATTGCCAGTTTCATATGATCTAAAAGTAGTTGTCTTAGTTGAATTAGGAATGTAATCCATCATTAACTCATTTTTAATTGTACCTTTTGATTGAAAGATAATTGGTTATGATAATAATAAGGTTTTTTTTGGTTTTTCTGACTTCCCTTGATTTAAAGGAATTCTCATTAAAAATTTATATTTTTTTATATATGATTTCAATATAATCATTATTTTAATGTAATATTAATCAAATTTTTACTAGGATAGAATGATAATATCTTTATTTGCCACATATTTAAGAATGAGAAAGGCTTGATTTATACTTAGATATAAAATATGAAGTAAAAAAATCTTTAATTCAAGAATATATAAAAATAAATAAAATATTTTATTATATAATTCAAGTTTTTAATTTCAATATTTTCTCTAATATTGAATTCTATTCATCAATGGAGGTTTCTTTTTTAAATTGATCCCAAAGATCCATCCAATGTGTTTATTGATTTAGACCCATAAACACAGGAATTTCTACCTTTTTTACTTCATTAAAGCTCTTTTTTCTTTAATGTTATTATTAATAACTGCTTTTTTTCCTTTCTTCTTTGGAAACATAAACAGGTTTTAATTATTATTAAATAACTATATTAAGTTTTCCAAATTATTGAATAGATGGCTCTGACATATTTTTATAAAATTCAAGTTAAATAAATTTATCTAATTTCATACTAATGATTAAGAAAATATATTTAAATATAAAATTAATGTACAATAAAGAATATGAAAATAAGAAAAATTATTTATGATAAAATCTTTTAATATGTTAAATTATTAATGATTGCATTTAAAGCTTATCTATATATTAAAATTAATTTGAATGAATAAATACGTCTTCAAATCAGAAAAAGAATATCTAAAAGCAAAACAAAAATTATATCAAGACAAATTGAACTTAATTCTCACAGACATTGATCAATTTTATCGTATTAGATTATCAGGTAAATAATTTTTAATAAGATACTTCTAATATCTAATGGAGGTTAATGAAAGATAATAAAGAGGTGATAATTCTTCATTTTTTTATGAAATGGCTAATTATTTTAGAGAATTCAACATTAAATAATTTTTTCCAAAAAAAATTTGGTATTTCAATGTTACAAGTATATATTGTTCTATATGTAGAGTCTTTTATAAATAGTTTATCTAATGTCTCTGAGACTGATATTATAAATATATTCATTCTATTAAACTTAATACTGGAAGGAAAGTTTAATTATTACTCAGAATCAATTATCAAAGTACTCCAATATGAAGGAGGGAATGTTAAATTTCCATTTGAATTTGATTACATAATAGGTTTTAATTTCTAAGGCTTTTTAAAATTAGTAATCTAAGTGATTCCAAAATTATATCCAATTTTAAATGATGAAGGTAAGCCATTACATTTTGAATTTCGACATGAAATAATTTTAGTAGGATTAGGTCCTGAAAATTAAAAGAATTCTGTTGGTTATTATGAAATAGATAAATATTTTAGAAATTAATAGACTTCTCCTAATTTTTTTGCTAATATGAAATTAGTTAAAGAAAAAATAAATACATCAGAAATAATTCCTCATGCAACAAAAATTGGAATAAAACCTAAATCTTGGAAGGATATATTACTTCCAAGAGAATTTTAAATTATTAAATTAGATTGTTAAGATTATGTATATAATGAAACATTTAAAAGATGGATTCCAGCTTCAACTTAAATTCTTATAGATAACAAATTAGCTAGAATCAATCAATTTTCTAATAATCATTTTTTAATTTAAAAATATAGTCAATAACCATCTGCATTCTAATTGTTTAAAATTATATAAAATATTCCTAATTATAAAGTCAATCTAACAAATGAGTAATAAGAAATTATATCATATAATGGAGATGGATTAGTAATTGGTAGAAGTGGTACAGGTAAAACTACTTGTGCCTTACTAAGACTGTTCACAACAGATATACTATTTAAAATTAGAAGTAAATTAGATTAAATTAATTATTAAACTACAGATATATAACTAAATTAATAATAAAAAGATTGTTAATTAAAGACAGTCTTTGTTACAGCCAGTCCCTTATTAGCTTGTTAAGTTAAAAGATTATATGATAAATTAGTATAAAATATATAAGATGTCATTAATAATAAAAAGAGATAGTAGAAAAATTAGATGGAAACAGAAATGTAGAATGATTAAGAGGATTTAGATCAAAGTACTTATTAAATTATAGATGCAATTAAAAGTGATTAAGAATAATAGGAATATTAATAATTAAATCAAGAAGAGGAAATGGATGATTAAGAAATTGATGAATATGAAAAAGAAATGGGAAAATTCTTAAAGTTTTCTGATATTACTTAATTTCCAATATTTGTAACATTGAGAAAGTTTCTATTTTTAGTTGATGCTTCATTAATCAATTCATTTTTTACTATTTTTGGTAATAAATAGGATAGATCATCTTAATGGCATAATGAATAATTTGGATAAATGAAATTATCTCAAAATAATGAAGTGATAGAAAAGAAATTAGAATAGTTTAATTAAAAATTAATGGATGATATAGATAATTCAGATTATATTTAAACAAAAATGCCTGAAGTAACCTAAGATATATTTGTAAG
Source organism: Paramecium pentaurelia (assembly GCA_905183005.1). Lineage (NCBI taxonomy): Eukaryota > Ciliophora > Oligohymenophorea > Peniculida > Parameciidae > Paramecium > Paramecium pentaurelia. The sequence continues at coordinate 248,185 of CAJJDO010000094.1, forward strand.
GATATTTTGGCCTAAAATATTAAATACTATAAAATCTAAGTGTCCAATATCAAAATGTTTTGATCCTATTTATGTTTGGTCAGAAATTTGTACAAAAATCAAAGGTCATGAAACATCTCATGAATATCCAGATAGATATATGAATTATGATAATTACTATTATATGTAAGGTTTACCTGAAGATTAATGTAGCTTTGTTTATGAAGCATTTTAAATTTATGAATAAAATAAATATTAATTAGGATATTATGATTTATTGGATTTAGTGAATCATATAAATTATGAATTAGCATATGGTAATGATGTAATTGAAAATGTTCATTATTTATTATTAGATGAATTATAAGATGTTCCTAAGGCTGTTTTAATATTATTAGATTAATTAACAGAACTTGGTTTATTTTGTTGTGGTGATAATGCTTAAAACATAGCAAAAGGAATTAGTTATAAATTTTTTGAAGTTTAAAATTGTTTATTGTCTTTTAGAAATAGTAAGAAAAAAATGCATAGAAATCTTAAAATATTTGATTTGAGTGTAAACTTTAGATCTCATAATAAAATTTTATAATTAGCTAATTCTGTAATAAGAATGATTGAAATATTTTTTCCATATAAAATTGATAAATTAAAAAAGGAAACATCAAATTTAAAAGGTCCAAAACCAGTTGTAATAAAAAGTGATAATGTAAAACATTTATTAAATAATCTATGTGATTTCTTTTCAAATGATAAACAAATTGTAGAATTTGGTTGTAATTAAGTCATAATTGTAAAAGATTAAGATTCTAAAAGTAAATTACCTATTGAATTGTAAAATATTTTATGTTTAACTATTTATGAAGCAAAAGGTTTAGAATTTGATGATGTGATTTTATTTAATTTCTTCCATGATTCAACTGCATCTATAAAAGAATGGGAATCATTAAATGATTTAGAACCTTAGGTAGAGTATTTAAAAAAAATAGATTATGAAAAATATATAACAAGTATTAATAAATATTAATTATTAGATCATTAGACAGAAGTAATAGCTTCAAGTAAATAGAAGAATAATGAATTAGTAGAAGTTTGGTAATTGAAAATGAAAAATATGAAAGAATGTTAAGAAATATCTATAGATTTATGTTAAGAATTAAAATAACTTTATGTAGCTATAACAAGACCTAAAAAGAGATTAATAATATATGATTAATCATTAGAAAAGAGAAGAATTATACAAAATATTTGGATAAAACTAAATGCTGTTAAAATTGCTGATTGTCAAATATAACCAAAAGATATTAGATTTTAATTATTATTATAAAATAATAATAAAGAGAATTGGAAACGATAAGGTTTTAAAATGTTTAGAATGAATAATTATTATTAAGCAGCAAAATGTTTTAAATTTGCAGAAGAAAAATAATTAGAATAGAAATCTATTGCTTATAATATTGTTGTTAATAATGCTCATATATCTAATAGTCATTAATAATTTTTATAAGCAGCTATTATTTTTGAAGAAATTGGTTTATTACCAAGAGCTGCTTAATGTTATTTTACTGCTAAATAATTTTAAAAAGCATAAGAATTATATGAAAAATTAGGATAGATTAATGAAATGGCTGAATCAGCATTTTTTGCTCAAAATTATTAAAAAGCAGCTTAAGGTTTTGAGATTTTAGGTGATATAAGAAGATCTATAGATTGTTATTGTTTATAAAAGGATTGGGATAATGTTATTATAATGTTAAATAAATATAAATAAGAATTCAGTTAACAAGAAAGATTAGCATTTTTAAATTAATTCTTTCCTAATTATTTATAAAATTTAGCTTAATAAATTTAAGATAAAGTTATAGAATAAAGTGATTGCACTTAAGAATTCTAAGCAATTAATTAAGAAGATAAATCAATTTTAAACTAATCAGAAAGTTTTATCATATAGAATTCAATACTTAATAAATCTGAAGAGGATTATTAAGTAATTAATAATTAAATCATTAATTAAAGTAATAATGAATCAAGTTTAGAGATTTTAAATAATGAAGAATAATCATAATCATTTTAAATTGAGAATGAGAGTTAATAAAACATGGAACATTTATCTATTTTTGATCCTGAAGATGAATGGTTGAAATATGATTAAAAATAATTGATTAAATCAATGTCATCTAAAATTAGTCATCAATCAGAATTTTCTAATATTGTACTCCTTAATTAACCACCTTAAATTACACTATTAACTTCTAAAAATAATATTTTCATTTCCAATAAGGTATTATAAGAATTGATTTATAAATTACAATTATTTTCTAATGAATTTAAAAATCATTTAGATTAATAAAAATATAAATCAGTTTAATTATCTAATAGATAAGATGATGAAAAAGAGTTTGATCACATAATAAATTTTGTTTATGATTTAGATAACATTGATATTGATTCAATTTATATGATTTTAGATATTTTGGAGTAATTTAAAAGTTATAAATTGTGCATCTATTTATGTAATCATTTTAAATTAGCTACATATCTAGGAAGATATTTAGTTTCTTTAATGTCCACTTATTCTACATTAAATAAAACTAAATCTTAAGTTAATATTCAAATGATTACATTTGGATCTATAAGAAGGAATCTATTGGAATAATCAGCTATATCTTAAATTGCAATTAATAATATACTAGAAACTATTAATCCAACATTCTTAACATTTAAAAATGAAGAAGAATTAAGTCTTAATAATAGTTTAGGATTGAGTTGCTATTAACAATTAATAGGATTAGGTTTTTGGAAGTCATTTATATACTAATTAAACTTTAAACATTCAATAGATTTGTGTATGTCTTTTAATAACTATTCAGATGCAATTGAAATATTTAAAAAAGTTTAATTAAATAAAAAATATGAATTATCAGAACAAGAGAAATTCAAATTGATGAAAATTAAATATTATTAATAAATTAAGTTAATACAAGGTTAACAGGAAAGGGCATCAGATTTTGCTAAAGAACTTGATGATATATTTTAAATTACAAAGAATTATTATATGAATAAAAAACAAGAATTAGAAGAAAAGGATCTTAATTAATTAATTATTAATGCTAATATTCATAAGAAAAATCTGAATTTTAATCAAAAACTTAAATAAATAGAAGCTGTAATATTAAGTTTTGATATTCTTAAATTGAGATTTGAATGCTCATATGAAATATTTATTGGATTGTTTGAAATAGTTGAATATTTTCATAATTAATTAATTACATTTCAAAATTAAGAGGACATCAAAGAAGCTTTATTAATTTGTTATGGTTTTTCAATTCCTTAAGGAGATATAATGACTCATTATTCTCACTCTTTATTTTTACATATTTCATCTAAAATTGTTAAATAAGCAGTGAAAGATTAACAAAATAAAGATGATATTTAGAAATCGAATAGTTCTTTAATGTTTGTTGATATTGGATATGAATATATTTCAATTCACTTTGAACAAGCTATAGAATTAATTAAAAATTCATTTTCTTAAAAGATTTTGATGATTTTAAATAATAAATCTAAAAAATCAATGGATTATTATTAAGTTAATGATGATGATTCTTTTTCTGTTAATTCTTAAGAAGATTGGGAAGATACATTAGCAGAATTATTAGTATTTTTAATGCTTGAGTAATCTAATAAAAAGTTTTAATGTAAGATTATTTAGAAAAAAGAGGAATAAAAAAAATTACATCCACTATCAATTTATTATTCTAAATAAACTGAATTATAGGAATATTCAATTGTTGATTCTGAACCATCCTAAATCTTATAACTTATATAAAGAATAATTTTGAAAAATAATTTAAGAATTACTAACACTCCTAATTATATTAAAAAATTGATTCGTGATATATCCTTGAATTATATAATTCAAATTAAAAATTAGTAAGATAATTCTCATTCAAAAATGATATTGGCTATTAATTTATTAAATTTGACTGATTAATTATCTTATGCTGTATTAATTCTTTAAAATTCAAAAAAAGGGAATGTACCATACCTTAAATATATTGAATTTCTTGAATGTTAACATTTTGGTATTGTTGAGGATGTCATAGGATGCTTTTTAGATTATAGTTAATTTGTAAATGACAAGTTTTATTTAGATGAATAATTATATCATGTAATTAGAATTGGTTTAAATATTCTTATATCATTATTGTGTAATAGTTAAGAGAAATTAACAATATCTAAAGGTTATAAAGAATATTTAAATAATATTGAGAATGTTGATGAAAACAATTGCAAATTAGAGACTGGTATATTTTAATTAACTAATTAATAATTAATAGAAGAGTATTTATAATTTTTATTTGAATTTTACTAATATTGTTGTTCATAGTATTACTAAGATTAAATATAATAATTTTTAATGATTTTTGCAATAAATCTATTAAATATTCAATAAGTAAAAACAATAAAGAGTCTTATAGAATACATAAAAGATAATTAAAAATTAAAAAATTTGTAAAGGTTACAAGATTATTTAATTAAAGAAATTTCAAAGAATAAATAGGAAATTTAAAAAAAAAGATTTATAATAATTACTCTTACAAGCTATTTAGATGAAGATATTATTGAAGTGAAGATATTAAATACAAAATCAGATTAATAATTAGATGAATGTTATGATAAATGTATCTAAGTTTGGAGTGTTTATTAAAGTGAAACAGATAGTAAAATAAATTGTATGAGAGATTTGATTAAGAAGTGGAAAGGGTTCAGATAAAATCATAAAATATATTTGACTGAATAAATAAAGAGGAATTTACAATTCATAAGAAGTTTAGAATACTTTAAAATAGGAGATTGTTAAAATTTAAGAGATTTAAATAGATATATGAGATAAAATATAAATAATTTTAATGAGTATTTACAATTAAGTGTAACATTATAGAGGTAATAAATATGTATATATATTTATAGATAATTATTAAAGGCAAGGTAAAACTTTGTTAATTCACTTGATATTCATTTAATAAATTCTTTATTGAATGATTTGGGAGAATAGATGAAATTATTGTTAAAGGGAAATGATATTTATAAAAAGGTGAAATAATTGGAAATGGATCTTAAAATGTGGGAAAAGAATGATGAAGAGAGATAGACTAATGAAAAAATGTTAGAATTAAATAAGTAATTGATTATAGAAAAGTGGAAACATTTAAAAGCTGGAATTAAAATAAATTCAAACAAATTAAATTAACAATTAAATTCAAGAGGTTAAAAGGATTAATTGACAACAATATAGGAAGTTGTAGAGGAAGGTTGATAATGATTTAAAGATGATTAATATCATAAAAAGAGAATATATTAAATACATTTAATAAATATTTTTTGATTTTGTATCAAATGATTGAATTAAAGATGATCTGTTTGATCTGATAATATAAAACTTTAAAGTAAATTATGAATATAAATCATATCAATTAATATTGGTTATTTATATATATTCAAATTACTATATTGTATATTATAGTTTTTCTACATTATTCAGTTTTTCTTATAAAAAATTTTATAATATATTTAATTTGTTTTGAATTATAATTTATTTATCAATCAATAGGATTGACATTACAATCTCAGATAATTCAATAGATATTCAATAAAGTTATTGCATAAATAAAAAGAATAGTAACTATGATTATAATATCTTTGTATAGTAAATATTAATAAAGATTCTACACAGTTTAATAAGTAAAAAGATTGATTCTTTTATTATTTTCTCTTTTATAAATTAATATTAATGAGCCTTAGAGACTTCAACTATATCACAATGTCTGCCTGTAAATTTTGGGAAAATTAACTAAAAACTACTAAAAAGGAAGAGGAATCTACAGTTTGCAGTATATAAAACCAACCTTAGCCGTCTATACTGGAAGTTTCAGCATAGAAGTGTGAGGAATACTTATTTGGTGGAGAAGAGAAAATCTAATCTGTTGTTGAATCGATTGATTGTATTGAATAATAGGATGAAGAGAAGAAAAAGTCAAAGGATGACGATAGTTCCTCATCAATGTCTGAGAAAGAGAGTAGAGGAGAATCTAGAAAGTCTAAAACAACTTCAAGTAAGAGAAAAGGTTAGTGTCTAATATAATTTTAGGAAAAAAGAGACTTACAATATAATAGAATCATCTTATAATGGAAAATATGAGGAAGGGTTCTAATTTCAATGAAATAGTGTAGTAGATTCCAGGAAGTTCCATAAGTTCAATCAAAAGGTAGTTTAGAAAAAAGCTGAGAGTGTTAAATGAGGAGTCTGAAGATGGAGAGATTACAAATACTATAATTCGGATACAAGAGTTGATAGAGTAAGTATAATTTGTAATTATTAAATAGAGATTAGAGTATAGAGAAAGAAGTAAAAATAAGAGAACTAAAGATAATGATATCGAACATAGAGAATCATTTGCACTAAACAAAATAATTAATACTATAGAAATACTTATCCTTATTTCAATAAGAGTGATGATCTTTCATACGTTTCTACAAATTTCAAAAACAAAAAAACTAATTCAGTCATATGATTCAGACAATTGAGAGTCTTAATCTTTTTAAGAATTATCTATTTCTTCTTCGTTTTCATTTCCATCTTCTTCTTCAATTTTTTATGAAAATAAGGAATCTGTTTTATGTTAAATACCAACCAATTTTTCTAATTCCATAATTCTTTTATGTGAAAATAGAATAGACTATCTAAATTAATATTTAAAATAATATCTACTGAATTTATAATTTATCTCTATTCAATCCTTCAATTTCTCTCATTAACTTATAATTCTCATTCTTTTCATCATGAAGTCTCTCTTTTAATTTGCTATGAAAACTCTTAAGCATTGGTTATAATTCTCTTATATTTGTTATATTGTCATTATTAATTTTTTCATTCATTTTTTTAAGTTCTTCCTATCATTTCCAAAATATTTAATTACTTCTGTTTTTTTAATTAATTCTTTATATTCCAATAAAGATTCTTATAATTATTTAATGGATGTTGTATATAATGTACTCATTGCAGCTACATTATCACTTGCACTCATTCTGGTTTTATACTTTTCATCTAAATTGACAAATTATTTCTATTTCTCATCATAGATATCAGGAGGTTCATAAAGTTAACCCATTCCAGCTCTTGTAAGCACTTATGACACAGATTTACTGACTTCATCTCCTTGGAGGAGCTAAGCTGTTACATGATCTAACCTTTAAGGATTTTTAATTTGTAAGCATGATATCCTTTGGCAAATATGGACCATTATTTTAACCAAGATTAAGACTGTATAATCCTCCTTGTTTGCTTGGTCTAACTTCAACTTTCATTATTAAAATAAATAATATTTTCTTATTAATTATTATATTTTATTTCGATTCTTTTATATTCTCAATTTTTCTCGAAATATACATAATTATTATACAAATATGTGTAATAAAGAATATTTGTAGATATTTTTTAAATGGATGACTTAGTAAGTTAAATAAAGTAATTAACATTATTATTGTATTTAAATCAAGTATTCCTTAATTTACGAATTTTTTGTAATTTGTAAACAATGTCTTCTAATCCTATTTATTTAGGTGTCTCATGAACTCTTTCGGATTATAATGAAAGATTTCTGATTCTCAAGTGTTAGTTAGCTTAAGATTTGAAAAGTTAATCAAAGGCCTTATGATCAAACTTTGTTAATGGAGCCACTAGCAATGGATCAAGTCTTCTAAATTGTGCTGTTCTTTTTCTTTCTAAAAATAAGCTTGGGGGTTAAAATATAGATTATTTCCACTTATCCATATAAATAATATTAAAATACAATAATTGATCTAAAAATGATGGAATCATTTAATTAAAATTTTATTATAATAACTATAAACTCTATTCTAAAATAGTATCTATTCTATTTGTAAGAGATATTTATATATAGAAATATTAATAATTTCTAATTATTTTACAAATATTAATTTATCATATTTATAGAATATCCTAAAATTTAAGAAACAAAACTTTTTTATAAATATATAATAAGAATAAATTTAAGATTTCACTATGAAATTATATATATATTGAAATTAATCAAATATTTTAATGAGCACTTTTATTTCTTGTTATATTTCTTTTATGTCTTCTATGTCTCAATCTAATTAATTCTTCTTCTTCTTCTTCACATATTTCTTGTACTTACAAAAATGATGGAGATAACATTTCTTATTTTTATTCTTAATCTAATTCTTTAATTTCATCAAAATTAAATGAATAATTCATCTATGATATAATTTATAATACATTTGTATCATTCTTTTGATTACATGAAGTACTTCTAATCATACTACTTTTACGAGATGCAGGTTTTCGTATAGAATTACGCATCTTAAGCATATTAGTAGGAGATATAAAACCAGGTGTTTTGGTGCCGTCATCTTGAAAAGAGTCAGTAAGAGGATTAATGCAAGGTGAACTTTCAAAGTAATCTTATTTATCCCACATCTCTTTTAGAACCTAAGTAAATCTAGTAAATTCATCTTCTTTAGGTTATTAAATAGAGATCGAACCATAAAACTCAATCAATTGTTTTTTTGATTAAAGACTTGGATTTATTAGATTATGTTTTTCTTTAACATAATAAAATGCCTTTTCATAATTCCAACCTCGACTAATTAGATAAGCTATTATAATAGTTGGTGCTCCTTGTAATCCATTATTACAAACTACAAGAATTGATGATAATTTCAATCCACTTTAGATTAATTCACAAATATTTTAAAGTTATTGTGTAGATTTGTTTTCTTATAAAAACACTTACTAAATACTAAGATCATTCAATTACATAGTATCGTGCAAAATCAGTATAATGTTTGGAAGGACTCTTGTCTACACAAATAATAGTCCTTATATTTCTGGATCTAAGTAGATTCAATTGATCAGCTGTATGAATGCTGGACATATAAAGGGAATGAAATTTGTCACTGATTATATGATAAACTTAAGACGAATTCATTTTGATAATAATAAATTATGAACATTAATAACTAATTACTAAAGATTGTACAAGATGTATAAAATGATCTTATTCTTATAGATTCAATTAGTAATTAAGAGTGATTTTGATCTCAAGCCTAATGTAGATGAATTGATCAAAATATTAAGATAATAAGTAACAATACTGATTGAGTTGGTACAACAACAAAAGAGTGTTGAGTATGATTAATTGGAGAAGGCAGTTTAGAAGGCTGAAGCTGAAATTCGAAATCATGTTAGAGTAAATATGCAATTCTTAACAATTTAGGTCGAATAGTAAATGAAATTATATTCAGACAGTCTCTAAGAGAAGATTGATTAATTAGAGAGGGAAAAATAAGAATTACTTGATAAAGTATACTATCATCTTACTAAACTTTAAGAATAAGACACTTCTTTAAAGTCAGGAACGTAAGATCTCTTCATAAAATGCTACCAGAGAATCAAGTCCTAGTTTATTCAAGAAATCCTATATATTAGGCAATTAGGTTTACAATAGATAATAAGGTACTTCATAAGACAATTGTACATCAGTCATATAAAATTGTGATAGTCATTAAACCAGAGATAAACGAAGTTCTGGTACTTAACATTCATATGTAATGATGAAAAATATGTATGAAATTTAAATATCCTTGTTAGTCGAGAAAAAATCAATATGAATGCATCATAAGAAAAAGTTAATGATAAAAGTTCCACAATTCTCAAATCTCAAAATAGCTCTGCATTAATTAAGATGTTTAATATATAAAAATTGATCATTAAAAATCAATAAGATCAACATTTACAATAATTAAAAAAGTATTAAAATTATTTATACATTTAGTAAAACATTGAATTAGATATTGGATGATTCATAAGCTACAAAAAAGAAACCTTGAAATTATTAAACATTATCTCAAAAATTATATATATTTATTAAACCGTTCATTATTTTAAATTTAAACAAAAATCATGTATGAAAAAGTTAAAGTAGCAGTACGTTTACGTCCTTTATTAGATGAAGAATTACTAAATAAGGATAAATCTATTTGTGTAGATTCTATTGATCCTTCAAAAAAATCAATTATAAGTATTTTTTTTATCTTATTCATTAATCAGTTAAGAAAGACTTTGAAAAAAGACAATTTAACTTTGATACTGTATTTGATCCTAAAGTTACTTAAAGTTAAATTTACAATGAAATAGCTAGAAATATTGTTACTGTATTAAAATCGATTGAAATTATAGAGTGTGATTAAAGGATTTAATGGAACTATATTTTGTTATGGTTAAACAGGAACAGGTAAAACATATACTATAATGGGTAAAATTGATACAGAAGAAAAAGGAATAACTCCACGAACATTTGAATAAATATTTCATGAAATTTAACTTGATGATGATTATACTTATACTGTATAAATGGGATATTTATAGATATACATGGAAATGGTATAGATCAATATCTATTTTTAATTGCATAGTTGTTAGATTTAATAAGACCTGATAATACTGAAGTTAAAATTAGAGAATCATTAGATCATGGAGTATTCATATCTGGTTTGGAATGGCTTAAAGTAGTATCACCATAAGAATGTTTAAAAATTATTAATTTAGCAGAGAAAAATAAAGTTGTTGCTTTTACTAATCTAAATGCTCATTCCTCAAGATCTCATTCTATATTAATTATTAAATTAGAAAAGAAATCTTAAAGATAACATTCTAAATCAATAAGTAATTTTTAAAAATCTCATAAATAAAAAACTAATCTTTCTTAAGATATTTCAATTGATTAGTTAGATAATAATAATAATAATAATAATTGTGGTACTTTATATTTAGTAGATTTGGCTGGTAGTGAAAGAATCAAAAAATCTAAAGCTTCAGGAGATAGATTAAATGAAGCTCGATCAATAAATAGTTCATTAACAGCTTTAGGAAAATGTATTCATGCTTTAACAGATCCAAAAAATACATTCGTTCCATTTAGAGATTCCAAATTAACTAGAATATTATAAGAAGCATTAGGTGGAAATTGTAAAACTGCTTTAATTGTAAATATTGGACCAGCAGGAAAACATGTTGATGAAACTATGTCCAGTCTTACTTTTGGTATGAGAGCTATGAAAATAACAAATAATCTAAAAATTAATTAAACAGTTGATTTTGAAGTATATTTGATACTCAATTATCTATTAGTAACTTGCATAATAACTAAAAGTAGAATTATAAATGAAAGATGAAATAATATTAAAATTAGAAACATAGAAAATAAAAGCAAACCAATAAGATAATTATATGAGTAATTCAGAAATGTAATATAAAATTAAATTGGAGAGAGTAGAAGAATAACATAAAGGATTCTTGGAAGAAATTGATAAAGTAATGGTTGAGTAAGAATAAGAAAATGAATAGTTAAAAAAATAATTGGCTCATATTATGATTGAATTAGAAGAATCTAAAAATAGAGAAGAATTTCTGAAATAAGAGATTCTAATATTAACATAAAAATTACATAAAATAGATATTGAATTATAAAAGGCTTAATCTAATGTAATTATTTTGTTATTTAAATTATAGAATACAAATCTGAAAAATTAATAATCTAAAGATATAATAAAAGATTAATAATTATAAGAAATAACATTTAGGAATTGTGCACTTATATAGGTAAGTAAAGAAAAATAGAATTAATAATGGAGATCTGAATTATAATAAATTACTTCATAATATGCTAATAGATTAGAAGAAGTTAAAAGATTTGAAATGTATCATTCAGGAAAAGAAAATGAAAATATACATGAAGAAAAATTAAAAATTGATGATTTAACTTCCTAAATTAAATAATTAAAATTTGAATCAACAATTAATCAAGATAAATAATCTAAATTAAATTAAATTATCAACTAACTTAATTAATAAATATTGAAGTTAAATTAATAAAGAGATTTTGAAAATCTACATAATTTACAATAAATTAAATAATTAGAAAATGATAAATTTGAAATTACTTTTCTATTAGAATAATCAGAAATCAAATTTAAATAATTAAATCAACAATTAGAAGTTAATTTATAAAATTATTGTAAATTATAAGAAGAAAACATTGAATTAAAATAATAAATTCTAATAATACAAGAATAATTTGATAATCTTAAAAATACTTCATAATAATTGTTATAATAATCAAATATTGAAAAATAAATACTTAAATAATAAAATGAAGAGTATCATTTAAAACTCTAATAGGTTTTAATTAATAATAAAGATATACATTTATAATCCAAACTAGAAAATAGTAGTATGTAATTAAATAAAACATTAAAAATTGATTTTTTAAATACTTAATTATAATCTAATGAATAAAACTTTGATATTGAATTAAAAAAATCTATGACAGTATCAGGATAGAATGAAGGTTAAATTGTCATTGAAATGTAAATGAGAATTCAATAACTTGAAGATTATATTGAAAAATTATAAAATCAAATTTAATAAAAAGAAATACAAGAAAAGACTACTTGTTATTTAACAATTTAAAATTTATTGGAAGAACTTGTTATTTAAGTAGAATAAAATATTTAGATTACAGATAATACATTTAAAAATAAGTATTCATTATGATTTATTAATTTATAGTAATGGCAATAATTAAATATTCGATAACCAGGTTAATTTAGTAAAGAGACTAGATACTTAAAACACATTGGATGTAAATTAATTAGTTGAAAGTTTATTTATTGATTCTAGATAATAAGATTAGCATATAACAGCAGAATGTGATGAATTTAATGATTCAGTAATTGAATATTAATTACAATAATTTGATTAAGAAGAGTAACAGAATCAAGTTTAATTCAATAATTGCAATAAAAAACTATAACCAACATTTTCATTTAGTTAAGAATAAAAAAATATTGATTGTCCAAGTTTTAAAAATAATTCATTTCGAAATTAAAATTAACAAATATTCGCAGATGAAATTAATTTTAAGATTGGTATTAATGATTCCTTTAAGCAGAGTATATTCAATTTATAAGTAGATTCCAATTCTAGTTAATAAAATAAAAATAAAACTAATGATTACAATAAAGAAGTCGTTTTGAGGGAGCAATAAAATGAAATGAAATCTAAATAAATAAAAAAGTAATTTTAATAGTATAAAAAGAATTGAAGGAGAAGATTTATAATAAGTAATTAAATATATGTCTTAATTACTCAAAGATCAATATAAAAAGGAATCTAAAAATGATTGCAATACATTGGATACTTTGAGATCATCAATGCTAGATTTTAATAACTTATGTAATACCTTAACAACTTACTTTTCATGATAATATATTAATTCAATTTATTTATTTTCTTAGTAATTCAAATATTTTAATTACTTTATTTATTTTATTGTAATTTATATATATATTTAATATGAAAAATTTATTAAGAAAGAATTTTATATAATATTCTTTCCTATTTATACAAAAAATTAAATTTAAATGAATACATTAAATTCTTTTTTAAATGGCACATTTCACAATAGAGAATCTTGCATGTATTAATGAATACCTTGCAAACACTAATTATTTAAATGGAGATCTTCCAGGAGCTGATGATGTCAGAATCTTCAATGCTTTGAAAGGTGTTCCACCCAAAAATCAATTTCCAGAAATTTATTTCTGGTATCTACTCCTCAACTCTTTTACTCCTGCTATTAGAGCTTAATGGGTTACAGTAGCTTCACCAAAGAGATAAGAACAAAAGAAGGAAAAACCAAAGAAATAAGAACCAAAGAAAACTGTTGATGAAGATATTGATCTCTTTGGAAATAATGATGATCCTGAAATAGAAAAGAAAGCTAAAGCTTTGGCTGAACAAAAATAATAAGAAGGCTTAGCCAAGAAAAACAACAAAAATTTAGTTGGCAAGACTATAGTGATCTTTGAAGTTAAAATATTTGAAGCCACAGATTAAGCCTTATTAGAATAAATAGCCAAAAGAATCAAGGACACTATCAATCCAGATGGTTTAGTTTGGGGAAAGGATATCAATTATGAAGAAATTGCATATGGAGCCAAGAAGATTGTTATGTCAATGGTCATTGAAGATAAGGTAATTCATTAAATCATCATTGTTTTAGATTTTTACTGAAGATATATTTGATCAAATAACAGCTTGGGAAGATGAAGTTTCTAGTGTTGACATAGTAACAATGTAAAAAGGTTGATAGATATAATCAAGTATATAAAATTAAAAATCACATAATTGTAGTTTAATTTACTGTATCCAAAGTTATTTACAAATCTCTAAGATTTATAACATCATTATTTTCTAAACTAAATATAACTTCATGATTTTAATCATTTATCCTTATAAATTTAGTCCCTTCTATTCTGGTTGTTAAACTTGAACCATTTCTTTTATCTTCTTTTGATCCTTTATAACTTTTATCTTTAGGTAAGGAATAATGTTTATTAGTTTAAATTTAATGAGGAGAACCATTTTTTTAAATCTATTTGAGATCTTAAAATCTTAGATTCAATTTTGGTAAAATTGGTTTTAAAGTAACAGGTTGAAAATTATCTTTTGAATCAGCTCTCTCATTTTTTTTAATAATGGATCCTAAAGTCTATCTTAATGGATGATTAAGTGGAAGACTGAATTATGATAATTGATAAGCAGATTTTATAATATTTTTGGATTCAATTCTTTATTTTAAATGTTCCATTTCAACACCCAAATTATGATAAGCCACAATCAAAATTTATATTCTTTCTTATTAATTCTTATTCAGATTATTTTAATCAAATTGTCTACTTTTTTATTAACTATTAACTTATTGAGTTGCTTATTCAATTGAATTTTGTTTTTTAATTAATTCAATATCTATTTATTAGTTTTATTTCAAGAATTATAGTAATAATTCATGTTGTAACATAATAATTGATAAATAAATATGTTATGTAGCCTCTTCATGTCTTTCTAATGATGAAAGAACAGCACAGAGATTCAGATAGAGTTCAGGAATCTATGTGGATTTTTCATTTCTTATATATTATTACAATTAACTTACTTCAATTCAATGGCTAAAGCTTACTGAAGATATGACAGAGCTATTCTTGTCTTTCCTATTTTTCGATAATAACATGCTAAATTACTAAATGTTTGAGCCTATTTTTATAAATAAATTGATACTTTAAGCTCTGGAACAGAAGATGTTAAAAGTTCAGCCTTTTTAAGGTATTTTAAACTAGACTCAAAATTTTCGACCTAAAGTGCTATCAATGCCTGCTAATTTAGTAATTTACATAGAATTCTATCATAAGTCAATTTCTAGAGAAGTTTTATTTTTATGATATACTTTTTAATCATCTTCACCATACTTTTCGACTCTCTATTAAATACTGGTTTCTATTTGCTAAATAATCCTATCCACATTTCCCTAGTTGATTTTTGTAAGATCAAATTCTTATTCTTACATTAAATATTAAAAATAATTAGTTCTTTTTTCTAATTTTACAAGTTATGATATTGTTTTATATAAGAAATAAATCTAAGAAAACAAAGAAATTAAATAAATCTTCTGGTGATTTCAATAAAATAATAGAAATTCAGAATATATAAATTAAGTTATTGTTAAGTGGATTAACAAACAAATTTATATAAATTAAATTTTAATTAATCCCAATATGAAAGCAATTTAAATGATGGAGTTGTATAATATGATGAATGTTAAATTATTCATAAAGATATTTAGGATTATAGACATTTATTGATTGCCGATTTAAGAAAGTTAGAATTATTTGAAGAAAAATAAATAAGAGGAAGTTTTTGTATTTAAGATAACGTATAGATTATTGTATCTCATATTGAGAAACAAAATAGTAATGCTCAGAAAAACGAAGAGAAATATCATACTTAACCTATTCGTAGAATTGTTATTGTTAATGATGATTATTTGAAGATTGAATAAGATACTTAATTGATCAAAGATCTAATTCAAAGTTTGAAAATGAATGAATATAAAGTATATTATTTGAAAACTTCTGTGGAAACATTCTTAGATAAATATCCTTTTTATATTTTATCCAAAGTCATATTATAAAATTATGAAAATTTGCATAATAATGAGGATTAATAGAAATTATTGTTCGCTTATTCCCAATTCCCTTAATAACTTTAAGAGAACAAACTCTATTTAGGAAGTAATTTGAATGCTAATAGTAAAAAGTAATTGGATGCTTTATAAATAAAAACAATTATAGATTTTAAGACATATGAACCAGATGCTAAATTTTCTGTTTGGAAAAAAGAATAATATAATTATATTAATTATCCTATAAGTGAGGAAGGAGAATAATTAATAGATTTTTATCAAATTACTGATTTAATTGAATCTTAAAATACACCTATATTATTGTGTTGTCCAGTAATTATGATATATTTAATTATAGGATGGTTATTCAATAACAAATGTTGTAGCAATAGGATATTTAATGACATTAAAAAAATAGAATTTTAATATTTCATCTTTGAAAGTATTTCAGATAAGAGGAAACACCACAGTGAATAAAAAACTTTATTGTCAAATATTAACATATGATCCAAAAACTATAGTTAATAAGATAACACAATAACTAGTATAATAATGATACCATAATTTATCAATTAAGCATATTTTTTAGTTTAAGCTTGAATTTTTTTAATAAAGGTTCTGTAGTTGTTTTATTTTTTTGAGAAACTGGATTGATTGAAGATAAGAAATTAAAATAATCAGTTGATATATGTGTATAATTGCACAATTGACTATTTGATTTCTGAGCAAATAGAATATTCTTCAGACATTTCTATCTATATTGACTTGTTGAGTTTTTACGAGATGATTTATTTTATGTTGAAATGATGATTCTTTAAAGGACTTTAGAATAATTTGGTTGAGGATTTGGGATTCCTTATTCTACAAATGTACTTTTATGATGACAACTTTTAGGTCTTGAAATATTAGTAGGAGTTTCAGTAGTTGATTAGCGTACTTATAATTGTAATATTGGTTATTTAAATGTAATAATTCTTTTTTTTTATTAACTTGTTTTTGCAGGACTTATAGGTACATCCCAAGGTTCTGCAGTAAAATTTGTGTCTATTTATTAAAAGAATTTATTTGTCAATGGCATTTGTATAAATTCTCTTAAAGTTGGTTCTATGTTCAATAATTCCAATTAAGGATCTCGAGACATAAATAAGTCAATTAAAATATATATATATTTAATGAATAAAAAACTTCAATTTAATTTGAAACCTTTTTCATTTGCAAAACGTTCTAAATATTATGGTGCATATTGCATCATCTTCTCTTATCCAACCCATGATGGTCTTATAAAATGTCCACTTTCTCTTGGTTTCCATTCTACCAAAAATATATATTTATTATTATCCAATTCATCTTTAGCATAAGTTATTATCTTTACTATTTATTCTTCAGTAAATGCAACTCTACTCCCTCCTTTTTAAAATGATTTTGTAATATTTTTCAATTCTTTATTCAATTCTACTTATTAATTATTTTCTTTTTTTAAATGATATACAAATTCTTAATTTTCTCTTTATGGAATCATAAAATCAGTTGTTGTTTATCTACATATTTAATCTTCTGTTGTTTTTAATGAATCTAATTCTCTTATCTATTCATATTAATCATCATCTTCAATTATCTCCTTCAATAATTCCATATAATAATTCTAATTATTTCTTGCTTCATATTATTCAATCAAATCTAAGTAATTGCCTAATTTGTACATTTCTATCCATTAAGTTCTCACTTTATGAGTAGGAGTCTCAAATTCAATCAAATAAAATATAATATTTGGATTTTTAGCTCTCTTTCCTAATATTCGTTTTGGATATTCACTCATAATATTCTAAACACATTTTCATGAGAGTGTGTATTTACATCCAAATAAATCCTTAAATTATTTTACAATTTATATTATTATTTATTTCCCATTTTCATAATTTTATCAATCAATCAATCAATCAATTTCATCTCATTTAAAACTTCTTATTTTTATTTTATGTATTATAATTATTACTCTCGTATTCATTATGTTTAACCTAATCAACCATAACAATGTTGCAATCCATACATTGTATCACCTAGAATGTCTGTAAAATATTCCATACTTATTATTATTAGGTCATTCCAACTTCAATCAAACAAATGAGAGAATCCATCCAAATACCATATAATTAAGATATCATGAAAGCAAGTGCTATATTAGAAGTGGGTTAACGAACTCGTAATACTCATTACAAACAACGATTAGAAGGTATTTCTACTCTACTATTATAGAGTTATATCTCAAATATGAAGATGGATGTATATATAGGGGTTAAGGAATTCCACCCTCATAAAGACATGGTATGGGTGTATTATTCAATACAGAAAATCAAGAAGTTTATTCTGGAGAATGGTTCAATAATTTATATGAAGGATTTGGAATATTGATAAATCAATCTCCACATGTTATTAAACATAAAATTGATCCAAAAGATTTAAACACAATTGAAGATGGTTGGCATGATTATAAAGGTTATTTTAAATAAAATAAAATGCATGGTGAAGGTATACTAACACTTAAAAATGGTCAGAAATTTGAAGGCCATTTTATTAACGGTATGATTCATGGAAAAGGACGTTTTTATGGAGATCAAATTGTAGTCGGAAATTGGTATGAAGGTGTTTTAATTTGATAATTAATATTTTCTATTTTACTACTCAAAATTCCTTTAAAACAAATTACAATAATCATCTATAAATCAATTTTTATTTTTTTTATATATTTTTAACTTAAAATATTCTTTAAATGATATTATGAATCCATATTTTTTATTATTTAAATTAAAAATAGATCTAACTCATATTTGTAATTAAGAAAATTATTTTTATTTATTAATATACTATATATCATAATATAATTTTTTTTAAGAAATGAAATAGATATTCGAAAAGCTATGACTTCTTTAAAAAATTGTTATTTCCTAGATTAAATTTTATTATTACTCTTTGGTAATAATAATCAAAGACAATAATCTTATGTAACTTTGATTTGATATGGTCTAGATTATATAGTAATGATATCTAAACTTTTGGAGATATATATTAAGAATTATAGTGTTTCAATATATAATAACAAAATGAATTAAAGATATATAAATGATTAAATTTATAAATATGCATATATTAGATTATTATTAATATTAATTATACTTAATATAAAATCTTAATTTTTATATAATCTCAGAAAATAAGTAATAATTTTCTAAATAGTAATGAAGAATGATAGGATTTGAGTATTCCATATTATTTATTAGCATAAGAAATAATGATATATAATTTAATTAATATTGATTTTATTAATAATGTCAAATAATTCAGGATATCTAATTGTTTCTTTTGTTCCTCTCTCTGTACCTACAAGGTTTCTTTCAGCAGCAACAAATAAATCAAGAGCATTAGAGAATGATTTCGATGTTAGAGTGACTAATAAAAATTAAGAACATTGCTATTTCTTATTAGAGAAAATTAATGAGAATGTATTCAAAATACGATTACTTACACATCCTAATCATTTTGTTTTTTGTTCAAATGATAATACTAGAAAATTTAAGGATTAATTTGATGTAAGAACACATGCATTTGATGAGTAAAGAAATAATTGGATTATTGAAAATGCAGGATGGAGTTGTTTTACAATTAGATCAGAGACAAATCCTGATTAATATTTATTTATAGCTGATGATTTTTCAAATCAACATGATGGTGAATTTGATGTGAGAACACATTCAAATAAAGATTAAGAAAAAAATCTTTGGTTTATTGTTACAATTCCAAATATTGTACATCCATATAGTAGTCTATAACTTTATATGATTGTTTAATTTAGACCTGCTCATATTAATACAAATTATTTAACCATTTGTGATTCTCATCCTTAATTTAAATCAGATTATGCAGCTAAGATCACAGGTGTTAAGAATATAACAACTTCATTTTATTTAGAATAAGTTCATGATAATAAATATATAATTAGATCTGTTTCTAATCCACTTCAAATGCTTTTTGCAGCTAATGATAAATAGTATAATAAATGGGGTGATTTTGATGTTAGATTACATTCATTTAATGAAACAAGAAATTAATGGATAATTGAATAAGCAGGTAATAATTTATGGACAATAAAATCTGCTACTAATCCTGATTAATTTTTGTTTGCAGTTTAAGATGAAGCAAATGGAAAAGAATTCCCTGTTAGAACTCATCCATCAATTGAAGATAGAAATAAATGGCATATCGATGGGTTTAAATAATGATTTATTATACAAAAGAATGATAAATAAAAATTAATTATAATAAAAATTTAAGTATGTCTGGATAATAAGAAATAAGGGAATAATACAGAATAGATACATCCACTAAAAATTTAATAGGTTAAGGTGGATTTGGATCAGTTTATAAATGTTAAAGAAAAGATGGTTCAGATAATGATTCATTATGTATAAAGATAATCAAAAAGGATAGAAACTAAATGAAACAATTAAAATAAGAAATAGAAATATAAAAGTTAATAATGAATCTTAAAACTGATAAACTATTACGTACAGAGAATATAATAAATACACCTCATTATTTTGAAGTTATTATGGAAAGATGTGATATGAATTTAGAATAAGAATTCGGAAATTTAAAAAATAAATAATAATGGTATGATTTTAATGATTGCTTAAATATTATTAATTAAATATCAGTAGGATGTCGTATTTTATATGAACATAATATTGTACATAGAGATATTAAACCATCTAATATTTTAGTTAAATTGGAAAATAAAGGATAGATTAATGAAAGGAAATTATATAAAGTAAATGTCAATAAATTAAAATTAGATTTCAGATTTTGATTTTAGTAGAATATTAGTTGATTTTCTTGATCCTGATGAAATTACAACTGTTGGAACACCTTGTTATGAATCTCCATAAATATTTTATAACTAAAAATATTCAGGAAAATGTGACATATTTTCTTATGGAATTTTATTCTATTAGATATTTTTTAATGGACAATTGCCATTTAATTCCATCTAAAATGGGAAAAAAGAAATTTATGAATTCATGAAATAACTTTATAACAAATAGTTCAAATGTGAACTTCCAAATTATCCTCGTGCAAAGGAGATAGCTGATTTATTGTAAAAAATGATTGTTTATGAGGAAGAAGAGAGAATTTCATTTGATCAATTTTTTCTACATCCAATTATTAATTTAGAGGAATATGAAATTTATAAAATACAATAAGTTCAATTTAGAAAATATTTACTTTATAATTCCATTTGTGAAAAGTATGAAAACTAAGATTAAATTTTAATATTGAGTGCAGTATTTTGTTTATAATTGTTAGGAGATCAGGAACTTTTATATTGTATGGGATTTATCCATATTATAATATCAGATATACATATATCTTACAAATAGAATAAGGATATTACAACTATAATGAGGATTCTATAATAATGTGCTTAAAATATAAATATATATCCATAATACTAATTATTAACAAAAAGAATAAAATAAGCTTATTTTTAATTAAAGAAAAAAATATTTAATTTAAGAGAATAATTTAGATAAAAATTAAATAGGAGTTACAATAAAAACCCCTTTATAACAGAGATTACTTAAATTTTAGAATAGAGTTAATATTTAAGAATTTAACCACAAAGCATATTTGATTAACTTAGGTCTCTTTTAGATCAAAACTTATAGGAGTAATGATATATAGTAGTTAAGGGACTTAAAAGCCGATATTACCAAGGTATTAAATTATTAAGAAAAAATTCCATTTGAAAAATATAAAGAAATAAATCCAGATTCAATCTTTTAAGAATAAAGTAAAATTATATCTACAATTAATAATTAAATAATTTGATTAATTTATTCACTTAAATCAAAATAGTAATTTAAAAAGTATACTATTATTTATTTATTATAATCATAATTATATTTATAATTCACATTAATCCAAAGCCTTCTGCATTATCTAAAGAAATCATTAATTTATCCTTTAATATTTCTTTCTTCTTATAAAAAGGTAATAATAAAACGTTGAAACAAGTGTGAGCTGATGGCAATTATTCAGTATCTAATATTATTATTCAAATCTTACCTTCACCATGCTTCTATATAACAAATTTTATTGATTTAAGTCCTCCAACAGGAATTCTATCTGTACCAGTACAAAAAAATAAAAATCTCTTTTACATTTCAATACTCAATGAATGTATACAACTCCAAAAATATCTATTGATATTAAATATCATTATATATATATACCTTATATATTCAGATTTATCATCATACCCATCATATTTTGTAACTAATTCTAAATCTTTTAAATCAAAGTGTGGTAAACCAATAATGAGGGCCTATAATTCTTCTCCTGAAAATAACTAATTCTTTATTATATAAACTACCTTAATACCATCTCCATCAACTACAGATTTAAATCCTGAATATAATAAATCAAACTAGTTTTTCACAAGTTTATTTAAGTACCAATCAGTATACAATTATATATATTCTTCTCTATTTTCTTTGGTAACATTAATTTAAAATCCATTAGGCTGTACATATATAAATAGTATATACTTTTAAATCATCAAAGTATGCTTCTCCCCATACAACATAACTTGCATTAAAATTTAATGCCAAACTTTATATTAGATTAGAATCACTCTATTCTCTCAAATACTAAAATCCTGTATAGATTTCCATATCCAATTCTTTTAAATCCTCTTCAGTAACTTTTTCATTCTATAATTTCTTGAATAAAACAGTTGGGAATCGTACATCCAACAATACTTAATTATAAAGAGCCAAACCTAACAACTTTCCTATTAATGAATAAAATATTGGAATTTCAAAAGACTTCGGATTAAACCAATATATAGTTCCATTATTTTTAGGTATAAACATACCATAATCTGGTGAAATCAATTTCTCCATCATCAATCTGAAAAATTCTCTTTTTGGACCTCCTTCATCTACACCTTATTCTCCTATGAATTACACTTTTAATGGATTCTTAAGTGGTATATGAGTTATTTATAATTATTTTATAGCTGATTCTATAATATTATTTCTATCAATAGATAAATTTAGATATGGAGCTTATCCAGTAAAATGATATTTTACAGAATGACTCATACTATCATGTTATTTAACTTTACAATCCAAACTCAATAATTTTGATTTAAATTCTATAGGGATAGACCAAGAATATAGACAAAAAGTAAATGAATAGTTTCTCCATTATTTAGCTGCATAATAACGAAATTATGAAAATTCTTCTTTATCTGCATCTTATTTATATAATTTTGTTATTAAATCAATTACGAAATCTGAAGATTATAATCTAGTATTCATTTTATTTGATATTTGTAGAATTTAAAATAATTCAAATAAACCTACCATTTTTTATATATCTTCTATTTCTAGGAATGGCATTAAAGGAGTGTGTTATTATCTTAAAATTTCAGAATTAATTAATTTTTTAACAATTTTTGTTGTTTCTTCAAATTCTGCTTTTGACAGATTTGTAAACCATCTAGATAATTATTATTTTTATTATTTATCTAGTCTTCTTATAATTTTTAAAATTATTTAAGATTTTTCATCAATAATAAATTCCAAGAATTTACGAAATTATAATATCAAATAAAGTGCTCTTAATTAATATAAATTAGTTAATGATTCTAAGCATTTTTCTTTATAAGAAAATAAGTTATTTATTATTACACTTAATTCTCCTTTGTATTTGATAAATCTTTTTTATGTCTCAATAATTAAGTTAGTATCAACATCTGCATTTTAAGGATCAATTTAATATATTCCAGATTTATTCTAAAAGTTTTCAACAAATGATGCTCCAAATAATTCCAATTAATATGATATTTTAACAGTAGCTTCACGCAAATCTATTTAAAATTCTGAAGTTTAAAATGGAACCAATTTATCATTAATACTTTTTATTGGATAACATAATTAATCCCAATTAACTTCTTCATTTTCAACAAATTATTAACAAATTCCTTTGATATCGTCTTAACTAAAATCTTGTTCAAGAAAACCATTATTTAATTTGCATAATGGAAAATCACATACATATTTATTACAACCCTAAGATGCTCTATTAAACAAGAGTTCAATATCAAATTCAATTTATTATTAATATTCCATTTTATTAAATTACCATTGAGTTGATTCAAAATCCAAAATTAAACAATTATCTCTATTTGATTACAATTAATAAATCATTAGATTTTCTTATATAACATCTCCATCAATAAACATAGTTTTTTCTAACTATTCCATTATTAAATCAACTTTAAGATTTTTATGTCTTGGTAACCAAATTCTGATATTGTTAATTTGTTTTTATTTATATTCATCTTAGAATGTCTCTTTTAATAAATCTAACCAAGCTTTAATTTCAGAATGTTAGTCTACTTATGCTTTGACATTATAAAATTTGTTGTCTCTTAAAGACTAGTAGATCAATGTAAACTAAAATTAATAAAATTGTATTACTCTAGCTAAATTAGGATATACAACTTTTTTTTTTTCATTCTCAGAATAGTATCCAATTCTTTTTTATGGTTCAATTGATGAATATTTCTCTTTAAAAAGATCAAAAACTTCTTTAAGAATCTAATTTTTTTGATGTTTATTTTTACGTATTCATAATCCCATTCATTTTCCAAATAACGAATGCTGGAATTATAAACATGATCTTCAGGTATATATTTAAAAACCTTTTCATTACATTACAAATCTGAATTTATTTTATCAGGCTAATATATTTAAATTTCAAAACTTTCTTCCTTGTCTCCTTTTATTGTTCTCCCATTTCTTCATAATAATCCACATAATATTTCCATTATTTAATAAATTTTTTTGATACTAAATAGTACTCAATTCCACCCTTTTCCCTTAATGTTTTATCATATCTCTATCGTAATCATATACAAAATTTACTCTTCTTCCATCATCATATCTTTTGATTTCTTCATATTCAATAGGATCTCCTATATTATGTTGCCATTAATGCAAGAAGTGATTAATCATGAAAATAAATATAATTTAAATTAGTATTAATTAATTCAATTCATAAAAGACCTTTAATAAAATTAAGCTATTCAAAATGATATATCAATATATATATATTAACTAATAAACTAAGCTCCTAAATATATTATTAATTAAAGTAATGAATGTATATAAATAATCAAATGAATTTATTACTATTATGTTTGGATATCTACTTTAATTACTTATACAATTTGTTTAATATATTAAGAATCATGGTAAAGAGTTATTTAATAAATATGAAATGAGTTTTATTCATTGTTATTGATTGAAATAATTCATTTTTTTTTTGTATTTTATTTAGAATTTAAATTATTTATTTGGAATGTAATAGGACTAAAATCAAGGAATAGATAATTAGATGGCTGATAAGGAAATGACCTCTTAAGAACATCTCTTAGAACAATAGAAGAAATTTAGAAACTTGGAATCTGATAGGAAGGCATATGCTGAAGAAACAGTTGCAAACATTAAGAAATAACGAGGAATTATTGATAAACTAAAGAATGAGAATTATATTTTAAAGGATTTGATAGCTAAAATGAATTCTTAAAAACTTTAATTAAATTAAACAACATATTCTAAAGGACCTAATATTGATACTATTATTGATGATTTGAAAGTAGCAATAAATGAAGAAAAGAAATAATAAGAAGAAATAGATACTCATGTTGCTGATTTTTAAAAAAAGATAATAGAAAAAAGACATGCTCTTGGTGGTTATAATGCAGGAGCAGAAAATGAAAGTGCATTATAAAAATAAATAAAGATTTTGGAAAATAGATTAGACAAAACAAATCAAAAATTTAATGAAGCTATAGCTATTAATAAATAATTAAGATAATAGATTGATAGTTTAAGAAGAGAACGTGTTATTTTTGATAATTTATACAAAAAATTAGAGAAAGAATTGCATGAAAAGAGAAAAGTAATACATTTATATCTATTATTATTAGGAAATGGCAGATATTATAGAAACTGCTAATACAGCATATGAAGAAAGAGATAAAGCTAATGATTTAATTTAAAGTTTGAAATAATAAGCAAAAAGAGAATCTGCTGATTTTGAAAAAGATTTAAGAGAATTAAGTTAAATTATGGAGAAAAATAAGAAGACTTTAGATTATATGAAATTAACAGAAAAGAATAGAGAAATGGATACTTAAGAAGTAGTTGATCCAGAAAAATTAACTAAACCAAAAACTACCAAATTAACTAGAGATAAAACAGTAAATTAAACTATTGTTGAATAAATTATGAAATATGAAGAAGATTTTGCTAAAATATAAGCAGCAACTTAAATTAAGGTTTTTGATGAATTAATCAAAATTTTCATTTAAAATGAAGAAAAGGTATATTAAATTTATTGATATAATTAGAATTTTCAAATGTTTAAATATGTCAATGAATTGAGTAATGAAATTGAAGATCTTGAAAAATAAATAGGAGAATTAAAAGAAGAAGCATCTTAATATGAAGGATAAGGATCAAATGTAGATGTATAAAGAAAAAGACATTTAAAAGATTTAGAAGAAAAATTATCTAGAGCTGAATCAAAATCAGAATAATATGAATTTAAATACAATGAATCATTAAAATTAATTAATAGTTTAACTGTAAGAGTATTAATTTGAATAATAGAATTGGATTGAAACATTATTTAATACTGTTGAATGTGATAAATAGATGGCAACTGAAATTGCTGGATCTCATGGAGTTACTGACACTAATATGATGATATATTTAGGTTTAATAGAAAATAAAACAAATAAATTATTGTAATACTATTAATAAATTCATCAAAAAATATCAGAAAATTAAATTAACTCTTTACAATAATTAGCAGCTATGAATGAGAAAAATTTATAAAATAAAAATAGAGCTGAATTACCATAATTTGGTATTCTTATTTCATTTATATTAGATGAACATGAAGAGGATGATATAGAAGGAGATAAAATTTTATCAGTAGAAGAATTTAAGAAAAAAGCATTAGAAAAGCTAGAAGTATAATAATTAATCTATTATAGAAATAATAGAATTAAACTAAAAATAAAAGATCTGGTCCAAATAAATTAAGAAAAAATAAATGATATATATATATTAACAATAAAAAAGTAATTTATTCATTAAAACTTCAATTTATTATTCTATTATAAAGGTATCACTTTTATTTAATTTTATTTTTAATTAACTTTATTTATTATTTTTGATTCACATAATGGTTATTACATAATAATATAATCTGTTTCAGGTTTTAAATCAACAAAATGTTTATATGGATATATATTCCATTTTTAATTAAAGTCACTAAAATATTGAATAATTTTATAGTCATTTTCAATATCAGAATTATGAGATTATTACTTCAATTTAAAAACAAAGTTTTAATGCTACCATTCATTAAAATCAATATTTAAATTTGATTCTTAACAATCTAGTTGAATGTTTTCAGTTAATTTAAGTGAATCTAGTAAAGATGTTTAAATTTTTAGATCGATTCTTTTTAGATTAGACTTGATGATTGATTATTTTAAGCAATATTATTATTTTGAGTTTAAATTACTGTTGTTAACCTCTTATATTTTTGGTTTCTTTTTAATTGGCATTAAGTGTATTTCATCATCTTCTGTAAACTATTCCATTTATGAAAATAAATGTGTTTTAATGTAAATAATTTAGAACCTTAATTTAGAACATTTTACCGCCTTAAATGTATAATTTATAGATCAAATGATATATATATATATATATATATATAAAAGAATATATTTATTTAATATATAGATATATCTAATTTAGAGAAGATTGATTTACTATCTAAAATTTAAATATTAAAATTTATATGAATAGAACAATCAATATATATGTAAAATTCATATAGTTTTTTTTAGAAATTTTGTATAGTATAAATTATAATTATGAAATTCATCGTTAAAAAGTATAATTTTATATATAATAAATAAAATTAATAAAAATGCAAGAAATTGAAGCAAAGAAGTAATTAAAAGCAAGTGAAGGTGCTCATTTTTTTTATACATTGATATTCCTTTCAGCATCTGGAATTATAGAGACTTAATTTATTGAACAGAAATGCAATCAGAATTTGTAATTGTTTGTTCACTTAGTATTCTATGGATTAATTATCTGGGGTACTTATATATTAATTACATTAATACCACGGTATGTAATATTTAATAAATTGAATTAGATATAAAAATGCAGCAATAAACTTGTTTTTTAATTTTCTTGATATTTGTTTTGGGATATATATAGGATTGTTATTATTTTATGGAGGACGTATGTATATGGCATCTAATGATTGTGAATCTGAAGCTCCAGTTTTATATTTCTTTTTAGAGACATTTTTATTGGTACAATTAAATTTCAAATATTTAGGTTAACGGCATCATATTTGCTATATTGTTTTTAGCATTTGTGTCATATATCTTAAAGAGATTTTCAAAATCATAATAAGTTTATGATGAAGGTAAAGATGAATTTTATGATGCATGAAAATAATTTTTAATTATATATGAATAATTCAGTCTAAAATATTCGAAGACCTGTAACATCCTAAAATTATAGATCAATAGATAAGTTAGGAAATAATAGCTAACAAAAATTACCTAATTTAAGTGATGTGATGAATCTTAAACTAAAATAATAAAGTGAAAAAGAGTTGCAGGAATTGATTTAAAAATTAGTGAAATAAGTTTAATAACTTAATTCAGCAGTCATCTAAAAAGATAAATAAATTTAACAATATGAATTCATGATTAAATCTCTTTAAATTGCAATAGAAAAAAGAGATTGTATTATTAGTGCATTAAGAGTTGAAAAATAATAAATAGTTGAGGTTGTGAATCCATTAAAACTTATGGTAAAGACTGATGATTCATCAAGAACTCCTAGTTTAGGTCCTAAGAAATCATTGAGGACAAGAACAAAAGACACTAATTTTGATGAGAATCTCTCTGTTATTCTTGATTCTGACTATGGTATATATATATAAATTAATTTGAGCCTTGTTAAGTTAATATGTAAAATGTTATGAAGAATTAAATCATTTAACATAAATTAAGAATTTAGTTTCTAATGAAGATTAATTTTTTGCTAACATATAGAAAATGGAATTGAGTAATATAGTTCACATTTTTGATGCAATTTAATTAGTATTATAAGAACATAAACTATTGTTTAAAAATGTAATTAAGTAAAATAAACTATTTGATGCTTGTTTATAGATATATGAAGTATTTGTTTAAATTTAATTAGTAAATTCCATTAAATGATTAATTAGAAAGTTTGTAAGCATTATTAAGAGATTCATTAAATTGTGATAAGGTTCAAATATATGTATTAGACAGTGAACATTAAGAATTATGGACTAAAACTAAAGATAGAGTATTGAGAATTTAAGCAAATGAAGACATAATTGGAGCATGTTTTTAAGAAAGAGGATTAATTAATATACATAATGCATATAATGATCCTAGATTTAAAAAAGAAAATGATAAAGGATATAAAACTAATACTATATTATTATGTCCAATTTTAGATAAATAATAAAATTCTATTGGAGTTATTATGGGAGTTAATAAATTAATTGGACATTTTAATAATGATGATCAATTATTTATTTCCAAGACATCAGAAATGATATCAATATTATTAAGAAATCATCAATAATCTAGTGAATCTATTAGTATTTAAAATGCATTAAGAAATATAATACATGTAATAAATTTATTATTATTCATATTAGGCTTAATTATAATTAGTATATATGAATGATGCAGAATAAATATTATTTGAAGCTGAAAACTTATTAAAGAATTTATTTCATACATAAAAAGGTTTAGTTTATGTTGTTAATAATAATCGATTATTAAGAGTTAATGAAAAGAAATTACTAGAAGTATCATAATTAGGAATTGGAATTGTAGGTGAAGCACATAAAGTCAAAGAGTTTTTATGGGTTTAAAATGCTTATAATCATTAATCATTTAATAATTTAGGTTTTTTACTTATTATATTATATTTAAGTTGATATTCAAACTACTATGCCAATCTACTGTTTTGAAATTGAAGGAAAAAATTAATCAGTGATTTTATAAGTTATAAATAATAAAGGAATTAGATCATAGAAGGTTAGTTCATTTGATTAGGAATTATTAGAAATGTTCGGAAAAATTATATTGAGTAAAATTGATTTTTTATAATTATGATTATATTTATCAGAATATGTAGAATTATATTTGATATTATATTCTATAACCTTATAAATAAGTTGTTTATACTTAAATAATATAGTATCATAAATTAATATAAAATTATTAATAATTAGGGAGACTGAAACACTAAGATATTTTTAATTAAAATTCAATTCATATACCTCTAAAATTAAAGATTTATTTTTAAACTCAAAGTAAATAGTCTGTTAGATACAATAAATATAATTTAAATTATAAGAACAACTAAGAAATCTTATAATACTCAATTTAGACATGATCTAATTGATATTCTTAATCAATTTAAAAATAATTGATATTATTTCATGCAGTCTAATGTATATGTCAACGATATTAAAAAACATAAAACATGGATAACTAGCTTTAAAAAGGAGGTTCATGAGAAAAAAGAAAAAAATAAGTTCCCTAATGGAGAATTCAAATTCAAGCCACCTAAAAGTATTGAAGATTAGCTTGATGAATTATCAGTATAGTAGATTTATATAAATAGTAATTATGTTAGGCTTGTCATTATGATAAAAAAATTACTATTAAAGGATATAAGGGTAATTTCAAATTGGAACATTGGAAAATGATTGAATTAAGGTTAAGAGGAGATTATTCAATTTAATAAATTAGAATTATAGACACAAAGCTTGAGGAAGATAATTTGATGATTTTACCTTTATGGTTTAGTTGGGTTAAAACAAAGAATTTGATTATAGAATTCTAACATAATGAATTAGATGATTAAAGTGTTGAAAATTTCATTTTTCAATTATTTGAAAGAAATATCAATCTAGAAAAAGTAATACGTTAATCAACTAATTTAGCTCTTTATAATTAGTAATCCTGGTGTTTATAAAGGATTTTTATTAAGAAAATTGAAACATTACTTAATTAAGAAATATGAAGAAAATCCAGATTTCTATTATCTATTATTGAAGAACAAAATAAAATATTCATTGGCAATAATAAA
Organism: Paramecium pentaurelia; assembly: GCA_905183005.1. Taxonomy (NCBI): domain Eukaryota; phylum Ciliophora; class Oligohymenophorea; order Peniculida; family Parameciidae; genus Paramecium; species Paramecium pentaurelia. The sequence goes on from CAJJDO010000094.1 coordinate 279,602, forward strand.
AATATAAAGATTATGGTAAGTCTAGAAAATTAGAGAAGAAAAGGAGATAGCTATGAAAAAAATTGATTAAACCTTTTATTTTAGTTTCCATTTATCTAATTGTTTTAATTAAATTAATTGGAAGGGATTTGAACATTTAATATAATGTACTTACAATTTAGAAACGTTGGAATAAATTTCATAATTGGATATATCAGACAATTTCTTGGGAACTTAAAGTAGTTTCAACATACTTTGTTAGAATTTAGCTACTGCCAAGGGACTAATTTCTTTAAAGTTAAGAAATTAACCTTTATTTCATAATACCAATGCAATATATTCACTTATTGGAGATAGATATGATAGTTTTAGAGTGAATCATTTAGATATATCTGAGAATTCAAATATTTTTGAAAAAGCCTTTTAATTATTAGCTGATAATATTTTCTTGAAATGTAAATCGATTAATTTAAATAATTCACTTACAGAGAATAATAGTACTCTGTATAAAATATCTGTTTTGACATAAGCTTATGAGAAATAGAATGAATAATTTTAATAATAAAAATAATAAGAAAAAGGAGTTTTAGGTATTAATTCATAATTAATTAAGGCAAATATAGATACAAACATAATTTATAATCATTAGATTTATCAAAAGTAGAAAATTTTAATAGATATGATTAAATAGAGATTTTGTTAAAGGTCATGATATTCTCTGAACATAGTAATGTTAGAACACATAGTATTTATTATTTAATAATATTTAGCTATTTAGAATTTAGATATTGGAAGAGCTGAAATATATTGTAAAGCTCTAAATCAATTTTTATCAGAATTTAATGTAAAAAAAACAAAATAAAAGAATCTTCAAAATTTTAAGTTAACATTAAAACATTTAGTTATGTTAGATTCTGAACCTGAATATAATATGAATGTTGAAGTTCTGAAATAGTTTTTTCTAGATTATTTATTTACAAAAGACAATTCTGTATTAGAAATAGAAAGTTTTAGATTTGTAAAAAGTTTTACAAAGTAAAATAGAAAAGAAGCATTAAAATTGGCTGCTGCCTATATCTTAGAGTCAATTCATAAAAATCCTAAGATTAAATATTCCTTAAGTTGTCTTAAGTTTTTTTCATCCTGTGTTGAATTGGATGTTTAAACATTTAAATGTTTTTTATTAACTTAAAATATAAGACTAAGAACATTTAAATATTTCAAAGATGAAATGAAAGTAATTATAATATATATATATATAGGGTGAAGGAAGTGTTTATTTGAATTAAATTTAAAATTTCTTAAATGAAATGCCAGAGACTTTTGTACATAGTTTACAAATCTTAAAATTAGATACAATAACAAATATTTCATTTGATGTAGGAAAATTGATAAGTTTGATGATATACTCTCCTAAAATTTAATTGAAGGAGTTTCACTTTTATAAAATAAAACTAACAAAATCTTCTTTAACTTTAAGAGAATTAGATTTGATTGTTTAAAACCTTACTGATTATAATAGAATATTAGGATTAAGATTATTAAAATTTGGAGATTTATAAGGTACTGGAGAAGAGGAGTTTTTTAAATATATAGTATTTAGTCGTTTTATAAGATTGAAGAATTTAACAATAAAAACAGTTAATTTTAATAATCTTATTGAAAATCTGTAAGCTACTATAATACCAAGAAATATTAATCCTTTAGAGGAATTAAATTATTTAGAATTTGAAGAATTTTAAGTTTAAACAAAAGAATTATGGAATCGATTAGCTTAAATTTTCATTTTTTAAAATAAAAGATTAAAATCTCTTATTTTCAATTCTTTAAATTTGGATTATAATTTTACTTTAGGTATGACATCAATGTCAGCTTTATTTATTTAAAATACAAAATCATAATAAGATTCTGAATAAGTTCCATTATTAACACTTACTGAACTTAGATTTATAGATTGCAATTTAAGTAATGATTTTTTATCATTTTTCTTTCCTATCAGTTAAGTTGAGAAACTTGAAATCATAAGATGCAAGAATTTAACTTAAGCTATGATGAAAGTTAGAGAAAATTACATTGAAGAAATTAATTAATTTACATTAAAATTATTTACTATGAAAGATTGTTCAATATCAGATATTAATTTATTTGAATGGATAGTTGAAAATTTAATTTTGAATTTTGATAGATAACTTTTAGAGACATTAAATTTAGATAATTGTAATTTAACTAATGATATGATTAATCCAATATGTAAGTAATTACAATTAATTGCAAGTAAGATTCTAGAATATAAAAGAATCTTTTCATTAAGATAAATTAATTTATCAAATAATCCAGATATTTCAGAAACTTAATGGATAAATGTAATTTAAATATTTAAATTAGATATTTAATTCTATTCTGCATCTAAATTAACCTCTATAGCTTGAAAAGGTTCTTTAAAGTACTCGTTAAGACGATATTATATAATTAATTAATGAGAATTCTTAATTTGTTACATAATCATTACTTGGTTTAAAGTCAAAATTGTATTATAACTAATAACTTTTTAAGCCTAGATTTCCTTTATAATTGTAATAATTAGATATAGATTTGGAATTTCAAAATATTATTCATAAAAATAATAATAGTTAATCTTAATTAGATTATCTTGAAATGAAAAGTTAAATTTATTAAAGAATTATAACAGGATTAATATTATTTCCAAATAGTGAATTAAGAAAATTAAAATTATCTCATTTAGATTTAGATTTATTTATGGTTTGTTGCAAAAAATCAATTGATTTTTTTTAGAAATATTTGGAATCAAAACTTGATAATACATTAAGAATTTAATTTATTAAATTAGAAAATATACATATTAATTAAGTTACTACATAAAGTAGATAAAGTATTGAATAATTCTTTAGTTTATTTCTTTGTAATAATCAAATTAATTTAAAAAAATTATCTATTCATGGATTCAAAGAATAATTTTTATAAATATTATTAACATTATGTGATAAAAGAGAATCATATTAACTTGAAAAATTGTCAATTGAAAATTGTGAAGATAAATTAACATCAGATTAATCTAATAAATTTTTAAATTATTTTATTAAAGGTAAAGTATTTCCAATAAAATCTTTAACAATATCAAAAGGAATTATATTTGAATAAATAAAATAATTTGAAATTCAATAAGATAATATATGTAAAATAGAGAAATTAAAAATATCAGTAGATGATAAGGGTAGAAATCATATGTCAACAATTTATAAGATATTTACTCTACTTTTTATTCAAGAAAATTAATTAGAATATTTAGAAATTACAACACCTAATGCAGATAGTATATTTTAACATATAGTTGAAATATGTAAAGTATAAAAATTAAAACTTAAAAGTTTTATCATAAATGGTGAATTGAGTGTTGATATGGAATTTTTCTATTTTATTTAGAAATCAGTTGAAACTTTGAAACTTTTAAAGATATTTAAAATAATATATCTAAAATAGAATGATTTGAATTATTAATTGCATTAAATATTTATGACACCAAAATAAGGAAGTAAATTGGAACTTAATAAAATAGAATATGAAGATACTTATTTTGTTTATTATAATTTAATTTTTAATGAAATGTTTGGATTTACAGATCTAATTTTAAAAGATGCTATTAGTTTTGCTAATTTATAACTTAATTATTCAATTTATAAATTTAGATATTTAAAATTAGATATGGGAATTGAATATAATTCAAAAATTTAATTAGATGTTGATGCTTTAACATTAATTTCATCTAAAATAATTTATAATGAAGATAGTATTTTAGAGGAATTAGTATTAATGAATTGTGATCTAAAAATACCTGCTATAAAAGCTATTGTAAATTCAGCTTAAAAATTGAGAGATAGAATAACATATACTTGGCGTTAGAAATCATTTTATTTGACATTAAAAAGGATTTGTATTCTTCATTCATTCCATATTGGATAGGAAGGAATGGATTTATTATTTAATAATTTAATTTATTATGAATATATAAATATAGAAAGAATAGAATTATAAGCAATAGAATTAGATGATAGAATAGTTACTGATATGATTAAGTATGCAATAGATTGGATGCATTTTCAAAAGAGAAATTAAAGATAATTTACTAGAATATTTCCTCTTCGTTATTTGGATATTGGAAAAAATGAATTATTTTAAGATAAAGCAGTTTGGTAAAAATTTTTAAGAACTTTTGTTTTTAGTGATAAAGCACCTTATTTAGAAATATTAAATCTTCATTTTATGGCTCTTAATGATGGAATAGCAAATAATATCTCACATAATGCATTAAAATATTTAAATTCTAAATCAAGTGATTTTAAATTCCCTTTAAAAAGATTAAATTTTTCTAAGAATAATTTCTTAACAGAAATAGGATGGAAAGATATCTTTAATAATTTTATTTTTCATCCTAAGGTTTTTTTAATAGAATTAAATATGACAAGTACTTAATTAGATTCTGAAGAAAAATTAAATTCAATAATGAATGCTGCTAAAAAAAGAGCAGCTATCTCTAAAAATAATTTACTTCCATTACATACATTGTTATGTTACAATGTTACTCTAAAAACTATGATAGCTTAATATTTGTCTCAAAAATCATAATTATATTAAGCTCCTGATGATTTACCAATTAAAATTGATTATAAATGTTGGAAATAAGGTATCTTTGATGAAATTCCAATTAATTTAGGAGATCAAATAGAAATCTTAAATTCATTAATATATAATACAAATGAATTAATTATACCAAGTCATATAGATTGTTCAGAGAATTTAAAATTCTCTTAATTTCATTTAAACTTTTTAGAACATTATTTATAAGTCTTAAAATTATCAAATCCAGAAGATACTCATTTAATTATTAATTTAGCTACATTAGATTAATTCTCAAATTTATTTAGATATACAAATGAGAAACCAGCAAAACCATATCCTTATTATATGATATTTTAAAGAGAAACATATATATTTCTTAGTTAAAAAGAAAATAAAATAAAAAAAATTAGTTTGATTTAAGCAGATTCTTAATCTTTAGAAAAATTACATTAATTTGATGTTCTTTAAATTTGGGAAAATATTTAATTATATTAATGTCAAATAGATTAAATATTGATGGAATATACATTAAATGATGATCTTGTAGAAAAGATGTTATAAAAAGGATATACAGAGAGAGATTTTATTTCATTGTGTAGATTGATACCTCCATCAAAGATTAGAATTTAAGGAACACTCAGTCTATAAGCAATAAAAGGATTGTATTCTATATTATATGATACATATTACTTTTAATATTCAGTTGTTGATTATAAATTTGATGATTTTTTGAATATTGGTATTGGATATGGATTAAGAGAAACGGCATATAGAGAAGTATAAGGAAATTATTGGTCAAATTTGATTAGAATGACTAAATACAACTTTTATAATACTTTTGTAAAACCTACATAAAAATATGTTTTTGATGAATCTGTTAAAAAGTTGAATAATTATTTATCAACAAAAAAATTAAATTTATTACTTTTAGTTTTAACAAACTTTTTATTTTTTGGAGCTGCCATAATAGCACCATTTTTCTTAATTGAATTTGCTACTTAAGAAAATGAATAATAATGTTAAGTAACAAAAGGATATTTATAATATTATTGTTATGCTGGATTTGCAATAATATCTGCTTTGGTTGAAGGATATTTATATTTCTCGATTTCAGATGTAATTCCAGAATATGTTACAGCTTTAGAACATGCAGTATAATTTAATGAATCAGAAATTGAGATTACTGAATACAAACTAAAATCAAGTGCTTTAGATACAAATATTATTTAAATTAATGATAGATAATAGGAATAATTTAAAGAAAAGAGAAAGTCTAAGATAGAGTTATCAATTGAATAATTTATCTCTCGTATATAAAGTGCAGGATAATCTAGATTTGCAGCAATAATTAATCGAATTATACAATTTTTTGTGTCTTAATTATTTAAATTTGATCTTTTTGGTGATGTGACATTTATTTTAGTACTTTAGAATTGTAATTACAATGAATTATTCTATTTAACTATAGCAATAACTGCTGCTACTTCAGGAGTTCATTTTTTATATTTCATATATTTAATCTTTAAAAGAATAACCAAATAAAATAGATAAACACAATAATTATCATCATAATATATTAATGATTTTTATACAATTGGATTTTAAGGAAGAAATGCAGCCTTATCAAACTTATTAGATTCTATTGCACCATATAATGTTTCAGTAATACCAAATAATAAATTTACTAGAGCTATAGTACCAAATCAAGCTGGTAAATCAATGAGTAATTTAGTTAAAGTAAAATATATATTTTAATATTAAAGGGATATTTTTTATAATTTATATTTGAAGATTTACCTTAAATTGTAATTTAAACTTATTTTACAGTAAGTTAAGCTGTGAAATTTGAAGGTGAATTAGAAATTTTAACTTATTGTAGAATAGCAATATCATTTTTAACAGTTGTTACATCATTTTTAAAGTATATCATAATTATTTAGATATAGATTTATGTCTATTAGACCTACTATTTTAGTACAAGATGATTTTGACAAATTAAGTGATAGAAAGAAACAGAACTATAAAGTTGAAAGGAAGGATTTATTACAATAAGAAAGTTGGCAATTAAAGAAATATGCATAGTATTGTTCGAAAAAAGATAATGATTAATAAAGATAGAGTTTAGATGAAACTTAACCTTTAAGATTTTAATCATCTTGAGTTTTAAGAAGAAACATTTGATTATTATATATGAATATAAATGAATTAATAGATATTTAAAATTTAATGATTAATAAATTTAACATAAATTTGATTGACAGATTTATTGAATCTAAATTAAAGAGGACATACATATACAATATTGAAATTGATGAGAAAGTAAAATAAGAAAAAAGGAGAGGAGATAAATAAATATAATATATAATAATAATTTATGGATATTTCTAGAATAATTGTGAAATTTTGATAATTAAGGAGATTGATTTTGATTTGGAATTAAAAATTAATTTGAGGTAATTAAATGCTCAGCAAATTATTGAGATCAACATCAAAAGTGAACTAACACACTGTGAATGCATTCAGTAGTAAGGTCATGAAAGGAGAATATGTGATTGGTATCGATTTAGGAACTACAAACTCTTGTGTGTCAATTATGGAATGTATTGATATAGTTTATATATATTTCAGCTGGAACACCAAAAGTTATTGAGAATGCAGAAGGTATGAGAACTACTCCATCTGTCGTTGCATTTACAGCTGATGGATAAAGAATAGTAGGAGCTCCAGCAAAGAGATAAGCTGTAACAAATCCTGAAAATACAGTTTATGCAACAAAGAGATTAATTGGTAGAAGATATGATGATCCAAATGTTTAAAAAGACATCAAACATTTAAGTTATTCTGTTGTTAGAGCTTAAAATGGTGATGCTTGGGTTAGTTTGAAAAGTAAATATTTTTATTAATCATTTAGGTGGTTAAACCTATTCACCATCATAAATTGGTGCTTTCGTTTTAATAAAGATGAAGGAAACAGCTGATGCTTATATTGGTAAGCCATAATCAAAAGCTGTTGTTACAGTACCTGCTTATTTCAATGATTCTTAAAGATAAGCAACTAAAGATGCTGGTAAAATTGCTGGTTTAGATGTTCTAAGAATTATTAATGAACCTACAGCAGCTGCATTGGCATTTGGTTTGGAAAAGAAAGATAATAAAATTATAGCAGTTTATGATTTAGGAGGTGGTACTTTTGATATTTCTATTTTGGAAATTAATGCAGGAGTCTTTGAAGTTAAAGCTACAAATGGTGATACAAGTTGTGGAGGTGAGGATGTTGATTCAATTTTATCTAATTGGATTAGTTAAGAATTCAAGGCATAAGCTGGTGTAGATATTTCTAAAGATAAAATGGCTGTCTAAAGAGTAAGAGAAGCTGCTGAAAAAGCTAAAATTGAATTGTCATCAACAACTTAAACAGATATTAATTTACCTTATTTAACTGCTGATGCTTCAGGTCCCAAACATTGCAATCTTAAATTAACAAGAGCTAAACTTGAATCTTTGACTGAAGATTTCCTTAAGAAAACAATTAAACCAACTGAAAATTGTATTAAAGATTCTGGTGTAGATAAAAGCAAAATTGATGAAGTCATTTTAGTTGGAGGTATGAGTAGAATGCCAAAAGTCTAAAAATTGGTCTAAGATCTCTTTAATAAACCACCCAATAAATCAGTTAATCCTGATGAAGCAGTCTCTATAGGTGCTGCTATTTAAGGTGGTGTTTTGAAAGGAGATGTCAAAGAATTATTATTATTGGATGTTACTCCTCTTTCTTTAGGTATTGAAACATTAGGAGGAGTATTTACTAAAATGATTCCAAGAAATACAACTATTCCAACCAAAAAGAGTTAAACTTATTCAACTGCTAGTGACAATTAAACTGTTGTTTCAATTAGAGTCTTTTAAGGTGAAAGAGAAATGGCTGCTGATAATAAATTATTAGGATAATTTGATTTATCAGGTATCCCACCTGCTCCAAGAGGAGTACCATAAATTGATGTTACTTTTGATATTGATGCTAATGGTATTGTCCATGTTTCTGCTAAAGATAAAGCAACAGCAAAAGATCATTCAATTACTATTTAATCATCAGGTGGATTAAGTGAAGCTGAAATTTAAGATATGATTAATAAAGCTGAAAAGTATAAGGATGAAGATAAAAAGAGAAGAGTATTATTTTATTATTAATTTAATAGGAACTTGTTGATTTAAAGAATGAAGCTGATGGAGCTATTTTCAATACAGAAAAATCATTGAATGAACACAAGGCTAAATTATAACCAAATGAAGTTCAAGAAATTGAAAGTGCTATTTAAAATTTGAGAGTACTCTTAACTGAAAATCTCACTGCCAATGATGTTTAAAGACTTAAGGATGCTGTTGAGAATGTTAAGAATTCAGCTATGAAAATTGGATAAGCAATGTATTAATTATTCATAATTGATTTCTAGGTATCGTAATACAGGTGGTGCAAGTGAATAATAACAATAATAATCTTCGGAATAATAAGGAGAATAATAACAATAATAAGAAGGTGGAGAAAACAACAACAATAAATAAAATTGATATATTATGTTATTAATATTGTACATTCCTTTAATATTGGCTTCTTATCTTTATGAGAATTCAACACTCATCACATAAACTTTGTTTTATGAAAGAGAAGACAACCCAATGTACAATTTAAGTGTGTTTGCAACATATGAATCATACAATTAATTGGATATTAAGATTGAGGATCTTGAAAAACGACAATTTCATATGCCATCTGATATGGAGCCATTTAAGAGTATTTATAATGATATCATAAATCCAATTGCATGTTCACATTATGATTATGAAACTAGAATAGATGAATCCCCTTTTAAATTTAATGTTATCAGAGCTGACACAGAAGAAACTATGCTTTCTTTATATGATATTATTGTATCTGAATTATACAGTGAATTTACAATAAAAATACCAACTAAATACTTATTTGGTTTAGGAGAGAGAAATTAAAAGGGATTTAGATTCAAAGAAGGAATATATACATTGATGGCTAAAGATGTACCATAATTATTAGAAGATGGAAAACAACCAGGTAAAGGTGTCTATTCATCTCATCCAGTTTATTTAATGAGAGAAAGATCAGGAAAATACCATGTGTTATTTTTTAAAAATAGTTCACCAATGGATGTCATTTATAAAGATGATAAATTAACATTCAAATATATTGGAGGGATACTATAATTGAAACTGTTTTTAGGTGATTATGATCCTGAAACTGCAATTAAATTGTATCATTCATATTTAGGAGGTTGGGCATTACATCCATTTTGGACTATGGGTTATCATCATAGTAGATGGCCAATTAAAAGCAGTTAGAAATTAAAAGAATATGTTTATAAACATAAAGAACATGATATTCCATTAGATACTATATGGTCAGATATTGATTACATGAATGATAGATAAATATTTTCAGTTGATGAAATGAGATTCCATAAAAGTGATTTTGAAGAAATCTAAAATTAATTAGGAGTGAATTATATTCCAATTATTGATGTAGCAGTAGGAGTTAAGTATGGTAAATAAGATAAAGGATTTAGAGAAGGAATTAATTTAGATATATTTTTAAGATCTCCTAATACTGGTTAAAGATTTAGAGGTAAAGTATGGCCAGGATCTTCATATTTTCCTGATTTCTTTCATCCTAATTGTTCAACATATTGGAGGACTATGATAAAACATCTCTATTAAAGTACTAATTTTAGTGGATTATGGATTGATATGAATGAACCTACTAATTTTTGTGATGGAGAATGTGATTTACAATAAGGAAGAGATAAATGGAATTCTACTATGGATTATACAGATGTTAATGAAACTTATAAAAATAATCATATCTTTTTCCCTTATATTCCAGGAGTGTCACCACTTGAAAAGATGACTCTTCCTCCTAATCTATATCATTATGGTAAATATCTTCATAAAGATGTACATAATCTTTATGGATTATAAGAATCATATGAAACTTATTAAGCATAAAAAGAAATTGGAAAACCATTACCATTTATTATTTCAAGATCTACATTTCCAGGTAGTGGACATTTTACATAACATTGGGAAGGAGACAATGAAGCATCATATACATTTATGTATTTATCTGTTGGATCAACTATGTAATTTAATATATTTGGTATTCCAATGGTTGGTGCTGATGTTTGTGGATTCTTAGACAATACTACTCCTAAATTATGTGCTCGTTGGGTTTAATTAGGTAGTCTTTATCCATTTTTCAGAAATCATAATAATGATAGAGCCAAGGATCAAGAATTCTATTCATTAGGTGATGATGTGTTATTAGCAGCAAGAAGAAATATTAAATTAAGATATTCTATTATTAAATGGTATTACTCATTATTTTTGAGATCTAATCATACTGGTACAATATTTCGTCCAGTATTCTTTGAGTTTAATGATGATGTTAATCTATTTAAAGATGAAGTGTTGGATACATAATTTTTAATAGGAGATGAATTGATGGCTACTCCTATTTTAGTTGAAGGTCAAACTATAAGAAAAGCATATTTTCCTAAAGCTTATTGGTATCATTTCTTAAGTGGATCTAGATTATAAAAATTTGAAGATCCAGGATAAGAACATTTTGTTATGTGTAAATACACAGATTATGTACCATTATATATAAAAGGTGGTAGTATTATCTTATAATAAAATATCACATAAGTAAAATCTGTAAAAGATCTTAAAAATCATTTTTATGCTGTTATTGCCATAGGTGAAAAGGATTCTTTTGGTACCATGATTGATTTAGATGAATTCTCTGATTAAAAGGTAAATAATTATAAATATAATGATAATAGATAGTAGAGAAATGTGATTAATTAAATTGCATACTTAATGTTAATTTCTATAAATAAGACAATTAAGCTGAATTTACAATAGTAAGAGCTGATAATGGAGGACCAGCATCATATCCATTATTTATAAGTAGATTGAAAATATATGGTTTACCACCTTCTTAAACCATAAAGTGTTCAAGCAATGTAATTTATAAAATATAATATAGAAAATTGTTGAATGTTCATATAGCAATGATAATACTTTTCCATATATTTCTAACATTTAATTAAATGAAGGAATAGGACTTGAGTTTGGTGAAACTACTGGAGTATTTAAATTAACATTGTAATTTTCATGAACATATTGTTAATACAAAAATATATATATATAAATGATAAGTTAATTGTTCAATTATAATTAGATTATTCTAATTATAAGTGTTGTTAAATATAATTAAATAATACTTTAATATAATAAACAATAATTATTATATAATATTCTCATTCTATTTATTATTAATTATCATTGAATTATAATTTCCACCATTTTCCACATCCAATAAACGTTTAAATTCCATACTCTTTTAATCTATCTCTCAATCCTCTATCACTAGTTACAACTGTAGTTTCCTTTGATTTTTATACATTTTAAGAACATAAATTCACAATCAAATCATCTGCAATTATTGGATGAGAGGATTGGATTGTAAATAATATCTTTTTATTATTAAATTCTATCTAAAATTAAATTTTCTTTCCCTCTTAACTTAAATTTATAAGATTCTTAAATTAATCCAATTAGTTTATTTCATTTTACAATTTTTGTATATTCTTAATTTTATAAACATCCCAAATCAAATGAACTTCATATAATTATGAATTATCATTTTAAAGCCAACGTACAATTATCTCCAACATTTTTACTATTTATTCTTTTTGTTTTCCATGAAATTCATTCCAATTTCTGTTAGCATATTTTACATTATTACAATCCACATACAAAATTTAGGTATCTTTTACAATTTAAACAATATCAATCTCATCAGACTTCTTCTTTTTTATTTACTTCTATAATAATGTTTCTACTATTTTAGCTTTGTCTGATTTATGCTTCTTAATTTATTTAAGAATCCTTTTTTAATCATCAAAACCCATTGAAAGTAATTCATGTAATAGATCTTATTATACTTCTGGTTCTTGTTTTCCTTTTTAAAATTAAGCTAACCATTGTTATTATTCTAAATAAAGTGGATGTTAATTAATCATAATTAATATTCTAATTCTTTAAGTACATCAAGTATTTATGCAACATTATTCTGATAAATACTTAAATATAAAATATTGTAGAATGATAATATTATAGAATTATTTTGTTAAAATACTCTAAATCATCATATATCCAAATTATGATAATAGTTTATATGTTTTATAAATATATATACTAATATAATTATTATTATATAATTCTTAAAAAGAAGCATGAGATATTGTTAAATATATCAAAAAATATAATTATTAATGAGAATATTTAATCATTTAATAAATGCTATTACTACTGTAATATCATCTATGACTTCATCTTCTCTTTACCATGCTTCTTTTGCAGCTTATACCAATCTTTAACAAGCACCTTGAGTATCATCTTTTTTATAATATTCATAAACAGTTTCAACAACCCATTCATTAGAGAGAAATCTAATTTTTATTATAATTAATACTCCCATATTCCATCAGATGCAACAATAATAAATTTATCACAAGGTAAGAGTGCATGTTTTATTATTTCTGGTTCACAAATAACACCAACTTAACTAGCAACATAATCTCCAAAACTTCTTGACATAGCTAAACCTGGAACATCTTCATCTTATTTCCAGACTCTTGCAGGTCCAACAGGATTCCCATCTTCATCACTATATGCTTATACACGACCTCCTCTCTGAATGATTCTTGCTTACTCCAAAAAACAATCAGGTTTGTGATCTTTTGATAATTCAATTACTGACAATTTATTATCAAATCTTCCTATAATTGCACGACTATCACCAATATTGGCACAGTATAATACATTTTCAAAAGAAATTACTGTTACAGTGGTTGCACCTGAGTAAGTTACATCAATTCCACTATCTAGTAATTCTTCATTTGTTTAAATGAAACAATTTTTAAGGATTGTATTAATTTATCTAAGAATTTATAATATATATATACTTATCTCTATCATAACAAGATGAGATACTCATGATACCCTATTCTATGAAGGAAGGTAACACTTATTATAAGAATTAAGCTACTTAATGACCATTTGTACCATGACCATCAGAAACTTGAATATACCAATCATTTTCTTTATTAATAAATTTGTTGATTAATTTGAATATGTCTTAATTAGTTTTAGATTAACCATTGTATAACATTCCAGGAGAACTTAATCCATTTGCTTTTTTTATGTAGAGTTGCAAGTTAGAAATATCTGGATTACTGATTGAACGAGGTCCTTTAAACAATTTGGATTTAACTATGGATTGTTATTGCTACTTAGTCATTTCCATTAATTTTTGATATTTTTTTGAGATGGCTTGTTGATTGAATATATCTTTGTTTTACTGAATTACAGGTTATTTAGTTTCAGGCTTATCCTATTTGATTTTTAACAAGAGAGACAAGGCATTAGCTGATAAGTTTTGTGTATTTTCTTTAGTTTCAATTAATTTACTGTTCTAACGTGCATGAGTTTTTTTGAGTAATACACTACTTATATCTTTTAAATCTTTGCCACTTGCAGGTCTTGTCTTTTTAGCTTCTATTTTAGAATTACCACTTCCATTCCTATTGCTAGGTACTAAATATCTAGTAGATAGTAAAATTAATAGAAATACTTATTAGTAGTAACAATAGGTGATTTTAGTCTAGCTTATTACTCTTACTCACTTTTTCTTTTGAGAAGAGAAGCATATAATTTATCAGGAGAAATTTAAGAGACTTTAGCTTTCATGCCAAAAAATAGTTGTTAGTTATTAAATTATTAATATTGTATATATTTTTTTACTTGATCAAATATTTTCATCTTCCAATTCTCCTTTCAAACTATCAACCATCTAATCAGTTTATCTTTATAATTCTTCTGGTGATAATTCACTTTATCCTGGAGTCTTTTCATATGCTTTTTCTAAATCCCATGTTGGTGCTGCATCCATTTATGGACTTTCATCTTATTAAAATCTGCTTTCAAATTATTTCATTTCTAAAAGTGATTATTCTTCAGGCAATAATTATAATGGTTAACCATTCTCATCTAATAAATCAAATTTATCAATAGCTCTCACATAATCCATATTTTCATCTTAAGGTAATTGAGCCATAGGAGCACTTGGAGAATCTTCTATTAATGCTTATTATCCCATATCTGGTGATGAACCATCATTTGTGAATAAATCTGCAAAGTTAATTTCCTTCTTTGGAGTTTGATCCAAAGTTTCCTCTACATATATTTCATTATCATTAAGTTAAATAAATGATTTGTGTGATTCAGATTTTTTAATTGCATTTAATACGGCATTTCTTTCTTTTGTTTCAGCTTTCTTTATGTTGTTCTACCTAACAAAATCATTGTTTGTTTATTCTGTTACTGAAATGACTCCTACATTTCCACTTAAATCTTATGCATCTCCCACAAATTTAGAACTAGATTATAATATATATATCATTACTCAAGTTCAACCATATTTTTAATATTTTTAGTTTCTTTTTATTTCTTATGTTCTCTCATGTTTGTTGCATTTGTCAAGGCAAGAATCAATAGAAGAATTGCTATAGATTTCATATTTATATTAATTATTAATCCGTTTTAATATAATTGTATAATATTTTCTTAAATTATGCTTTTCATTATTTCTCTGAATATATTTTTATTATAAAAAACATTTGATATTATAAATTATAAAATAAAATGTAAAATTAAGATTAAGAATATCTACTCAATATTGTGAATCCCATCTTAGAATAATTGGCACTCTATTTAGTTAAAGAAAAGCCTGATAATGTGGTAAATTCTATTCATTATAATTTAAATAGACCCAAGCATCAATCGAATGGTTAAGTGTAACAGGAGGTAATCTTATTATCCATCTATTCACTAGCTCAAATTGAAAATGGATTACATCATAATTAAAATCTTCATAATGAAACTGTCGAATCATCTGATGATACAGAATCTGATGAAGATGACTATGAACTTTATGCTAATAATCCAATTAGACCTGATAGAGCAAGTGTAAGTGCAGAAGTCTATGGAATTTATAATAAAAAAACCAATTTTAAACCTAAAATTGTTGCAAAGTCTCACTTACAAATTCAGAAAATTAAAGAAAAATTAGCTTAATCATTTATGTTCTCAGAATTAGATGAACATGATTTAAGAATTGTCATCAATGCTATGGAAGTCATCTAATGTATGAAAGGAGATGTTGTAATCAAATAAGGTGATGATGGTGATAATTTATATATTGTTGATGAAGGAACATTAGATTGTTCAAGATCTAAAGCTGGATAAGATTCTGTTCATCTTAAAACTTATAAACCAGGAGAATCATTTGGTGAATTAGCACTCTTATACAATTCACCAAGAGCAGCTACAATTGTTGCAGAAGAAAATTGTGTTCTATTCTCTTTAGATAGAGGAACATTCAATCACATTGTCAAAGATGCTGCTATTAGAAAACGAGAAAGATATGAATATTTTTTAGCTCATGTAGAATTACTCTAAGAACTTGATCCTTACAGTAGATCATAAATTGCTGATGCTCTAAAAAGCAAAAACTTCAATATTGGAGATTACATTGTTAAAGAAGGAGATGAAGGAGATATCTTTTATTTCCTTGAAAAAGGTGAAGCTGTAGCTACTAAAGTATTAAATCAAAGTATTAAATATTTATTATTTCTTAGGTTAACCTGCTTAAGTTGTCTATTTTTATAAGGAAGGTGATTATTTTGGTGAAATTGCATTACTTAGATAAGCTCCAAGAGCTGCCTCTGTTATAGCTGAAGTATTTCTTAATTCAACTTTTATATAGACTCCATGTACAGTTGTTTATTTGGATAGAGAAACATTCAAAAGATTATTGGGACCTCTTGAAGATATACTCACTCGTAATTTTAAGAAGTATGAAAAATACATGAATTGAGATTATAAAATATCTATTTATTTTAGAATAGAAAAAATTTTAACTAAATAATTATATGCATTAGTCACAAAATTATAACAGAATATCAATAGCTTAAAAAGAAAAGACAGAATTAACAGCTTAAGATTTCAAAAAGTTTATTTCAATTTCTAATTAGATTACTTTAAACACGAATTACTTAGACAAAAGAAGAAATTGATAAATTAGAAATTAAATTAGAATTATTTAAACCTGAGAATGCAAAATCATAAAATCAGAAATAATATTTTCATGATAGAAGAAAATTCATATTCACAAATATTAGATTGTAGAATATATATAAAAAATTAGATTATAAGCTCATCTTGGTAAATTAATTTAGAATCAAGCCCTTTTAGAAGATGAAAATATAGAAGAAGCTAAATTAGAAAATATATTAGGTTCAATATAAGATTTAAGTCATTAAAATTTGGAAATTATGAAAAACTTTTAAACTCTCAATCAAGTACCTGATGATCAACCCTTGCCACCTGATTTTATTATGATGAGTGAAAGGGTAGCTAGAAATTACAAAGTTATATAAACTCAAGAAGAAATAGATGATAAATTTGATAAATTAAACAATTACTTTTAAAATGAGATATAGAAATATTACAAAAATCCAATCTCTGCTCCATATCTTAAATTTGTGCCCAAAATTATATGAATGATAGATTATTAATTATATATTAAAATTTTATTATTTTATGTCAAATCAATTATGACTAAATATATTCATTATTTTCTTTAACATTGATATTTTCTCTTATTTCTCAGAAGTTTCCTTTTTATCAATAAACTCTGGTTAATTTTTCAATTATTATTGTTTTTCAACTTTATCTTACACTTATGGTATAGTTCTAAAGTTGAAACTTGTTCCAATAATTTATTTTTTTTGTTAAGGTTTTTGATTATCATTATGATTAACATTCTTCATTTTAGCAGCATTCTTGATATTTCTACTTCTTAAATTGTATGAATTATATATTTATTCATCATCCTTTTCCCATACCTAATTTGTTTTATAAATAAACTTGGCTTAATTAGCTGAATTATCTTAAGCTTCTAAAGAGTCATCTGTTTATTTTGTCTAATATTTAATTAATATATTTACATCTTAACTAATCCATTTTTCATGAGTTTAATTATCTGATTATAAAGCATCATTTTTGTTTAACAATTAAGAACCTAAATTTAAAGTAACCATCTCTCCTTCCTCATTTACATAATATTCCTCCCAATAATCAGTGCTTGAAGATACATTGTATGTTGTTGAATATGAATAAGTTTCTTCACCATCGTTTGAAGAATATTTAGTTGAGCTACTGCTACTACTTGACTTTAATCTTGTCTTATAAGAATTTGAAGAAGCATCCCAATAATATTCATATTATCCATCATCATAAGTACCTTATTGAGCTATTTAATCATTTGATACTACCCTCCATTTATATGATTAAGAATCAGCATCCCAATATTATTCATAATATGTAGTTGAACTTGATGAAGTTGTTGAATATCCACCAGATTATTAACTACTTCCCTTCTAACGTATTTAATAGGATTAAGTATCATAATCCCAATAATACTCATATTCAATTTCAGTAGAAGTACTGCTCTTCTTTCTTGTCTGATAAGATTAAGTATCCACATCCCAATAGTATTCATATTAACCATCATCGTAATTGTATGAAGTACTACTTTTCTTTCTCCACTAATAAGATTGACTTGATGAATCCCAATATTATTCGTATTCATTTGAATCATATGAATTTGCTTTCCTTCTCCACTAATAAGAACCTGTCTCCCAATCCCATTGCCATTCATAATCATTTTGTTCATTCTATTATTGCTATTTCAATCTCCAAAGATAGGCTTATTAGTTTGAATCCCAATAATATTCATACTCTCCAGTTTCCCATGTACTCGATCCTGTTTATTTTCTTCTCCACTTATTAGAATTAGAATTCTGATCCCAATATTGCTCATAAGTATATCCATTATATGTATAAGAAGTCTATGAACTGGATGATGTGGAACTGCCTGATTATTTGAATTTGTAACTCCAGCTACTTTCATCCCAATAATATTCGTAATCACCTGATTCCCAAGTGCTTGATCCTGTTTATTTTCTTCTCCATTTATAAGAATTAGAAGATTGATCCCAATATTTCTCATAAATGTATCCATTATAAGTATAAGAAGTCTATGAACTAGATGATGATTATTTAAATTTATAACTCTAGCTACTTTCATCCCAATAATATTCATAATCTCCAGTTTCCCATGAACTTGATCCTGTTTATTTTCTTCTCCACTTATAAGAATTAGAAGATTGATCCCAATATTTCTCATAAATGTATCCATTATAAGTATAAGTAGTCTATGAACTAGATGATGATTATTTAAATTTATAACTCTAGCTGCTTTCATCCCAATAATATTCATAATCACCTGATTCCCATGTGCTTGATCCTATTTATTTTCTTCTCCATTTGTAAGAATTAGAAGATTGATCCCAGTATTTCTCATAAGTATATCCATTATAGGTCTAAGAACTTTAAGAACTAGTTGATGATTATTTGAATTTATAACTCTGGCTGCTTTCATCCCAATAATATTCATATATTCCACTCTCATATGATGTTGAACCTACTCTGTATCTTCTCCATTAATATGAATTAGAGCCTTCATCCCAATATTATTCGTAAACATAACTATCATAAGTGTATGTTCCTGATGGTTTTGTACCTTAATCATAAGTCTGGCTTCCTTTCTTTCTTTTCAAATATCTAGAACCATCCCAATAGAGTTCATAATCATCTTCATTTGGACCAGATCCCTTAACTCTAGTTTTGTAACTTTATGTATCAACATCCCAATAATATTCATATTCAATAACAGTTGTAGATCTCTTTCTTTTAACATATTAAGATCCATCCCAATAAGTTTCCCATTCACCCTCATCGCCCTCATCACTTTCATCTCCAAAAGCCATCTAACCCCAATCATCATCATCATCATCAGGGATAGGTAAAGGAGCAGCAGATTTTGTTGTATTTTTTGCAGGTGTTATAATGATCTCCTCATAATATTCTTCATAATATTCCTCATAATATTCCTCATAGATTGTTTCCTCATATCCTTCATCTGGAATAGGTAAAGGTTAACTTGTTTTAGTAGTGTTTTTTGGATCATCCACAATTATAATTTCTTCAGGAATTTATTCCTCTGGCTCTTCTTCTGGAATGGGTACTGGTTCAGCTTATTTTGTATCATTTTTGACAACAACTATTTTTACAGGTTCTTCTTCTTCTTCCTCTTCCTCCACTTCTTCTTCCTCTTCTTCTTCTTCATATGGAATTTCTAGAGGTTCTGATGGCTTTGTTTAATTTACAAATGGTTCATCTGGTACAATTATTTCTTCCTCAAAATATTCTTCCTCAGGAATAGGGAGAGGATCTACAACTTTTGTTTAATTAAATGTATCAGCTGGATCTTCAATAGGGATTGGCTCAATAATTTCTTCTTCTACAGGTTCTTCTTCGGGTATTGGAAGAGGTTCTGAGGGTTTGGTTGTGTTCTTTGTATCAACAGGTATAATTTCTTCTGGTATTTCTTCCTCAGGAATGTATTCTTCAGCCTCCTCTTCTTCTGGTAAAGGCAAAGGTTCAGCTGGTTTTGTTGTGTTCACATTAGTAGGTTCTTCAGGTATTGGCTCTGATTCTTCTTCTGGAATAGGTTCTGATTCTTCCTCTGGAATTGGTTCGGGTTCTGGTTCTTCTTCCTCTGGGAGAGGTTCAGGTTCTTCTTCTGGTATAGGTTGAGGAATTTCTTCAGGTTCAGGCTCAGGTTCTGTTGTTGGCTCTGGAAAGGACATTTCAGGGTATAATTCTTCTTCCTCTTCTTCTTCTTCTGGTTAAACAATTGGAATTGGGTTTTCATCTGGTTTTGGTTTTACAGGTTCTTTACAATCATCATCATCTTATTGCACAACAACTATCACTGGCTAGGCTGGAGTAGAACAAGCAGGTTAAGTACTCACTTTTAATCAAATTATATAATCTACATAAAGCTTCAAGAATTGTTAACAATTCTCCATTTTAACTTCCAATTGTTGTTGTATTTGAATTTTAGTATACTGTAATGTTTATTGATACGTTCTCCATTTTCCCTTCTTACAATTATTTTATCAAATCTTAGACTTCAGTAGTTCTATTTCCATTAACTGTTATATTTGTTTTTAATTATTCAGGAGCTTTCGGTGGTTCTGTTGGAGGTTTTGGTATCTCTGTAGGTTGCTGAGTTGGCTACGAAGCTTCAACAGGTGGTTAAGGTGGTTAAACAGGAGGTTTAGGTGGTTCAACAGGGGGTTAAGGTGGTTCAACTGGAGGTTTAGGTGGTTCAACAGGGGGTTAAGGTGGTTCAACTGGAGGTTTAGGTGGTTCAACAGGGGGTTAAGGTGGTTCAACTGGAGGTTTAGGTGGTTCAACAGGGGGTTAAGGTGGTTCAACTGGAGGTTTAGGTGGTTCAACAGGGGGTTAAGGTGGTTCAACTGGAGGTTTAGGTGGTTCAACAGGGGGTTAAGGTGGTTCAACTGGAGGTTTAGGTGGTTCAACAGGGGGTTAAGGTGGTTCAACTGGAGGTTTAGGTGGTTCAACAGGGGGTTAAGGTGGTTCAACTGGAGGTTTAGGTGGTTCAACAGGGGGTTAAGGTGGTTCAACTGGAGGTTTAGGTGGTTCAACAGGGGGTTAAGGTGGTTCAACTGGAGGTTTAGGTGGTTCAACAGGGGGTTAAGGTGGTTCAACTGGAGGTTTAGGTGGTTCAACAGGGGGTTAAGGTGGTTCAACTGGAGGTTTAGGTGGTTCAACAGGGGGTTAAGGTGGTTCAACTGGAGGTTTAGGTGGTTCAACAGGGGGTTAAGGTGGTTCAACTGGAGGTTTAGGTGGTTCAACAGGGGGTTAAGGTGGTTCAACTGGAGGTTTAGGTGGTTCAACAGGGGGTTAAGGTGGTTCAACTGGAGGTTTAGGTGGTTCAACAGGGGGTTAAGGTGGTTCAACTGGAGGTTTAGGTGGTTCAACAGGGGGTTAAGGTGGTTCAACTGGAGGTTTAGGTGGTTCAACAGGGGGTTAAGGTGGTTCAACTGGAGGTTTAGGTGGTTCAACAGGGGGTTAAGGTGGTTCAACTGGAGGTTTAGGTGGTTCAACTGGAGGTTTAGGTGGTTCAACAGGGGGTTAAGGTGGTTCAACAGGGGGTTAAGGTGGTTCAACTGTAGGCTAAGGAGGCTCAACTGGTGGTTTCGGTGGTTCAACTGGAGGTTTAGGTGGTTGAACAGGGGGTTGAACAGGTGGCTCTATAGGTGGTTTAGAACAATCAACAGGTTATTGAGGTGGTAAAGGTGGCTAGACTGGTTGCACAGGGGGAATCTCAGAAGGAGGTTAAGCAGGTGGTTATGGAGGTATTTATGGTGGAGCTTAAGGTGGTGCTTAAGGTGGCACTTATGTAGGTGTTTCAGGAGGTATTTGTGGTGATGTTTATGGAGAAACTTCACGTGGTTCCTAAGTTGATGGTGGAGGGATATTAGGTGTTTGGGGGGGATTTTAAGGAGGCTCTTAAGTTGGTTTTGGTATATCACAGGGTGGATTTTATTAAATCTATGGCGGTTATGATTATGGAGGATTTGTCTGCATTCCTGAACTTGTTGGTGGTTGTGTTGGGTATTATTAAGGAGGAGGAGGAAATTGTTGTTGAGGCTGAATTGATGGTTAGCTTGATGGGGATGGTGAATTTTAAATAGGTTAATAAGCCTATTATTATGTTCTAGTAGGATCTTCAATTGGATTTTATGATGGTGAATTAGGTGGAGCATTTTGTTATGGGACTTATTAAAAATCTTATGTTTAAGATTATTGTTGGGGTTAGGGTTATGGATTCTAAAATTATTGGGAAGGAACTGTTTAAGATGTTGGTTGAGGCTGATATTAAGTGGGAGAATCAGTAGTTGAAGTTTGAGTTGATTATGATTAGGATACAGTTGAAGGTGGTTAATTCTAAATAGTGGTTGTTTGTTAGGTAGTAGTTGTAGTGTTACTTCCTTATTAATTTTATTATTAGTTAGAAGTTTGAGGATCTACACAGTTTATTGGCTATTAGGTTCCTTAAATATTAGTTCCTTATTATTAATTATTTGATTATTAAGAAGATGATGATGTGGTTGTTGATCCTTGACTTGAATTTGAAGTGCTTGGTGTACCATAAGCATCATCTATATAACCTACTTCATTTTTTATGTTTTGTGCTTGTTAATTAATTGCTTCTTGTGCTTTTCGTCTCTGTCTTTCTTCCTTTTAGAAACAAAATTCTTAATATGTTTAGACTTCCTCAATCTGAGAATTCAATGCGGAGATCTTACGCTGTTTATTTGGTGTTGTCAAAATCTCTTCAAGGGAATCAATAATTGATTGAAGCTCTTTCTTCAATAAATCTATTATATAGCCAGGCTAATCTAAAAAAAGATTATTTTGCATATTACTTTAAGCATCTGTGCATATATCATCAGTGATTTACATCAATCCATGAATTTTAAATTGATCTTTCTAAATAAAAGAACTCAAAAACAAGTTTGACTCAGGGAGAGTCGCTTTTATTTATTTTAATGTTTCTAAGTCAGTTTACAAATCACAATCATCGGTTTGCAATATTTCAATCCAATAACGAATACTTATGATGATATTATCAAATTTTGGTTATTCCACACATTCAGGTACATATAGAGTTATGGGATTGAATAACAATGCTTCATTCAATGTTGTAAATCTTCCTAGCACTTAGTTTAATGCATAGAACACTATAATATAAATTAATGTCATTTTATTATTAATTATTTGTTAACTTTATGAATTTATCTGCCAGATCCTATATGCCAACTTAAAAATCTATATCTCCATTGATTGATCGGACTACCAAGAAGCGTACTCTTACAATTTAAGAACTTACCAAGTCAACAAAGACTGCAAATAAGATAATTAAAGAAAAATCCACTGAAAAAAAATTGACTTCCAATAGTTCTCAAGAAACTTCAGAAACATGTTTAACTAGGAATGACTCTGCATAGGACAACAACAGATTGTAGTAATTGAAAATTAGAGTTTTAACGTATACATATATCTCTCAAAAAGCTTAGAGAAAAAGTCTAACAGATTGAAAAATTAGATCTATGCAAAACTACACTATTGCTTAAAGAGCTCCAATACTATCGTGCTAAGCATATTAATAGTTCAAATACTTCAGTGATGGTTGCTTTGGCTTTAGCACGTAATTGATGTTATAAAATTACTTTATAGTCACTTATAATACATAACTCCATGTCTTTTAAACTATAAATCAAATTTATATTATGAAAATAATTATCTGGTATTACTAAGATATAAGTATTAAAGTAGTCTAACTAAAATATAACTAAGTCAAAAAATATTAATATTATTATATATTTTATTATATATATATATATTTATACTTAATAGTTTGTTCAATT
The DNA here is from genome assembly GCA_905183005.1 of Paramecium pentaurelia. Classification (NCBI taxonomy): domain Eukaryota; phylum Ciliophora; class Oligohymenophorea; order Peniculida; family Parameciidae; genus Paramecium; species Paramecium pentaurelia. The sequence goes on from CAJJDO010000094.1 coordinate 303,796, forward strand.
ATTTATGAATATATAAAAATTAGTTGAATAAATAATTCATAATATTTATAATTAGAAAGAAATGATGAATAAGTAATATATAATATTTCAGTTATTTTAATATTCATATCTAGATTTTCCTGCCTCTCCTGCAGGTAAAAGGTTTTATGATGATTTTTAAAGAAATGCTAATTTAATATGAATAATTTACTCTTATAATTTTATAGATCTTATCTACCTCTTGATACATTTGAAGCATTATTTGGAATAGTTTCATTTCTATTTAAAATGATATGCAAATGAATTACCTAGTTTAAAGAATATTCATTGTTGGATAAATTAAAGTTTGATTTCTTGATAATTAACTTGAAGGGACATTTTACTTTTAAAAATAAGCACCTCTATCATCCAATTAGATTGGTGGTCTTTCATAATAGTTTTTATTTTAATCAGTTTAAGAATATGTTTAAACTGTTGAAGATTAATTTTATTATTGTTAATTTGATTGCTGCTATTCCTATGTTACTTTTATTTCTTTAGATGATTTTGCATTATTTAATTATGTTTTTGTTTTAGATGATCTCTTTTTCTTTTTCTTTTTTTTTTCATCTTCTGAATCAGAGTCTTCAGTGTCACTAAATAATTCCATTATTTAAGTCTATAATTGAGGATTAGTTAAAAATTGTCTCCAATTACCATATTTCATTTCCAATTTCTTTACTTCACTTTCACCTTCAACAAATACATAGGAAGGATAAGGACAATCAACATAGACTGGTTTAAGTACAGCCACTTAAACAGGAATTTGAATTCTCTAATTAAATAAAACCAAGTTATACTTAAACTTTCATTTCAGCATAATTTATTCGATCAGGTGGTGGCATCATGATATAAATTAACGATTATAATTTAAATAATATTAATCAATTTTAAGTTCTATTAATATTATAATCATAATTTTTTAATAGTGATTTCATATATGATCTGATTAAACTTCAATTTTCTATTAACTTGATTTAGATTGTATTTCTTAATAAAATTATCTACATGTTTTAAGTATATTTTTTGGATTTAACTCCATTTATTCTACTTTTTCTTTAAAATACAAATCTTTATAAAAGTTATCTTCCATTTATTATAAATAAACTCTAGTTTTTTCATCAAACTTAGATAAATCTGGTAAAAAGAGTATAATTCCAGGTTCAATACTCTTAATTCTTTCTTTCAATTTTCTCAATAATTCAATTTCATTATCTTGATTTTCTACTTTAATAATATACTATTATTATTCTATTTCTTATTCATTCTAAAACTATTATTACTGATCAAGATTTTTTTTAACTTTTTTCTTTTTTTCAGGTTCTTTACAAAAATCCTAATTGCAGAATTTTTCCAGTTCAATTTAAAATTGTTTCATCTCTTCAGACATTGTAAACTAATGCTCTTTTATTTTTTCTAAAAGAGTTCTTAACTTATGATAATGAAGTTATTGTATAGGAATTAAAGGACGATAATTATTGCATAATTACATTTGTATCAAAATCTGTTTTGATTCACTAACAAAGTTTTATCCTTTGGACCACTTTTTTCTCTTTACTTTCTATTCATTTTGATCTGACTCAATTGATGATAACTCATTAATATCATTAAAATTTTTAGATTCTTTGTAAAAACTTGAGAAATCAAAGTCTTTTAATACTCTATTTTGAAACTCTATCAAAATAGAGTGTTAGAATTTAGATTCAATAAGCTTCATCTCTTTTATTAAATATGTTATCAAATCCTTTTGCACATTTTCAGGTAGATCTTTTAAATATTTCCACACACCTTAGTTAGGATAAGATTATAAAGTTGCACATCTATTACTGGATCCTGGTTTGATTGACACACAAGTAGACAAAAGATGATAAGGCAATTAGTTATTATTGAAAAACTTTCTAACTGAGTTTAATGCCCATTTCATGAATAATTTTTTCTTTCCTTCTAAATCATGGATTACCAAATTAGATTAAGTTTGCATTTTAATATTAATATTTATTTCTAATTCAATATTTCCTAAAATTAATAACATAATTCATTTCTATAACTAATTAAACCTTAAAAGAATTATTTAGACCTTATCTGAATAAATTCTATTAATTTTCTAATATTTATCTATCTGATTAAAAAAACTGTAACTAGAAATTTTAATATATTCTTTTTTCACTAATTTTTAGATCATTTTTATTAGTTTCATGAACACATTATAACATGCAGTAATCTACCTATCAGTTAATGATGAATTGTTCAAGAAAAAATTCAAATCAGAAAATTATCATTCAGTAATTATTTACTCATCTTTATAAGATAATCTTAATGAATTGATTGTGAAAATTTAATAAAGTATTTCCGTAGAAAAAATAGTATATACGTCTTTTAGAAATAACCTATTGTTGAAGGCTTGAATCAAAATTTATTATATATATAATAAGTCCTAATTCTATCAAATATTTTTTTCCCGTTTAATTATAGGCATCCTTTAAATTATCTTTCCATTTAATACATACCATCTAGATCATGTAAATTTTTAGTTTTACTGTTTATTGAATGAATTTTCTACTTAGTTTGTTTTTTTTAGATTGGCATTTTTTTTATACTTTAGTTTTCATTTTAAAGTATTTAAAGCTATTATTATTTAGTTGCTTTGATTATTGAACATACTCTTAATGATTTAATGAAATTATAAATGAGTCAAACTTTGGAAGAAAGATTATAAATTTTATTATTTGAAAATGAATAAGTAGAATTAATAAAGAAGTTAAGCTAAGTCCTTTTCATGTGTAAATCTTTGAGTTTTTAGTTATACTAATTAATTAGAGAAATATAATTGAATGTTCCTATTTTAATAATAATTATCATAAATTCCATGATTTCTTTAAAATTGCTTCAAAAGTCTCATCTTATTATATTGCTGATGATACATCCTATTATATATATATTATGTATTTTACCTAATAAAATTCACCAAACTCTTAGAATGAAATGACTTTGTCTGGTTAACCCTTATTCCAATGTGATACAAATTCTTAAAATACTTGTCTTTCTGTTTTGTATCCCTTGAGTACATCAGGATGTTCTTTAACATTGATAGTTCTACCCATTGTATCCAAAGTAACTTTGCCTGCTTTTTATTCAATAGATGCATAGGCTCTTTAAACAAAATAAAGTCTTTTATCACTCATTTGTAACTAATTATTGATTGAATTATTTTACTCTAAAAGCATCCAAGAATTCATTAAATTCAATTTTCCCATTATTATTTTTATCAAAAGTTTAAAATATCATTTTAGTTTCATCTTCAGATAGATTTAGTCCAAAATTTCTAAGTCCCCATTTAAAGTCATCATATTCAACTACTCCATCTATTTTAATAAGTAAAATAATTTACTGTTATTTTAATCCATTTCGAAAAAGATTTTAGCCAATCCTCTCAATCCATAAGAACCTTTACCAGTAATTTATTATTTAACTCTAATCATTAGATTTTTAACATTTCTATTATCATCCATAACTGATTCATCAAATTATTCATTTTATTTAGTTGCTACAATAAATTTCCATAAATTCTAAGGTCTATAAATATTTATATTTTATACTCTTAATTTCTTAATGGAATATCAATTGTTGTTCTACCTTCTTTTTCTGCTATCAAATTCTATGTTTTATTCAAACATTAATAAGAATGAACAAAAACTTCACGTTCTCTCCCAAAATCGTTTTAGTATACAATATCATCACTTGCTAACCAATGTTATGTAAATGAATGTTTAACAAGAACAACATCATCAATTCTAATAGGTAATCCTTCCATCTCAAATCTAATTTTTGGATCTGAATGTTCTAATTTCCATACAGTATTAAAAACATCACTTTCTATGGCACAAACTTCTTATTTTCTAGATATCTTCGCACATCTAGTTGGTGTCTAAGGAAGTGAATGGAGATAGAATGTTTTATTATTAGAAATTCTTGGGTTTGCAAGAATTCTAAAATGTTATCCATAATGTAAAACATCATCACCAAAGAAATTGGGTTCTTTGGTATAAGGTACAACTACAAATACAGATCTTACTGTTGGTTATGTTGCTGGTGCTGTGGTAACATTATATGCTTCCTCAGCTATTTTCAATTTTTCTTAAATGTCTATGGATAAGAAGCCTTATGTTTTAAGGTTTTGAAGCATAATATGGAATCCGAAATGAATGTATTCATCTTTTGGAAAGGTAAGTGATGCCAATCTAAGACTGAAATTAGTTTTTTAATCCTTGACTATGCTTGCCAGTTACCCATTTTATCTATTTTTCAAATAGTCTTTTTTCCTAATAAATTCATGAACAAATTCTCACTTGGTCTCATCTAACTCCCACTCTTCAAACCAATTACCAATGCGTGTCTAGAACTTGTATTTGTGATCGACGTTGTAATTATGCATAATAATTTAATATTGAATAAATACATCAATCACAAAATATATCATATTCATTTTTAATCAACTTTTAATGTTTAATATACTTCTATTCCATCAATAAAAGTAGATAAAACTTCAGTTTGATGTATTTCTGATGGTTTAACCTTTAAAACATTTTAAGAAATAATAATAAAATTAGCAGGTCCTCCATCCTTCAATATTCCAAATCCTGGTTTCTATATTAATTGAGCAGATCCTTCAGTATAATAATGCATAGCTTAAAGAATTGTAATTCTTTGTTTTAAATCTCCAATTGGAATAGGTTTTTAAGTATGTCCTAAAGGTTATCGAGTGACTGCCACTTCTATAGCATCAAAAGGATTAGCTGAACTAACAGGCCAATCACTACCTAAACCAATAATACATTATTCAAGATCTCTTATAGGATACATTCCTTCCATATAATGTTCAGGTAAGCAAGTTGGCATTAATGAAAGTTCTGGACTCTCATAGAACCATAAAGCTGAAAAATTAGCACCTAAATTAAACTTTTTAAATGCTTCAATAGCTTTTGGTGAAACAAATTCAAGATGAGCCAAATAGTTAATAATATTCTTATTGAATTTATGAGATATCCTCTCATATGATTCAACTACAATATCTGTTGCTCGATCTCCAATACTATGAATATGAGCCTAGATTCCTCTATCATTTAGACCTTCAATTATTTAAGGGATGTTCTAAATCATTAGTTATCCATTGTGTTAACATTTACAATATTAAACATTCATTAAAGCTGTCTTTGATTCCAAAACACCATCAACAAATATTTTTACACTATGACAATATAGTTTCTATAAATTCAAATCTCTTATCTATTTAATTTAATTTTCTATTGTCTCAAATCTTACTTCCTCATCAATACCTTAATTAAAGATAATAATTACTTTAAGTCTATTCTAAAAATAAATCATTCCAACATAAACTCATACAACAATATGGTAATTGATTACAATAATTTTAATTTTAATACAACTTTATGTAATTATGAAATAGTTTTTCTTTCACTGCAGCATCTTAAAATGCAACCACTCCATATTTAATCAAGTGTTGTAATCCTTTTAATAAACAATCCTATTGTTCAGTTTCACTTAATTTTGGAATGAATTTTCTCACAATATTCATTTATTCTTCTATATAAATACCATTTTCTTAGGGACTTTATGTAATTTCAAATATTTTAGAATTACACCAATATGCATGGCAATCATCTCTCATTATTATCAATGGCTTCTCAGGACATATATCATCTAATTCCTATATATTCTATTTTATGTCTTTAAACCATCCTTATGCTTTTCACATATTTAATTATTTCATTACAATATCCATATGCAAACACCCATTCATTTTAATCATGTTCCCCTTTCATTATACTGTTCTTAATAGCATTTTTAGCATCCTCCCAAGAACAATACTTTTAGATTTTGAGTCTACTTAATTAAATCCCTCCACTTTAGGGATGAACATGACTATCTATCATTCCAGGCATAGCCATCTATAATTCATTTAATTTAATTATTCTATTATTTATCTCTCTATTTACCTCATATTATCGATTTCTAATTCCCAATAACCTGATTTTTTCATATATTCTTATAAATGTTCATTTTGCATTTAAACTTAATTTAGAATTTCATCTATTTATCCCATTTTTGATATTTTTCCAGCTTTTATTTACATACATTCAACTTATACTAAGGGTTAAAAGGAAATATATATAGTTCCAATAACAATGATATCTAATTATTAAATCTGATTATTCATTTATTTAATTAATACTTATATTTTATTATTGAATGAAAATTATAAAATGTTAAATTGTCAGAATTCATCAACAGATAATCAATTATCATAACAAATCAATCTTTTTTATAATTAAATAATATTTTTTTTTATTTTTTAACAATTTCTAGAAATGTCTATATTCAATAAAGAAATAATTTTCAAATATATAGATTGTGATGATGGATTAAACATAATTCAAAATTAAATAATTGTGTCAATTTCATAGTAAAGGATAATAATGAATTAAGCAAATAAATTATAATATTTAAGATTATTTTTATTCATTTATGAAAGCTTTCGAAACTTTGCGTGATAAAATTATATCCACACTTCAGAATGTTAATCAAAAATCAGTAACACTCTCAAAACCTATAAAAAGCCTCCTAATAATACAACATCAATTTTTAATGCTATCATATATATTCGAATAGAAAAATAATTCATTTTTTTACATTATTGCTACTACAACTAGACCATAATTACTCTTACATTCTAATAATATTTGCTATTTGATTTTACCAATCCTATTATTATATATGATTAGTATTTTTGTTAAGAAAATACCAGGAAGATAAAAGATATTGGTAATAGGATAGTTATTAAGAGTGAGTGTGTATAATGTATTTTTTGAAATTTCAAAGGGAGAATTACAATTTATTGTTTAAATCCTATTAATTATCATTAGCACTATTGATATCCTATTCATATTAGGGACTTTAAACATTAAGTAGATGAATTTCTCATAAATTTCAATTAACTATTTTTAAATAGCTAATCACATTTTAAACAATTTAATACTAATTTTTAAATAATATTCTAATTATAGTCATCTCATTATAATATTGTTATGCATGCTTTATTCACTAAATGGATTCCTTAATCAAATTATTTATTCCCCTATAAAATCAACTAAACTTCATCCTTATATCCTCTATGCTCATCTTATAACAATCATACAATGTATTCTTTATTTTGCTGATATTAAATTAAATGAATTTCCTAATTTAATTTTATGTACCTTAATACTTAAACTTATTTAAATTTCAAGTGCAAATTAATTGAGATTTCCTATATAAAATTTTGATTCTTTATTATTAATAATAGGTGATGGTTGCATAACTCCTGAACATATAAAAATTATAATAAACAAAAAGTTAATTCAAAAAGAATAGGATAAAATACTATATGCAACAATAAAGATAAAATAGAAACATTATTATGAAGCATTGTGTCTATTATACAATTAAAAGAGTTCAAATTGGTTGAATTAAATAAAAAAAACTATAATTATAGATGAATGTCTATAATAATTAGAATTCAAAATAAAAACATCTTCAAAATTTGATTAAAGTGTAGCATTAGCTGTTGAGTAATTAATGAAAAGTGAAGACAGAAACTTCATTATTCAAGAGAAAATTATAGAAATAATTAAATAAAAATAACATATATAAAAATGTATTACAGAATAAGATTTAAAAATATATCAGAAACTTATGAATTTTGTAAATAAAGTATAAGAAGTCAAAAGAAAACTTGAAAAATAATATTCCTAATTTCCAAATCAAAAAACATAAGCAATTTTAAGTTTTTTATATGCTGAAATATTGAATGATTATATTTCTGCTAGTAAACTCTCTATATCTGCATCTAAATAGGAACTTATAAAATTTTAAAATCATTAAGCTATTTTTAATATGTTTAATTCTAAGATGATTTACTTCATAACAGATTTTGATTAGCAACGATTAATAATTAAAAGAATGTCTAGTAATACATCATAATTATTGAATCTTAGACATGATTAGTTAATTAATAAAGATATTGATCAATTATTACCTTGGGGTATTAGAGAACATCATAATGAAATGATTATGAATTTTTTAGAAGAAGGAATTTCTAAATATATGAGAAAGGTAGATTTAAAATATTTTAAATGTCATTAATCTTCATATTTAATAACAGCTGATTTTACATTAGATATTAGTTTTACTAAATCATCTTTGAAATTTGTAACATTTTTATAACCTGTTATTCATTAACCAATGATAATAGTACTTAATTAAAATAAAATAATTACAGAATTTAGTGAGAATTTGATAGAAACATTAAATGAAAAGCCTGAAAATATATTAAATAAACATATGAATTAATTTTTACCATCTATTGATACAATTGAATTTAGTTAAGTATTAGAAAATGTTGAAATGATATCTTAATAAAGTAGTTATAGTACAATGAAATCTTATTCTATAATTACAACAGTTAATGTAAAAATTAAAGAATTAAAAGGTAGAATTATTTATTACTTATTAACATTTCAATTTATTAAAAAAATGAATTAAAATTATACTTATAATTAGATGGTATAGAGTTTCTCAAATGGAGCCTTGAGTTAAGATAAAACAGATATTAAAACTACAGAAATGAAAATTAAGATTGAAGATGATAGATTTTCTGGTATTTTTAAAGAAGAAATAACTATCTCTAAACCATATATAATGGATGAATAAAATTAAAGACATTAAGTAAATTCTACATTTTTTTAATTTTAATAATTCTCTAATAATTATCTTTAAATTAATTAAGATAAATAAAAAAGAACTATTTAATAAAATTAAGCACTCTAAACTAAAAGTTAAAATAATTCTACTCTAATTAGTCCAAATAATAGTTTATATTATGATTAATTACTCTCTCAATAATAATATTTTTGTAGGAATTCTTAAAAATAATTATCTTATGTTAAAGAAGAATGTAGTATAGATATGGTGAAAGAATTACATGCTATCAATGAAAGTAATTAAGAAGAAGATTGCAAACGATCTCAAGTATCTTCTGTGTAAAATTTAAAATAATCTCAACATTTTAAGAAATATTAAATTTTATATAATGTAAATAAATAGTAATGCCATTCAGGTTCATGCTTATTTTTAAGAACATCATTATTCTCATTGATTGCTCATTCAATCATCATTTATATAGTAAATTATATTTAAATCATAGATAATTTAAAGTTTATATAGTAGCTTAAATTAGTTAGTAAGGGATATTGAATTACTCTAAGTTAAAAATCAAGCATTTTAACCTTTGGAGACATTTTGGGTAAATAGATGGATTATATTTAATTATATGAAAATGAAACAGAACCATATCTTGGATGAGGATGAATATAATTAATTGTTAATATTTCCAGAATATACAATACCATTATAATTTTAGAGATTGTAATCTAATTTGAATGAAATTGTAAATAAAAAAGAATTACAGAGTTCTATGTCTTCTATTAATATTAAAGTATTACAATATATAGATTCTGATGAAGGAGAGATTTATGAAATCTCAATTAGAAGTTGTATTAATATATTATTAGAATTTTAATACACATTAAAGTAATTTTATATTGAAAACTAACTACCATAAACTGACAGTGCCTATATATATTATTGTTATAAGAATATATTCAATCTAAAGTAACAATTTCAAATTTTAAATGATAACATTTATGAATAATCTCAAATTAATTCAATTTATATCTTAACATAGTAAAGAATACTCTATTTAATATAATCAATATTGATTATTTTAAATCTTATAATACTAATTATTTTAATAAGGAATGTTGAAAAATAACATTTAAAACATTTAAGATTGTTGTTTTCTTGTCCCAAAGAAACTTATTATTAAGAAATTCATAATTATTAGCTTTTAACAAAGTTTATTCTTAAAGATAGTGATAATTTATTCAAATATTAATTTTTTGTGCATGATAAAGAAAAGAATTTGATGAAGTCTACTTCTACACTTATGAAATCTAAAGATCAAATGCAAATAAAAAAAAATAATAAAGATATCAAGATTTAAGTAGGAGATTAATCTGTTAGAATAATATCATTTCTAATAATGTTCTTACTTTTAATCTAAGGTACATATGTTTATTGGATGATGTCATAGTATATTATTTCATATCAACCAACTGCATAATTTTATAGGAAACTTTCTGATGTAGGTACTGATATTCCTACATTATATTCTCATATTAGTGTATTATATGGAATTACAAACTTTACATTTCTTAATTAAAATGATAAACAAAAATTCATTAATGAAATTCAAGATTCACTTTAGAGATTAGAAAATTTTGTAAATATTCAAAATGATTAAGAAAAGTAATTATTTTCTATATAATAATAGCATATTATCAACAAATTTTATGAATAAATATGATTATCTTTAAACTGCTAATCTTTGTGAATATATAAATGAAGAAATATATGATAATCCCCCTTAAATTTGTAATCAATCACTCAATTAAAATTTATAAAGAGGGATATCTTCTGCTCTAATTTACATTTTAAATTCAATAAAAACAGAAAGAGATTTAAATTAGTTTAGTGAAAAAATAGGTTATGATAAATATGAATTAGAAGGAGCTTTGATATTTTCAGAATTCATTGAAAACCTTAATGGTGAATTCTATCAAGACTTAAAAAATGTTACAATATTAAAATTAAACTAATTAATTGTATTTTTATAATTATATTTCAATAGTTCACAGTTATTGGAATTTTCTGTGTTCTTATTTTTATGATGTTTTTTACTGTAACTGTAGGAAAATTTTATTTGACCAAAAAAAACAACGCAATTAGCTAATCCATTTTTATGATACCTTTTTCTGTCATCTTTTTTGATGACTATTATGAATTAAAACTAAAAAAGATTTAACAAAAAGCATTTCAGAGCAAATAAATCATATTATGATATTCAATCTTTATGCTATATATTAAAATTACATTATAAATATTCAAATTTAATATATTATTTATACATCTTTTATTAATTAAAAATTAATATTTAAAATATATTCACCAAAAAATTATTGATGAAATTAATAATTAATATTTATATTTGTTTCCATTTAATTTCTATATTATTGAAACTGTTGGTATATGGTTGTATTACAATATTTTTAATAATGCATCAAACTTACTTAGGAACAAGTTTAATATATTATTTCTAGAGAAATTTCAATTAATTATTTAATAAAAAATGATAACATATATATATATATTAATAATAAATTTAGTTCCTTTTGAAATTTTTATTGTAATATTAGAATTAGCAAATATCATACAAATATCATTACGTAATTATATTTGTGAAATTAATGAGATGTTACCTATGTTATTGTTAAATCAATTATTAATACATTGAATATTATATATATATTATCTTAAATGAATGAAAAATTGTCAAGATGGCTAAATTATTTTATAGAATTGTATTTGAAAAACGAAGAATAGCAGATTGTTTTTCCTAGCATTTTAATATTGATTCTAAGATTTCAATAAGCATTTCAAACCCTGAGCTATATTTATGGAAAGAACGCTCACTCTTATTTAAGTTTGATATCGATGTTTGCCAGACCATAAGTGTATTTGCCAAGCAGTGATATAGCATAGTATGTAATATCAATTATTTGCCTATTTTACCTGCTAAATATTGTATCAACTATCTCTCATTTTAAATACATAAAAGTATATGGATAACTATTAAGGAGTGGTTTGCTGAATTTCTTCTTTGAGTATTCAACTGGAATAATTAAAATGTTTACACATATACTATTATTGTTAATTTCAATAACTGAAACATTAATTCTTTAGGGTACTTTAAATGCTTAAACTATAAACTTCCAACATACTAGATATACAATTTTGGATTTTATTATCCAAAGTTTAAACTACACTATTATGATTTTTTATTCTTATGAATTATCAAATTAATCAATTATATTTTTAGCTTTTGCTATAAATTTACTAAGAGCGATCAATTAACTATATTATTCTCCTTTAAAAAATTTAAACACTAAATGTATGTTATTAACTATTTACATTTATAATCTATATTAAGGATTCATGTGGATTTTTTCTATACAAAGAGATTTCATCTCAGAACTTGTATTGATACCTTTAATTTATAATGTGTTTTATTTAACATATATGAAGATATTTAAATAATGTATATTATTAAAAAATAATGGAGTTTGTGATATGTTATCAATACTGGTTTTTTTGGATAATATTAAAGAATTAAAAACAATAAAAATACAGACACCAAAAAATTCAAAGGATAAAATTATATATTGTTCTTTATTAATGATGCAAGGTCACAATTATGAAGCCTTTTGTGAATTAATAACAATTAATGATTAAGAATTGAATATTTTAGAAAAGTTTAAAAAAAAAGTGATTAAGAAATTATGTATAAATAAAATAGACATTAATATTTAAGTTTAATCAGAAATGTAGCATAGATTATCTATAACTGTTGCTTCATTAATAGCAAGTGAATAATAAAATTCTATAATTTATGATGATGTTATATAAATACTAAAAGAAAAGATACGAATCCTATTATTATTAGCATAAAGTTAAACCTCTTATCATTACTCTTAATATTTCAGTTTCACTTCAAAACTATTAGATCTTCAAAAAAGATTGGAAATATAATATAGAAACTATGCATGTTCTAAAACACAATGTATTTTGGGGTTTTTTTATGTTGAAGTCATTAATGATTATTTAGCAGCAAATTCATTATTTAGTGTAATGTCTATATCAGATGAAAAAGTAAGGAGAATCAATATTAATCAAGATGTTTTTTCTAATAAAATGGTATTCATAATTACTACATTCAAAGAGAATTTAATAATTAAAAAATTATCAAGTGATGCTCCTAAATTTTTTAATAAATCTATAGATTCCTTATAAGGTTAAAGTGCAAATATACTTATACCACCTGGTATTTCTGAACATCATGATTAATTTATCCTTGAATTCTTATCAACAGGATAAGCTAAATATATGAGAGTCATAAATTCTAATTATTATTATTCAACAGAATAGAATTATATGACAAATATCGAATTTGCATTTGATGTTAATTTATAAAACGATTTCAGTTTTATATCCTTTATTTAACCTGTCATTAATTAGCCCATGTCTTTAATTATAAATAATGAGCATATTATAACTTGTATTAGCGAAGGACTCATCCAATATTTAGAATTAAAATATTCAATTACAAAATATCTTGGAAATAAAATCTAAGAAATTTTACCAGAATTTTAATCACCAAATCAGAACTATTAAATTATTGAAAATGCAGAAGCAATCTTTTAAAAGAATAGTGAAGATGAGGGATTATTTTAGTAAATTTAAGAGTCATACATAACAACTTATAATATATATCACAAAAAATACAAAGAATAAATAATTTATTATATAATTACATTTGAATTTTTTAAAAAGAATTTGGGATAAAGTTCTATGATTTATTCTAAGATGAGTCCTATTAATTCATTTAGAAAAGATTAATTGATTTAATCATGTTTCAATTTAATTAATTAAGAGAGTTTTGTTAAAATCCCATATAATGAATAGAATAGTTAATAAAAGATTTTAAATTAATAAGATGCCCGAAGATTATTTTAAATTGAAGATATTTCTGAATAACCAATAATTACTAATGAAATTAAATTAATTTCTTAATCAGAGAATTTTAATTTAATTAGTCCAAATAGTAAAGTTGAAATGTTAACATATGATTAAGTCAAGGTTTCAAAACAGAAATTAAATAAGCATAATGTTAGAATATCTATAGCTGAAGAATAATCAAGTTAAGAAAGAGTTGTTGCCTATTAAGATGATCGATCCTCATAAGTCTCAAGTTTATTAGGTGTAAGAAAATCTAAATTTTATAAAAAATATGAAATAGTTTAAAAAATTACAAATTTATAAAGTTTTTCCAAAAACCATCAAATTTTAATCACACTATTTGTATTTAGCATACTTATTTAATTTGCAGTCTAAATTTTAGTAATTATTATATATAATTTTAGTAACTAATTTAATTAAATATAAATTTAACAAATTTAGTATCAGATATAGATTTAAATAAAATATTACGTTTTTTAACCACTTGAAACATTTTTATTGACTAGATACACTATTGTAAGTTATAGTTAGTAAAGAGATTCAAAAGCAATTACTTTAGCTTAATTCAATGAACTCATTAAATTTCCAAGATCTAATCTTGTACTTGGTTATGATTCTTTAGATTAAAATCTTAAATAAGTGATGAACCGTCCTGAATTATAAGATTTTCTAGAAAATACGTATTTGGATATCTATATTTATATTAAATCTGGTATTGGTGAAAAATATAATATTTCATTGAGGAATAGTATAAGTATTTTAAAGAATTATTAATACACTTCTAAAATGGCATATGTGATTGATGGAGTAGCTTAAGCAGATAGTCCATATTCATATTATTAATACAAAAATTATTTGCCTTTAAAGACATTGTTTTCTGAGTTAAATCAAATAGTTTAAGAATAAACTATAGAGAGATCATATAATTTATAAAGACAAATTTTAATAATCTTATTTACTTGTATTTTTCTACTTTTCATATTCTAAATTGAAATTTTCATTTATTATATTAGAATAACTAAGAGAGTAAATAGACATTTTTAATTGTTACACAATATTCCTGGTTAATATATAGATTATGAAATTTTAAGGATTAAATATCTTGTTGAAAGATTATTTAAAGATTAGAATATTCTTTTTAAATATTAATTTAATTTGAGTGAAAAAGAAAAATTATTAGAATAATATAATGGTAAAGTATTGGCTATAAGAAGAAGCAATCAAAAATTAAATTCTATCAATTGTAATGAAATTCGATATTACTTATTTATGATTTTAATCATGCTAATCATGGCTGGAAATTCTCTACTTACCTTTTTAGAAGGATGGAATTATCTGGATAAATATCCTGCCACTGCTAAATTTTATAGAGCAGTCTCAGATGTAGGAACAGATATTCCAACTATGTATGCATAAAGGGATATTCTCTATGGAAGAGCTAATTTAAGATTATATACAGAATAGGATTGCTAAGATTTGTTGAATGAAGTTAAATTTGCAGTTAATAGAACATCCTCTTTTATAGATAGAAGCATATAATTTGATAAGTATTAAAATCAATTATTTTTAGATATCTAGTGTCATCTACATTTGAAGATTTATATTAGTCTATTTAAACTCATGATTTATGTGATTTCTTACCTGATGATTTGAAATAAAAGTCTGTAACACTTTGTCCTATAGTTATGAATTAGAATATGAAAATGGGTTTAAAAGCAGTTTTGGTTTATATAATAAATTTCATTACTACTGATATGGAAATTAATTAATTCAAAAATAGAACTTCTTAAAACTTTCTTGAATTAGAAGGTGCCTTTTTAGTTTCTAATATTATAGGATCTATCAATTAGTTATTTAATAAAGATTTAACATAATAAACTGAAAAAATTATCTCTTAGATTAATGTATTTATTTTTATATTATATTTTTAGTTACATAACATTTTTATTTTATCTGTTCTTTGTTTATTCATACTATTTATCCTAACTGTATTTAAGTAAAAGTTAATTTCAAAATACTTAATTGTTTAAAGATTTGTCTATATATTACCTGTTTATCATTTATTTTTAGACAATGTTTTTGAAAGGAATTTAAGACAACTAGTATAATAAAATTGATTTTATATATAGTTTCTTACTGAATTTTATTAATTATAAAAATAACCATATCTTTAAATACATATAAATAAATTTCAATATCTAAACAATTAAAGAATATTCTTCATGTAGTTGGTTGAAATTAACTAAAATGTTATTGCATTGCTTTGATTTATGATATAGTAATGTCTAATCTTTATTTTAAGTTGGTTTGTCTTTAAGCTTAAGGAGATTGTAATTAAGGAGGAGACCAAAACTTTTTTCCACTTTAATTAAAATTTTATTTTGTATTTAATAAATTGTAGGTTGATCTAAAGTCACTAACTGACGTATCCTTCATTGATGAATCTTCAGTGAATTCTATTTAATTATTTTAGAATCTTTTTGAGGAAGCTTCTGTTTAATTAGTCTTTTAATTTGTTAGAGTATGTTTTGAACATTTTCTTGAGAGATCTCTTAACTAGTAAAAAAATTTATTGTTCTAGACTTCTTTTTAAGGTTATTTATGTTCCCTAATTTGAATATATATATTACTTTAAGCATATTTATAATTTTTCAATTTTAAATTGATTTTGAGAATTAATTTTGCTTTCATTTTCATTTTTATTAATTTACTCTTATAATTTTAGTTATAATTGATTGATTTCTTTTTATTTATTCTCCACTTAATCTTATAATATAGTAGTGTGATCAATAGCTAATTTTAATTAATATTATAAAGTAGCAACTTGTTTCTCTAAAATCTATTTTTTTTTGATAAATTTATACTTAGTTTTTATAGATTTCTTCAGTTAACCTTTCTGATGAACATATAGCTTTAATTTAAGTATTATTAGATAAATCATCACTTGTTTTGTCAATAATAGATAATCTAGAGAGAGTAGTTGATTAGTCAATTAGATTTTATTCCATCTTAAATTTAGTGTAAAAATCTTTTGATAGATACTAAGAAATATCTTTAGATTAAAGGAAATTTGACTTTGATATATTCAATGAATCATTTTAAATGTCCATATTTGCTAATCCTTTTCTCTATAATTAAAAATAATAATAATAATTGATTTAAAAACTTGAGTTATTCTATCGGAATAACTACTACTGAATAAAGGTATTTTAAAAAGAGAAAACAGGGATTTTTTAGGAGAAGATATATTTTGAAAAATTATAATTTATAGGTGTTGATGAAAGCTTTGTCACTTCTTTGAGTGCACGCACTGCTTTTTCAACCCCTCATTACTGTATATATCAGTATGAAGGGTTTGTTTCACTACTACTACTAATGCTAAGGCCTTTCCTACTACTCATTTGGATCATATTATTAGAAAGTTTTCTAAATAATTCCCTCACATTGATTATTAATAGTATTAATTTCATTATTGTTATTATTTTAAATAACATTGATTTTATTAACTGTATTTATTTTAACATCCACATTATTTACTATTTTCATATCAATCTGAGATGCTAAAATTAAATAAATACTTAACATAAATGCAACGACGAAATACTAATAATATCTGGATTTATAATAGGTTCAAGTATAATTGTATTTTCTTAATTATCAGTTTTTTAATAATTATTACCTATTATGCCATTATCTGGACCCTCATTATCCGGATAATTTTTAGATTAATTTAATTATGTCATTGTACTATTGGACCCTCCTTACCCTTAATCTTTAACAACACTCCCTCTACTTATTTGCTTTCTCATCAGTTTACGAAGTTTTCGTTTTAAGATTCTCAATTTTTTTGTTTACCTAATAAAAGTAAATTTTATTAAATTTGTTACTTTGAAATATCAGACTCTTAAACAGTCTAAATGAACAAGCTAGTAGTGTTATAATGAGTTTAAAACATTTAAGCGAAAATCTATTTTTCTTCTTCCAATTCTTATTATTCCAATTCTTCATCGTAATAGGTTTCGATATATTTTAATGAAGTTTATGAAAAGAATGAAGAATTGTTAGCTGATGAGTTGTTAAATGACATTTTATTTGATATGATGAAATTTTTGTTTTAATTAATATCCCAAAAGTTATATCTAAAAACTCAAAAACACAATATGAAAATCTTATAATCAATTATAAAATCCTATTTAAATTTAAAAGAATTGAAAACTGCTTATCAAATGAAGAGCTTATGTTTATAAAAATCTAATTTTAATTCTAAATTCATTAAATAAGGATGTCTTAACATTCACATGATACAATTGAATTATTCCATTTTTAAAGTAGAACTATTTAAATTGCTCCTATCCATTGATATTGTTATATTTAATTTTATTCTTAAAAACAATATAAAAAATTAACATAAAATTAATATCAAATTTAGGGTTCTTGGTAATGATTCTCTAAATTTATTAATTTTTTCTATAGTTGAGGTAATTTAATATAATAGTTGATTAAACATTCTTTAGATTTTTCTAATTTCATTTAGAAGGTGTTATAATTACTTTCAACTAGAATATCTATTCCTAAACATTCTCTAACCTATTCTCTAGATCTTGAATAAAGATCATTCTCAATTTAAGATTTAAAAATAATATCAGATATATTTTAACTATTTATTTGTAAGAAATCCTTCATATTGATATTATTTTGTAATTTATTCTATTTTTAAATGCAATAAAAAAGTTCCATTAAACTATGTTAATCTTTATTTACTTATAGGAATTCATCTTATGATTAACTTAAATTAAAATTAGTTTAAATTGAATTGATTTACTTTTAAATTCTAAAAGCTTGAATCTAAAAGTGAAAATTTGCATTTTATTGGAATTCCTAATTAAATTTCTAACACACAAATCTACAATTCATTATATCCTATAATTAACAATATGACAATATAGATTTAAAAAACAAATTTCCTAAATCAGAAATCTTGTTTAGATAATTTTATTTAGCTTTCATTTTTAATAGTAATTGATTTAAAAACTTAGTTTATTTTTAGATTTTCATAAGTATTTAATCTTTATTATGAGCATCACAAATTACTTTATAATTTGAACTAGTAGAAAATTCAAAAAGATTTTTTATATATTCTTTTAAATTATCGTATTCTTTTGAATCAATTAGATTATTTTTAGTAAATTTTATAGAACTTATGTTTTTTATCATTCTTCTATCTTTCTCAACGAAACCATACCAATTTAAAGGATAATTCTGAATTTAATTAGTTACAGTTTATAAAATGTCATATTTTGACAAAAATTCATTTCTTTTACTATTTTAAGATTTAACTTAAGTATTTAAATCTATAATTAAAGTTAAATAGGATAGAAGTTGATTGGGAATTTTATTAATTTTTCCACTATATTACATCAATTTTTTTAATGAATTACAAACATTTCTTAAATTAGGAATTTTAGGTTCTTAAAAATCTCTGATATTTAGTGATTCAATGTATTTAGTTCTTTATATTTTATAATAGAATAAATATTCTATATTAGTTTCTATTAAATAGTTAGTGAAAACACTCACTAATCTTAATTACTTTATATCTTGAGTAGATAAAAATTACATAATATTTCTAAAAACTATTTGAGAAACAAAACGTTTAAAAAGATTTTTCTCTTTATAGACTTTTATTTATTTTAAAATTTTTGTATTTTACTTTTATTTGATTTCATTAGCATTTACATTTACTTTTAAATTTTTTTTTGGCAATTATAATACTTATAATTACTACACTACATCATTAAATTAATCGAAAGCCATTTTTAATTATTCTTATGTTTTCTATTACTTTTCTCTTAATTCTTAGAGTTAATACTAAAGAGATATATTATCTGAGTTCATTTTTATAATTATTATTAAAAATTATACAAACTTTTATATAAATAAGGTTGAAATTCTGATCAAATCTATTAGGTCAAACAAATAATAATGTTGTTATTTAATGAGATAATTATGCTTATTTATTTGAAAACCATAACATTTCTAAATTTTTATACAGTTATTTCTATTAATTGATATAACAATTCAATTTAAATGATCAAAATAGTATTATTTAATTATTTGCCCTCATATACAATTTGAAGATTAGTTATAGATATTTAGATTTAGAGTTTATCTCTCAAATGGAAAAATACAGCATTTTGTACTTGAAATACAAGAAATAACAAAAAAAATATTGAAGGATTATTAGAAATTTGAAAAAATATATTGAATTTATAAGATTTTTTATAGAATAATATATAATTAAACCTTTAAGGTGTAATTTTTATAGAATTTAAGACAAGAAGTCAATAATTCAATGTAAAATATTCAATAAAAGATATGAATTCATTTAAATTTGCTTGATATGGTAATATCAATTCACAAACAATTAATTATTATTACTACAAATCATATGGGGGTGTGCTCATCAAAAAAACACCACTATCCTCTTCAGAGAAGCTAACCTTAGAGAAATATTGAAATCGACTTTGTCAAATTGTTGGAGTATAATCGTAAAAAGGAAGTCAAGGATAATTAGAACAATTAACAACAACAGTCATTCTGTTAGATTTTCTTACAAGAAAATAAAAATTCTAATCCTCAAACCTTTACATAAAACTTAGCTCCAACAGCATAGTTAGACTACAAGAAAATATGATTCTATTCTTGGTTAAGCATTGAAACTCTTTGAGTGATGAATTTGTTTAATAAACTGAATTATTAATAATATTGCTCCTGTTCTCTATTCTATTTTAATGCTTCCTGATACTCAAAAAGTTTCATATTTACTGTATTTAATTTTGAAAACAATCCAAATTAATCAATTAATAATATATATACTCATTAATCTAAATCAAAGAATATTTTTATATTCTGATATTTACAAAGAATTTAAATATGTAATTTAAAGCTCTTAAAAACTAATTGTTTAAGGTTTCAATCAATTTTTATTAGAAGCTTTTAATTATTAATACTAAATTCAACAACTAATTTTGATGACTTAAGTTTAATTTAAAATTTCTTTTTTAAATTTCAACCTTTAAATTCTATGCTATTCAATCACATAGAATATAAGAATAATCTGAATCCTAACAAATTATTTTAATCTTTGGGTATATGCTCTAAAAAATAATTTTTAGAGTTTAATAAATATATAATTCCATTATTTTTTTCACTTTTAAATCTTTGAATTATTTTCATCATATATATTCAATAATTATCAGTTTTTTTGAGAATAAAATTACTTAAAAATAATACACACCTTAATTATAATTCAAAATTCTTTATTGATTTTGAGCTTATTAAAAATATTAAATTTAAGTACAACCTTTAGAATAAACTATATATAAATTGATTTTTATCTAACTATTAAATGAGACATTAATTTCCTATTTTATTTCCTTTTTGATAATATTATATTTTTTTAATGTGTCTTCTTTCTTATACAGCTTTGATTAATTCTACTTAATTAGATGATATTTTGTGATCATAAACTACAATTTGAAGTTATTAATTAGCTAATCAATCATATAACTTTATTATTAGATTAAGAAGATCGCCAATTTAACATTATGAAATCTAAAGACTTAATTTTAAACTCGTTTTATGTTGAGGAACTTAAAAATCATTAATAAACAATAGTCTAAATGGTATGACTTCATTTTTCATAATTGTTTATTAAAAGATTAATGTTTAAGTAAATTTATTTATAAATCATTTCATTCATTTATTAATTGATTTTTTTTGTTTAAAAAAATCTTTCATTAGAGGACTTATCTTAAAAAGAAATTGTAATCCATTTTTAGCTTCCATTTTTTTTGAATATATTATTGATATCTCAAAAATAAATATTATTGATTGCTTTTAACTTTATTGCAAAGTATTAATTGTTTTAAAGACCTTTTATGAATTGGTTTATGATAAGATGAAATGAATACAACATTATTGATTAATTTTCTTAACATATTTATTCATGATAATGTATATTTCACCATTCAAGGAAGGGATCATCAGCTGGCTTAAGTGCAGGACTCTAGGTATCAGATTCTGGATAGGATGAGAAATTTGATGTATCATTTGCAGCTCTAATTAATAAATATTAAAAATTTTACTTAACAACAGGTTTATATGGGACTGGTAATTTCTTTTAGGTTAACAAGTTCCAATCTAGATTACCAAACCATCTATGATTCTTGATATCAGCAGCTCCTATAAATATATATATCGAAGAGGATTACCATTTTTTAAGTTTCCATATCTTTTTGATAAATCTGCAACTAATAAATGTTTGACTAAGGATTTTGCATTTCTAAAATAGGAATATAGAAGTGTACTTATCAAAAGACTTAGGAAATTTAACTTTGCCCTTAAGAATCTTTTAATAAATAGCCATAGGATCTTCATCAGAAAAAGGATCAATTCCTGCATTCATTTCATAGATTAATATTCCCAAAGTCCACCAATCAACAGCTTTACCATGTCCTTTATTTAATAAAATTTCTGGGGCCAAATATTCAGGAGTACCACATAAAGTATAAGTTCTTCCTTCAACAACTTTAGCAAATCCAAAATCTGTTAACTTTAGGTATCCATCATCTGCAATCAACAAATTTTCTGGTTTTAAATCTCTATAGACAATATTTTTGGAATGAAGATATTCAAAAATTGAAGCAACTTATGAAGCATAAAATCTATAATAGAGATAATATAATATATTTTTACGCAGCATGTTAAGTATCAAGTCTTCCAATGCTTCTCAAATAAGTAAATAATTCACCTCCTGATACAAACTCTAATACTAAATATAAGTATCTTGGATCTTGACAAAATCCCTCAAAATTGACCTATTATAAAGTAATTAAGTCAATTTACAATAAAAGGATGGGATAAGTTACCCAATATAGTATTTTCATTAATAACATGATCAACTTATTTTAATCTAATGATTTCAGCTTTCTTTAAACTTTTCAAAGCAACATATTTATTTGTTTATTTGTTTCTAGCCAATTTAACTCGTCCAAATGATCCTAAAATTTTGAATTTCAATTCAATTACCTGTTCCTAGTGTTTGAAACACTTCATAATCTGTCAATTTCAACTTCTTTGGTTTTGCCAATCCTGTACTCATCTTTCTTAAGATTTATGAAATAAATAAAATATATAGATATAAATTAATAGTATACGCCTAAGAACTTTATTCAATAACATATATTATGAGTAAAATTTAATGATTACATTGACATCATTTGAATAAATAGTAGTTTTGAGAATTTTAAAGACAAATTAGAAATACAGTTTTCTAAAATTGAACCAATAAATTCATTATTAATGATTAAGTTTAATGGGACAATATAAAATATGTCTTAAAGAATGTTTGTATATAAAAATCTTATATAATTATTGGATTTGTAAATATTAGATATTTATACATCCTTAATAATATTTAACAAATATCAACCATCTCTTTAATCTCCAAATGTTTCTTGAGGTTCTTCCTCTCCTTAACGTCCTGATTATTATTATTTTTTTTTTATTCCAGAAACAACATCATCAATTCTTAATAACATACATGCAGATTCAATGGCAGTTTTAAAAACTTATCTATATTAAATATCTCTATTTAACTTACTTTTTAACTGAAAGTGGTTCCCAAACATTAATATCATTCATCTTAGCAATCTTTCCAGTGTTTCCATCAACTCCAAAATAAAGTCCACCAGTTTCACTGTGTTTTGCTCTTAATTCAGTCAACACTCTAACTGTGTCAGCTCCACAATTAGCTGAAAGTGTTCTTGGAATGATTTCTAAGGCATAGGCAACTAAAATATGATTAATTAAATATACCTGATTTATAAGGTAATTAACCTAATCCTTCTACTTTATTAGCTTTCTCTAACAATCTAGCACTAACTTCCATTTCAACTGCTCCACCTCCTGGTAATAGTTTTGGATCTTAATATATATTCTTAGCCACTGCTAAACAATCATGTAAATTTCTTTCCTATTTAAATAATACATAATATAATATACCATTTCATTTAGAACATCTTTTGAAGCTCCTCTCAATATGATAGAACAAGCAGTAGGATTTTAACAATCAACAAAGAAAGCAAAATAATCATCTCCTATTTTTTTGACTTCAAATGTTCCACATAATGTACCAATATCAGTTTCTTATATTTCTTCTGGTCTATTGACAATTGTTGCTCCAGATACTCTTGCTATTCTAGTATTATCTGTTTTTCTGACTCTTCTAATCACAGAAACATTGCCTTTTAATAAGAAATGTTAAGCCAAATCAGATACTCCCTTTTCTGTAATAACAATATCAGGTTTATGTTTTAATATATCATTACACATTAATGCAACTTCATTAATTTCTTATTAAAGTGCATCAGTCATATCTGATTCTTTTGTCATTTCCATATTAGTCATAGATTCTCCCTTTTTGTATTCTAATGTACAATCTAATAAAATGATTCTTGGATTTTTAATTTCTCTTCTCATTCTTGGATGAGTAACATCTTTATTAATCATGACTCCTTCAAGAACACAACTTTCTTCAAGTGTTCCACCAGGAATTTTCTCTACTTTTGCATATCTCTTGATTTCCAAATTCAATTTATTAACATTTCCACCTCTTAAAACAATTCTTGTAGCTTATAAAGAAAGATCACTTATTAATGTTCCCCATCTGAATGCAAATTTAGTACCTATACAAGATTACAAAGCTTTCATAACTTCTTCTTTTTTTTCAGTGTCAATCTATTATGCAATTTCATCCAATATTGAAAGTGAATCTTCTAAAGCCTTAAAATAACCATTAACAATTTCAGTAGGATGAATATTCTTTTCTATGAATGGTCTAGCTGCAACCATCATTTCACCTGCCAAAATTATAACTGATGTAGTTCCATCTCCAACTTCTTCATCTTAAGCCTTTTAATTATAAAAAGTTAATAATACTCTTGCTAATTCAATCATACTCTTAGCTGCTGGATGTTGAACATCAATTTCCCTTAGAATAGCATTTCCATCATTTGTCATTACTATTCCTCCCATTGGATCTAATAACATTTTTAACATCGAACGAGGACCAAGAGTAGTTAGGACTATATCTGATACAGCCTTAGCTGCTTATATATTTCCCAATTAAGCCTTTCTTCCTTATTCTCTTTTTGTATTAGCATTCACAACAATCACTGGAGCTCCTTACATATATTTTTAAATATAAAAACTTTTAATGGATTTTATTATTTTCTTTTATATTTATTAATGTTTATATTCATTATTATAATATAAATCATTATCAATTTCAAAAAATAATTAATTCAATTTTATTAGATCTGCATTTATAAGTCTTATTCATATCATTTAATTTATTTAAAATAAAATTTTGTGATCTACTTTAAAATATCTATAAGTTTATAGAATTAGAAATAATAAATGAATATAGAATACTCCCTATAAAATATTATACTAATCATAGTTGAATTAATTATTGTTCATTTACATTTAGATATTCTTAAGTTATAATCACAATATTACTATTCTAATAACAATAGAAATAATAAAAAAAATATAATTAATTTATTATGTATATATAATTTATATACAATTTATTTTATTAATAAAGGACTTATTCTATTTTGAACTCTATAAATATTGATAAAAATTATGCTTCAAATGATTAAATGCATTTTAATAACTTCAACAATGTACATCACATATGCAGAAATGATTTACCCCATATTAAATAAAGCTTATAAAACATAATGGGAAGATAATGTGTGGATAAATTGTGAGACCAAATCTGATATTTAACCTAAAAAATGTTATGAAGGAGAATTAGATTGGTAAGAATGCTATGAAGTTCCAAAAGAGGGTATTTGTTTAGCTAANTTTTTTCTCAGTGTCAATCTATTATGCAATTTCATCCAATATTGAAAGTGAATCTTCTAAAGCCTTAAAATAACCATTAACAATTTCAGTTGGATGAATATTCTTTTCTATAAATGGTCTAGCTGCAACCATCATTTCACCTGCCAAAATTATAACTGATGTTGTTCCATCTCCAACTTCTTCATCTTGAGCCTATAAATTATAATAACTCAATAATACTCTTGCTAATTCAATCATACTCTTTGCTGCTGGATGTTGAACATCAATCTCTCTTAAAATTGCATTACCATCATTAGTCATTACTATTCCTCCCATTGGATCTAATAACATTTTTAACATTGAACGAGGACCAAGAGTAGTAAGGACTATATCTGATACAGCCTTAGCTGCTTATATATTTCCCAATTAAGCCTTTCTTCCTTATTCTCTTTTTGTATTAGCATTCACAACAATCACTGGAGCTCCTTACATATTTTTTAAATATAAAAACTTTTAATGGATTTAATTATTTTCTTTTATATTTAATCATTAGTATAAGTATAAATATTATACGATTTCATTTCCAAAAAAAATCTATAATAAATCATCAAATCTGCTTAACTAATTCTAATAAACTATTCAAAGAGTTAATTATATCAATATTCCATTTAATTGATTGCTTATCCACTTTAGCCTTTGAAAAATCTATTAGTCTGATTTTTAAGTCATCTTCTGAATCAGAAATGATTAATAGACTTGTTCCTTACCATGAGATCACTTCTTTACACTTTTATGTTATAAAACATTTAAGATTTTCAATTTGTTCGGTCAAATTTATAATCATTTCTAAAAATATCATAATTATATAACTTACAATTCTTTTTTTAAATATTAAAAAATGTTTTCAACTCCTCTGTCAATTCATCAATAGAAATACGTCTCCCCCAATGCTTATCTCTAAAAACAATAATTTTATTGTTTTCTTGAACTTTCATACCACAAATTCGTAAACCAACTTTTGAAGAGGTTGATTCTTAATAACGTATTATATGTGATTGCTTTTCAACTGTAAACCCCAATTTGATATCTAAAATTCGAAGGTTCTTTTAGTTTTATATTAAATTTTCTAGAAGTAAGTATTCTTAAAGTTAAAGAACACTATTTACTTTTATTATTAGGATTAAACCTTTTAGCAATAAGAGAATCCATCCATTTTTATTATCGTTAATCTACTTTTGGCTTTTCAATTACTTTATTTTCTTCCAAAGTAATGACACCATTATATTAAGAGAAGAAATCCTAATATCCTTGGATATGTTGTACCCATTCATAAAAACTTATATTATACTTGAATACATACATTTATTCATTGTTATTTTCTGTTGAACATGACTTTGCTACAAATTTACCATCATTAAGTTTAATAAATATAGAATGTCCAGATATTTGTTGTTCAAAAAATGATTGCTATAATTCTTATTCAAAATTCATTTTATAATTAAATACTAATTTAATCAAGTTAGCATATTTTTATACTAAATTTTTCAACAAATATTCCCCTATTATATTATAAGTTGGATAATGGAATAGATCAAAAAAGAAATTACTTCTTTCAATTGATAATAAATATTTTTAATATAATTTAGAATTCTAATGTATCTTTTAATTTATCATTAACAATACATTCTAAGTTAAGATTATTGAAATATTATGAAGAATATAATTTTTAACTAATCTAAAAATAGTTTGATACTGTTATTTTTAATTCACATAGAATCACAGCAATCTTATTTAAAATAGGTTATTGAAATTAGTTAATAAGCTTATTAATTCTTTATAATTAATTTTTCATAATATTAACAAAAATCACTAAAAAAACTAAAACATGATTTAAACAAAGTTCAAAATATTAAATATTATGAAGGAACTTTTAGTAATTATAATTATTTAAAATTAATTAAAGAGACTTTTCAATTGATAGCTTAATTTCTAATATGGGATAGGAAAACCACAGATAATTGTTCAATACATAATAATAATAATATATTAAATTCATTTTATATAAGCAAATCAACATATATGTATTAATTATAATATAGAAGCATATTTTATACATTTTGCATTCTGTATTTACATAAATCCATATATTATAGAATGATTAATTATAGAATAATTATTATTTTGATTTAATCATGTGTCTTCCAGTTAGTTGTTTGAAATGCATAGTGGAATTTGAAGCAATTCTCATATTGATAGGAGGATTGGGTAGTTTTGGGTTTACGATATACTTATAGATTGAATATAACATAGAAAAATAAGATGATGTAAATATTAAACTGATTTAAAGACAAATTAATTAGGACCAGGTACTATAGTTACTTTTTGGATAATCTCTTCTTCCATGATTCTAAATGGAATAATAGGAATATTGGGAGGAAAGAAAAAAAGTGCTTGTCTATTGTTATTATTCAATTTGGTTAATATTGGATTATTACTTGGATTTATTGCTCTTATGATTTTAGGATATGTGTTGGCAAATAGAATAGAAAAGAATGATATCAATGATTATTGTTCTTCAACTACTCCTTTATAATAGACTTAGAATTTAGGATAAAATCTTTTATGTTCCTCTGATTGTGAATGCTATATTGAGAAACCAATTAATCTTCCCCTCTCTTATGTTAATTATTCAACAACAGATACATCATAAGTATAAATATAGTTTAATATATATAGGCAACTAAAGTTTAAGATTGTTAATACTATAGTGATAACTGGAATGATACTTAGAAGAATTAAGCTTATTTTTTTTTAAATATTGAAAAAAAATATGATTGCTCTGGTTGGTGCAATCCATTTTCTTTATAAATATTTTATGATATCAATAACAATTTTGATTAATCTGTAAATATTTATCAATAAATTAGAATGATCAATGCTTATATTCAGCTCAATTATAATTAAAAGATACATGTTAAATAATAGGTGATATTTCAGCTGGAATGGCTGGATTAATGGGATTAATGGTAATATTTACTTTTTGTCTATGTTGTCATCCAACTAAAAAAGATTAAGATTATTATTAAAAATTAGCATATTATGATTCATGATATATTTAAAAGATTATATAATTTGTAATTGAACAATAAATTTTAATTAATTTATTTGATTTATTTTTCTTTAATAAATAAAAGATAATCAAATTATCCTCTTTGTATTCTTATTATTAAATTAAAATATGAATTAACAATATTAAATCTAATTTTGTGATATCCAATAGAATCTAAAAGTTATACTAATTATTATATAATTAATAGCTATATTTTTGTAAATTAATGATTCTCCATATATTAATCTATATTTTTAGACTTATCTATGTTATTTTCTTAAATATAAAATACATTAATCTATGATTTTGATTTCCTAAACTATAAAGTTTACAAAAGATTAGTTCTCTAGATAACCAAAGTATTTAGTTAATATAATTCTATCATATAATATTAGTATATTTATTACTAAAAGTTAAGAATAAAAATGTTATTTAAATATAAAACAAAAATATTAGTAATTTAATATTAAACATGATAATATATATAACCTTTTATGTCTAAATTATCATCATAATTTTAATCAATATGAATATATATTATTAATATGTTATATAATTTTATTAAAATACTAATCATATTCCTTTTGACTATAATTGGATTAGGATTTCGGTTTCTCTTTTAAATTCCAATAGCATCAATTTTGAACTTACAAAGAAGAATAGTTAAAATATTCAATTCTTTTATTGAATTTCAATACAATATGCTAAGTGTTCTAAAAGGAGAACGTGTCCTTGTAATAGATTTTGGAGCATTATATAAAGCAATTGGTTTATGGAATGATGAAGATGAGGATGATGATGATAATTCTAACCTGATCACTAAGCATTATTGAATATATCAAAATAATAAATAAACTCATCTATTAAAATTTTAAATAATTCAATTATCATTATTATCTAGTATCAATTCTTTTTATAAATATTTGTTTATTGCTTAAAGACATCTTGGCCAAACATAACAAAATCTTCTTTTTCTAATTTATTATTTAACTAATTTTGAAATTATTAAAATTCTGATTCCCCATTTGATTATCTAGTAGTAGATTTTAAATCTAAATCATTTGCATTATACATATCTTATGTAAAGATTACACCATTATTATCTAATCTTTATATCCATGGTGCTTCTGGTTTATTTTCCACTAATAATAGCTAATCATAATTATTAATAATAATATACACTTATAGTTTCCAGTAGTTTAAGATCAAATTAAGGAAGCATTTCTGGTATTTCTATTTAAGGTAAACAAAATGATAATCTTGTTTAAAGATTTTATTTATATTTTTTTAAAGGAACTTTTATCATAGGATATATATTACACAATCTATTATCCTATGATAAAATAATAAGATTAGTTAATTAAGATAGTTCTGTTCTTAATTCAGTTTCTTCATTTTAATCATCTATTAATAATTCTAAAAATAATTAAAGTAAATTCTTTTATTCTTTCTCTTATAGATTATTTTTTAATTGTTTTAGATTTTCAATTGCCAAACTATTTTAACCTGAAAGTAATTAAAGTATAGATAGATTAAATTAGAATTCTAATTAATTGTAAACTCTATTAATATGTTTTTATTCAGTTTATTATTTGATTATAATATTATCAGATGTTTAATAGATTTAATAAGATTCAAGAAAAGAAATTAATGCAGTATCAAATTATTTTAAATAAAATTCAAATAAACTTCTATAAAATATAATATCTTATGTTTTGAAGATTTTACCTTCATTTCCATTTTTTAAGAATTAATTTAAACAATCTATACTATTAGATAATTAAATTTAACCACAATTTATTATTGAAGTTAATTTTAATTACTACAAAACATTCAAGTCAACAAAAGGTGAAATATCATTAGAATATTCAACTAATTTTTATAAATCTTATATTGCATTATTTAATTCCTTTATAGTAATAAATGTTTTTGCTCTCTAATATAAGGCTTATAAACATTTTTCAGAATTGATAATATTTGAATATGATTAGATTGCTTCTTCAAATGCTCCCATTTAATAAAATAGGTTTCCAATCAAAATTTAATCTTATACTTTTAAACAAGATTCTTGAAATTGTTATAAATCATAATAAGCATGATTAGTATCTTTTAGTATTAAAAATACCTTAGCTCTACATAAATAAACTTCAGAATATGATTCATCTAAATTAATAGCTATACTAAAATCATTTAATCCTTATTTATATTGTTATCTACAAACTTATACTAATCCACGAACATAAAATTATTTTGCCACATTTTCTTATGACTTATCAATTGCTTTGTTTATATCACTTAATGAATCATCCAATCTATTTAAAGAAAACAGAATGATTCCTCTACAAAAAAATAAATTAGAGTTTTCATTAATTTTTAAAGCTAAATTTAATAATCTTATAGCATCATTCAAAAATTTATTCTTTCTCTCTTAATCATCTTTTGGAATAAGTTAACAATAAAATTGCACTAAAGTTACTGCTCTATAAAAGTATGGTTCAATTTTATTTGGCATTAATTTTGAAGCCTTCACAAAATATCCTAATGATAATTCAAATTAATTAGAAATTGTAGACATAATCCCTTCAAGAATAAGTTTATTATAAATTGAAGGCTTTTCAAGTTAATCTAATGAATCAAGATCTTATAATGACTATTAATATTAAGATAGACAAAAATAACCATATGATCTGTATTATAATATTAATCTTTTTAAGAAATCTTCTATTTAATGATTAGATATTAATTCTGTTAATAAATTAACTCCTTCCTCAAATTTTGTTTTCATCAATAAAATAACACCCTCTGTAAACTATTTGATGTTTTCAATAAACCTTTTATCAATATCTAAATGTTCTGCTCTTCTTAATTAATATTAAGCTTCATAAAAGTCCTTTTATTAAATTAATCTTTTGGCTAATTCATATAATGACTTGGAAACAGCTTTTTTAGAATTATTATGTTTGATTGCTTATTCATATGCTAAGGTAGCTTCTTAAATTTCACCTAACTAGTTTTCAATAATTTACTTTTCTTTGTACATATAAAGCCTTTTAGATATAAAGCATCAGAATCTTAGTCATTAATTTCTATAACTTAACTGATATCTTTCATAGCTGATTCATAATCCTTCTATTCTAAATATAATAATGTTCTTTTGATCAAAGCAGATCTTTTAAATTAATCCTCTAATTTTATTCCTTAAGTATATGCTTATATGCTCATCTCTACATTATTCATCATCCTAAAACAATCACAATAACCAATATATCCAACAGCTTTATTTGGCTGTAATTCAATAGCTATCATAAAGTCTCCCAAAGCCTTATCAAATTTTTGAATCTTTATATACAATTTACCTCGAATAATATAAGCATCAAAGTATTTAGCAAAATGTTAAATACAAATAGTAAGCTAATGGTTAATATAAAAATAATACAATATTTAAAGATTCATTCATTAAATTTAATTTTTTAAATGCCATTGAAAGGATAATGTATGCCTTTTTATTGAAAAGAGGATGTTCTTAAATTAAGTGATTCAAATTCAAAATAACTTAAGAAAATTCTTATTAGTCAAAATATTATATTGCAATTTAAAATCTTATTTCAGGATCATCACAAGTCTGGATTACTTTCTCAAAATAATTTAAAGCTTCTTTTATTTTACCTTATCTAATCATTTTTTTTCCTTCAACAATCTTTTTAGAATTTTCAGTACATTATTTAATGTATTTTACTTAATTTAAATTACCTTGTTTATTGATACTATCCTTAAAAGAAATATTTGATAAATGATTGACATAATTCATAATATCCTCATTCTCTTTCTAATAACTATTGTCATCTAGAAAGAATAAACATTTTTATATACTATTATAATAACTTATAGAATGTTGCTTATTGGAATGGTTTTTTATGATTGTATATTAATTTTTGAAATTGACATTTTAGATAACATTAGATATATTATTTTTAGATTCCTATAAGAATGTTTTGGGTTGTTTCTAAATACAATAATGGAATACTTGAATCACTGATTTTACAAACTGTGAAATCTTGGATTTAGGAAACTCTTATTGTTATGTTTGGAAATGCATTGAATATGCCTTCTATAATAACTCTAAAAATTAATAATGTTTTGTTTATTGTACATTAAAATTAGTGTTGACTTTGTAATTTTAGGATTTGAGAATTTAAATAAGTATCTGTTGATCTTTATCTGTTTTGGAATCTAGTAGATGAGGTTTTCTATTGAGAATTTATCATTCTAATAGTTTCTAAATAATAAATTACCTTAATTTACTGTTAACTATAAATATAATTCAAAAATAATCCATTTAGAAGAAACAATTTTTTTGAATCTCAGAATTTACGAAAATAATTTTATAAAAAATAAAGTGATCATTTATCAAATTCTCTATCTTCCTTATATTCTTGTATTGCTTTATTTAAATCCCAATCTGCAACTTCTAAATAATACTTAGCTACTTTTTCACTATGATCAGTGGGATCCAGAATGTTTTTAAGCATATATTGCAACATAAATATTTTATGTAGAGAATTTTAATCCATTTCTTTTTATTAATTATCATATGAGGATTAATTTGGAATTATAATTGATTTGAGATAATAAATTTCATTTGTTGTGAGATTGTTAAATTTTCGAATAGATTCTGGAGTAATGTTATATTTTATAGCCAAACCTTGTAGAGTCTCACCTTTTATTTCATGTTCAAAATAATGATCTTTTTAGAACTATTATACTTATTCATCAGTTATTTCAGGAGTAGGTGTCTCTTACATTATAAAATAAATAATTAAAAAATAGATTAAAGTACTTTAATCCTCTTTAATTTGATTCTTCTAAAGATAAATTATGTCAATTTTATTAAAGATCTAAAATTTGATATACAAAGATAAGGTTTAAAAATTGAATATAATATGAAAGAAACTCATATTATTAATATATACTTAGAATATAATATGAGTTCAGTGAATACTATAGTTAAATTGATAAATGGATGTTGAATCACAAATAAGTATTGTTCAATAATATTAATATTGAATAAATATTTATTATAATAATTCTTATTTTTATATATAAATCTAACAGATCATAAATTTCTTATCACTTTTTTTCATTAATTTATTAGATTAGATTATGATCAAATTGATATTTAAATAGAATTTACAAACAATAAAATTTCTAAGTTTATATTTTATCATTTTTATTTTAATAATCAATCATCACCTGTGTTTTTGAAAGTAATAAAATTGATTAAATTATCTTTAATAGCACCTGGAAACAAGTTGTGTTTTACTTCATTATTATTACCTACTGAATAAAGAATTACTACTATCTTATTAATTGTTAAATATTATTAATTTACCTTTATTATCATATTTAACATGGCAGTTAGAATGACAATAGAATGTAAAAGGGAATCTATCTTGGTTTCTAAAATTTTGAATCTACTCCATTAATTGTGCCAATACAATGCATAGACAAAATCAATTATGAAAGAGAATAACAATAGATAAATGATCCTAGTATGAAACTATGTTAGAATGGAATAATTTGCACTTTCTCGAACTCCCATAAAAATATAGCAAATATAAAGAGAGGTAGATTGTAATCAGCTCTTCCAAATGAGCTAATAAGCGACGATAGAATTCCAAATATTAGCACTTTCTATACTAATTGCCACCTAAATGTCTTATTAAATAATATACTAGTTTGCTTCAGGCATCTTTTGATAATTTTTCTTAATATTAATATCTATAAAATTTGAATTACAATTAATTAACATCTTAAAAAACTATTAAACATAAAAAAATTGTCTAATTTTTAGTTTAATTTTATATTCAATCAAGATAAACTAATTACTAAATTTAGTTAAATCTAATTGATTGAAATTATAGCTCTAATATGTAATAATTAATTTATAGTAAAATAAATTTATAATCCAAGTATTTAAAATACTTTATATTATATTAGATTATAATTATTTTAGTGTTTTCATTTATATAAATAAAATAATGTGAAAATTCATATTAATATTTATTAATGATTGTGAAACAAAAAAAATAAGTCTTCTCATAATTAACTAAGAAGAAATTAAAGAGAATAAATGTTTTCAAAAAAAAGAATTTTAGATTCACCATAATAATCTGATAATTCTGAATAAGATCATAAAAATATCAGAATATATAGTTCTAGAAATATTTTAGTATTTAGGTTCATTAAGATATTAAATTAAGGTGTAAAAAAAGTTAGAAAATTTACTTTAATATATTAATAGTCATATTTAACTCAAAAAATGAATTAAGAATGATTGAAAGATTATGTCCAATTTATTAAAATCTTATTTTTTGTTGATTTTTAAGATGCTTCATCATATTTACTAAAGTGTAACATTGTAGCAAAATTAGAAAATCAATTCTTAATTTCTAAAGTGAGTTGAATAATCTTGCTCCAAAGTTTAGAGTTTTATAATTATTAGACAGAGTAGTTTATTATGAATTGATTTAAATTCATCCATTTTTACATAAATTACTAGACTATTCATCAAAATATTTTGAGATTATTGAAGGATTCTTTACTTTTCTACTAAAATGCCAAAATACATCAACAACATAAAAAAAATTATTACAATTTTAGTTGTTTAATAAATTATTTGAATTTAGTTTGTAAATTGGTGTGAATCTTTATTATTTAATGAGATTATATTAATAAAAATCTAAACAATAAAAATTCAAAAAAAATTAGTAACAGTTATTTATTCATTTCTTCATAATTTAAGTTTAGGAGATTGTGAGAATAAATTAATTTAATAAGGTATATAAACAGTATTATTTGAAAATATGTCTGATAAGATTGTATCTTAAATCAACTCTATTCAATATTAACTAATTTAATAACAGATAATTTTGATATTGTTATCAAAAGTGGCATTTTTGGAAGATGCTTTTAAATATGTGAAATAAGTTAATCAGAAATATAGAATATGGAGAATTCTTAAAATCTTTTACATAAAAGATTTGATAATGTATTTAATTGTAATTATTCTTATTTATTAATATTATATTCTCTATTTTCATATAAATTTTCTTTAGTGATTTATCAAATTGTAAATAAAATAATTTGATATAAGAATATATTTAAAATATTTCTTTTTAACATTTGTTTTTTATTTACAATAACTACTAGTTTTAAATAAGAATAATATTGTTACTTAAATGCTATTTTGAGATTGTGAATCTTATTTTTATGAAAAACTATAAATCAATCAGAATTATTAAATCAACATGGAAATAAGATAATAATTTTTTTAAAGAATTATGAAGTAAGTTATTTGGTATCTCAATATATAAATTTATTAAGATATATTTAATTTAGAATTTATATTAAAAAAATTAAATATTGTAAATAATCTTTAAAATTATTTTTCAAAAAATCTAACAATTAACTTAACAACTACATTTTTAATTTTATGGTTTATCAATTTGTTATTCTTAAATTTATTTTGATTGTTCTTATTATTTTTATTATTTTATTTATTATTTATTTTATAATATATTTTATTATTTATTTTATTATTTAGATTATTATTTATTTTATTGTTTAGATTATTTTTGATTATAATCTTAATCTTGATTATAATCTTTATCATAATCTTAATCATAATCTTAATTATCATCTTAATAATCATCTTAATTATCATCTTAATCTTAAGCTTAATCTTAAAAATCATCATAATCTTCAATTTGCTCATCTTAATTTTCACTATCAGATTGAGGATTCTAATTAATTTCTTAATTTTAAATATATTTTTGATTGTCATTTGCTGAAAGAACTTAAACTTATTCATTAAATATAATTCCTAAAACTAAATCATTTGATCCAAGATTAGCTAAAAAACCTTTCACAGCTTAACAAACTTTGTTACATTGATTAAGATATATCAAGATTGAATAACACAATATAATTGTTAATTTACACTTAGAAAATTGGTGATATCTATTATTATCTTAGAGAAATAGTTGCTTATTGATTTCCTATTACTAAGTTTCTTTATTCAACTCTAACTCCAATTTTCATTTATATTTTTTAAAATATATCATTAATTCCATTACTACTAATTGAATGATACTCAGCAGAATTTCCACTACATTTAAGTATAGCTTGCATTTCTTATTTAACAATGTAATTGTTTTCCACATTTACTCCTATGTAAAATGTTTATAGAATATTTTTTTAAAGTAATAATTATAATAAACTTTGATAATCTAGAAATTCTTTTAAGGATATTTTTGATCTATTGTCTTCCCCATCAGTAAGTATTACATGTACAAACTTATAATGGTCTTGAACATCAAATTTACAACATAAATTATATAGTTCTAACATTAATTTATTTCCTTCACAAACAGCATCTCTAAATGCAGTATATCCATTACAATTAACCATCGGTAACTATTAGTTTAATTTTGATTCAGAGGCAAATTCAAAGCCCAATAAACGCATCATAGTTGGTAAATCCATAAGAATGCAAAAATATTAATATTACTTTTAATGTGATGAAATATTGATTTATAAATAGAATATATTATTGAATATTATAATTTTATAATTAGTTAATTAATTTAAATAGTTCTAATTAATAATTAAATATAATTTTATAGTTCTTTAAAAATCTAAAAATAATAACATAATAATAAAAAATCAATATTCTATTTTTATAATATAATTATTTTAATTTAAAGATATAAATTATATGAATATTCTTCATAACATAATATAGATCATTTAAATAATAATTCTAATATATTTATTACTAAATAAATCAATAAACAACACATCTATCCCACCAACTTGGAAAAGAAGTTTTTGATTTAAAAATACGTATCTAAGATTAATATATATTATTTACACAAACTTTTCTTCCTTCATTCCAAAGAATCAAAACTATTCCAAAAGGAAGACCACAAATTCCATAGTGTATAAACAATATGTCTCTGGTTCCAAATCCTGTATTGAATACTTCAATATATGATAGACTCCAAGTAATTAAAAATTCAATAAAATATGCCAAGTACATATAAACATTATCAAATCCTAAACATAAATATAAAAAGATACCATTATAGATTGCTGATCCTTTGAGTTATCTTAATGCTTGATAATTACAAATTTATCCTAATACAACTCCAAAAAAGAAGGAAGTCTATGAATAACTTGATGCTTCTGTATGATAGCAATATGGTCTTTTTGTTACAGGAGATATTAAATCTATATTACAATCTCCCCATTCCATATTTGAAACTATTTTACCATTTTCACATTTGAGTAAAGCCATTCTTAAATCATGAGCTCCATGCTTAGGATATATCCAATCTATATCTTCTTATCCTATTAGATCAGTTCCTTCACAAACTCCATTAGGGTAAGATTCTCTAAGATTAGAGTTACCGAACCATGGATCTTTAGGATTATAAAGATCATTATATTTTGGAAGAACTCCTTATTTATTCAATAAGAAATAAAGAGATGATGGAGTAAAACCAAAATCATTAAAGGAAACATACCATTAAAAGAATCCACAAAATGTCTCTAAGACTCCATTTTAAGCATAGGCAAAAGTAATCAATTAACCTCCAACCAAATGTTCATTTTTATTTCTAGGTCGCCTTGTCATCACATCTAAATCAGCTTCCTCAAATACAAAAACCATTGATGGAAATATATCAGTTCCTACTTAAATACACAAAACTAAAACAGTAGTAAGTGGCAATGGTAATCTAAATACAATAAATCCTAAAAATGGAATTAATTCTGCAATATTAGAGGTTAATGAATAAACTATTACTTTTTTAAAATTATCAAATATTCTTCTACCTTCTTGTATTCCAACAACAATGCTAGAAAAATCATCATTTAATAAAATCATATCAGCAGCATCTTTAGCTACATCTGATCCTGTAATTCCCATAGCAATTCCAATATCTGCCTTTTTTATAGCTGGACTATCATTAACACCATCCCCTGTTACTGCAACTATATGTCCTCTTTTTTGACATCCAGTTACAATAATTAATTTTTAAGCAGGACTAGTTCTTGCAAAAACAAGTTATGGTTTGTTTAGCCATTCTTATAATTATCTTCCTTTTTCTTCTTCAGGTAATCCTTCATCATCAATAGCCATTTTTGTTAATCTATCTCCATGAATTACTAAAGCATTTGATTAATGAAAAGCTTCTTCAAATGAAATATTTTTCTCTTCCATTATTTCATTTACTGTTTTTTCTGTTATTATATTACATTATCTTGCAATAGCTGCTGCAGTAACTGGTTAATCTCCTGTAACCATAATTACTTGAATACCAGCAGATTTACATTTTTACACTGCATTTGGGACTGAATCTTTTGGTGGATCAATCAAAGAAATGAGACCAACAAATGTTTATTATTTGAATGGAAAGTTAAAATTGTCTAAATCAAATTTATAATTTTTTGGAAATTGAGATTTAGGTAATGGAATTCTTGAAAATCCTAATACTCTTTCACCTTATCTTCCTAATTTACTATTAATTAAATCAAATTCATTAGACCATCTCTCATCTATAATTTCAACTTTCTCATTACAATATATACTATCACATAATGACCAAATCTTTTCAGGAGCTCCCTTAGTCAATAAACAAAAATGAGAATCTATTTGTTCGTCTTCTATGATAATACATGCAAATTTATTTGTTGAATTAAAAGGTTTTCTTGCAATTTATTAATTTTTATCTTTTGCAATTTTCTTCTTGGATCTAGTTTCTAATATATCTTCAATTGGTTAAAAGAACTTTATAAGAGCAGTTTCTGATGCATCTCCAATAGTAGGTTTTTCTTAACAACTTAATTTTTATATGTCCTTCTACCATTATATTCTAGCTTCCTCTAATTTTTACTCTTTTTATGCTTATGAAAAACCAATTGAATTATTAATCTTCATCATTATATTCTAAGGTAAAGTATCATCAAAGACAGCTTCTGAACAAAGTATTGCTGTTTCATGTAATAACCTAAATGTTGGGTCTTAATCATTATATTAATAATTGAATTTTGGACCCATCTTTTATTTATTATGTCCTCTCATCTTCTTACCATTATACCAAATGTTTTCAACAGTCATTTTATTCTAAGTTAAAGTTCCTGTTTTATCTGAACAAATACAAGAAGTAGATCCTAATGTTTCTACTCCTTCAAGGTTCTTTACTAATACTTTCAAACCTGCCAATTTCTTTGCTGTTATTGATAAAGCAACAACTACTGTAGCTAATAAACCTTCAGGAACATTTGCAGATATTATACCAACTGCAAATATTAAATTTTAAATAGCAGCTAAGCATTATATAATAATAATTACGATATCCTACTGCAAAACCTAATACAAAAAATAAAATTCCTATAGACAAAGCTATAATAGCTATATATACTGTAAATGCATCAAGCTCTTTTTTTAATGGTGTTTCATCTACAATAGAACTCTAAACCAATCCTGCTATTTATCCAATCACTGTTTTGTCTCCTGTAAAGATGACTAAACCTTTACCTGTACCCTTTAAATAATGTATTTAAATACTTCTTTGCATAGAGTACCAAAAAAGACAAGATTTTTAGTTTCCAATGGATTTTCTTAATGAGTACATTCTGGAGATCTTATCAATAACACAGATTCACCAGTTAAACTTGAATTATCTACTTTCATTTGGTTGCTCTCAATAATTCTTATATCAGCAGGTATTTTTTTTCCAAATTCTATAATTACTATATCTCCTGGAACTAAATCAATTGCTGGAAGTTTCTACTATTTGCCATCACGTATCACAATAGTTTCAGGAGGTATAAAATTTACGAATCCTTCCATTATTGCCTCTGATTTCCTATTCTAAAAATAAGTCATTAGAGCTGTTATTAAAATGCAAGCAATTAGAACTATTCCAAGATATAACTAAATAATAATGTTTTTTTTTTACGTTAGATGGATCTTCTGGAGTTAATCCATATGCTAAAAAACATAATCCTGCTGCTCCCCAAAGTAATAAAGCAAATACATTTGTTAATTCATGTAACAATTATATATACCATGGAGACTTTTCTTTCTAAGTGAGTGTGTTTCTCCCATATTACTTCAATTTTTCATCTATCTAATGTGAAGATAACCCATTTATCAAGGAAGTTTATAGTCTTTATTCTAATTCTGTTAACGGTATGGAATGTTCATCCTAAAAATAATAAAAATGTTGTACCATGTTTTTGAATTTCTCTGCCTTAGATGTGTCCACCTTCTCATTCTATACTCCTTTTTCATTCTATTTCAATAACCTCTTCCTCCTTTGCATCATCTCTTTTGTAATCTCATCAAACTCTCTTTATGCATCTAGTAATTGAATCTCTTAACTAAATCCTTAGATAATCTATATACTATTATTAAGTAAATGCTGTGATGATTGCAGAAGCACTTCTACTTTAAGGCTTTTAATTCATATAATTAAATTGAATAGGATATCAATTTTAACATATACTTTAAAATGCATTCTATTTTTAGAACATATTGATTATTATTAAATTCTTATATATGAATTAATTATAATCTTGAAAATAAAATATTTAAAGTATTTTAAGAATAAATAAACACTTTCTTTATTTGGAAAATTAATTAATTTCTTAATTCTAACATTATATAAAGGACAATCATCTTTTATTATTCTTACATTTTTAATTGATAGTCTTTATTATAACTCTCAAAAAGATGTGATGGATTCAAATACTAAAACACTAACATTTTATTTTAATACTTGTTCAATTGAATTTTAAATTAAAAACAAAGTCCAAAATTTTTAATAATATCTTTATTGTTATTAATTAAATTAATATCAAAAATTCTTGTTAAACAATAATTAAAGAAGAATAACTGTTTAAATATTGAGATTTCCTAAATATATTTAATATTGAGCCTTATTAAACTGAAAAATAATATTCATTTATCATAAATTTTAATTTAACTATTAAAATTAAAAAATAAAAAAAAAGTTTTTATCAATAATCTTAACAATTTTATTTTAATTCTAAACAAAATTAGTAAAGAAAGTTTATCATCAAATTTTTTAATTTAATTTTGAAATATTTTTATGAACTAAGCATATTTATATTCAATAAAAATGAACACACGAGTTTAGTTAGTATCAATTCAAACTATTAAGCGTATCAACAATTTATTATTATTATCATTTAAAATTTACTAGTTCAAGAATGAATTATTAAATTTCCTCAAAGTTATCAAATTAAAATAATTGTATTTTTAACCAAATAATATTTAAAAATATTTCCTTTATATTTTAATAGAATTATAAAAGCATTATTAGGGAATACGATTGAATATAGATTAGATCAGAAAATAAATTATTATTTATCTATTTTTAGAATAAATATTATCAATTAAATTAAATAAAATTATATGGAAAGTAGTACAAAATCCTATTCAAACATTCTTTAACATTTATTAAATATATAATTAACTAAAATCATAAGAACATCATATAACAGGTGTTCATAATATTTATATTCTTGTATAACATTTGATATTTATAAAGAAAATATCCTAAATGAAAGGAATAAATAACTTAAATGTATTATTTGTTTTAACTTAAATGTAGTATTTGTTTTAACTTTAATAAATTTATGAGATTAAATATAGATAATTATAAAATATATACATTAATATCTAATGACATAATTAAAAAGAATAAATATCATCTAGAAGAGAAGAGTATATTATTTAAGCATCTGAGATTCATAAATATATAGAAATAATGAATTTTCCATCTTTCTTTATAATTAGTACATTTTATAAAATTTAATAATATTTAATGGCTCATAAACTATCTTAGAATTGGGTTTTGTGGTATGCTCCTAGAGGCAGGAAGGCAATAGCAGGATCAGATCATTATGATGTGAATCTAAAAGAGATTGGAGAATTTAATACAGTAGAGGAATTTTACAGTTATTATTGTTTTTTACAGAGACCTAGTGAAGTAAAAAGAATTTAGATTAATATAGATTGAGATTGATAACAAAATTATGATGTTTAGAAAAGAGCATAAACCAATGTGGGAAGAGTGTTTGGATGGTGGAACTTGGATTATCCATTTTAAGAAAAGAGAAAATGAATTGTTGAATAAGAAATGGGAAGCTCTTCTTTTAGGTTATTTAATGTGATTTTATCATTAGCATGTATAGGAGAAGAGTTTGATGATGATAATGTTATAGGAGTAGTACTTTCAATTAGGGAGAGAAGAAATTTATTAGAGATTTGGTTGAAAGATAGGAAAGAGAGTGAAAAGATAAGAATAGGTGAGAAGTTAAGGGTTGCATTGGAAAT
Organism: Paramecium pentaurelia; assembly: GCA_905183005.1. NCBI lineage: Eukaryota > Ciliophora > Oligohymenophorea > Peniculida > Parameciidae > Paramecium > Paramecium pentaurelia. The sequence continues at coordinate 347,019 of CAJJDO010000094.1, forward strand.
GGATCCAAATAATCTTACATTCTTTTTCAAGGAACATAGTAAGAGTTTAAATGTATATATAATATTTATTGAGTTTAGGATAAATCGACTATGAAAGGGGCTGAATCTTATACCTTTGTCAAAACTCCACTTGAAACTCCTTAAGCAGAACCAAAAGGACAACATCCCGAATTAGATTAATTCAAACTTTGATTAATTATATACGAGATAAATAGGCTTACATATTTTAATGATAAATCAATTTAATAATCCGATTTAATGAGTATTCAAGGGTACATATTGGACGGAATATTAAATATGAAATAAATACACCTATTGTATTAAGAATAAAATCAAAATTTAGAATATCTAATTTTATATAATGCAGATTCATTCTGAGTACACATTTAACTTTGATTGGGAGACTGTAGTTAAAGGCTTTTGGAGAAAGTATCCATGTAAAGAATTCGATTTTATCAAATTCAATCAAGTTGTAGATATGATGCTTAATGACAATAATACTATGTCTATTAAGAGAATCGTATGATCTAATTCAATCTAAACATAGGTCTATGCTCGTAAATTCATGGTTTGGTGTTTAACTTTGGAAGAGATAACATTTGACATTGAGAATAGAAGCATGTAAATGCAAACTAAATTATTGAAAGCTTGTAAGTATTATCCAAATCTTTCAGGAGATGAATCAATTATATATAAAGCAATTGATGATTAAAAAACTCATTACTCTGTATTTAAGCATCATTTATATATAGAAACTATTGTCAAATTTTCATTAAACCTTTGTATCTAAATTGATATCTCAATTTAACAGTTCATTTAAAAAAGGCATTGAAGTTGTCGAAGCTAGATGTAGAGAACTTTAAAACAATTAATGACGATAAATAAATTTTTAACTATTAATCAATTATTTATTATAATATTTTAAGATGATCAAGAAAAAACCATAAATCCCTTAAATTAAGGACTCAGAGATTATTGATAAAAATCAATCCAAAAAATAGATCAAAACTATACCATATTCCCATAGTCAATCCATTTAAGAAGAGGAAGAACATTCTTCTTTGTCATAGATAAACATTTATGGTCACTCAAAGCCTACTTTTTTAATGACTTTTCCTCAATAACCAAGAGACTTTTAAGGTAGCGAAGACTTAAGAGCTCCTACTATTATAACTAATTTGATTTCCAATAAAAGTCAAGAGCAACTTGCAATTAAATAAGATTGTAGAAAATAACATTAAGTTCATTATTTAGATGAAAGTTCCTAATTTTCTTCTCAATTAAATTCAGTATATTTTATAGATAGTTTATTTCTAGATGCGTTCAATTTTGGAAAATAAAAAATCTATGTAAATCAATTAGGATAGGGTAAAATTATTGGTTAATCATATGAAAGTTAAATTTTTGAATTTAATACACTATTCCAAATATAATGATCCCATTCTTACATAAGAATATAAAGAACGTAATACTGAATTTTTACTCTATAATAGTTTCACCTCTTAAGTACAATTACTTCACTATGTATATATTTTTATCGACTACCTTATCAAATATGCTCTCATGTATTTTTATTCCAATTGCTTAATTTTTTGATGTTTCTTTAATCATTTACTTAATTTCTTAAATGGCTTATGGATTAGCATCTTTAACTATTTTCCAAGATTTGTTTTTTCAAAGAGGCCCTTATAAATTGTAAAGGGGAGTCATTAAAGTCAATTACAAGGATAATACCAAAAAAGTATTTGATGTATTAAGACTTCTCTTATTATCTATAAGCAGTCTATTTGAAATAGATAGCAAAATTAAAATAGTAGCAATCTTATTGATGATGATATTTTAATTTTTAAGATAAGTTGAAAGTTTTGAAAATATCTATAAGTCCACTCATCATTTTATTTTTATTTTATAACTATGGATATCAATCATAATTTCATTTGCTTGTATTTATCAAGGTATATTAATAAAATAATAAGAGTTTCTCATTGTGAGGAGGATCCAAGTCTCTACTTTTGTATCACTTTTGCTATTTCTCTATTGACTCATTGTTCTAATATATGTAAAACATACATAATAATATTTTAGCCATTGAAATTACTACTTAAAATTCATTAGTGATTTCTATTTACATGATATTATCATATCTTTGTTTAGCATACACAACAATGATCATATATATTTGGATAAAACCAGAAATAGAGATTGAAGAGGAGAAACAAAAGTTATTGAAAGGATTTGTTGAAAGATTTAGGGAGAAATGTGAAAATGATGGACTTTTAAGAAGATGTTATTCTTATTTAGAATTTAGAATAGATGTAAATAAAATTGTAAATTTTCTAGGAAGATTTAAATAAAACTAAAGATCAATTAACTAAGAAATTGAGTCCTGAATTAGAGGATGAGATTGATTTGTCAATAAGATCGACTATGATTGATAAAATTGAATTGATGAATAGATTCTCTCCTTAATTCAAATAATAATTGCTTTATGAAATTGAATAAGTGACATTTAATCCAGAAGACAATATCATAATTGTACAATTAATAAGTATTCTAAGGAACATCAAATAGAGGATTTAGGATTGTTTTATATTTTGAAAGGATAAGTAAAGGTTTAATTTTAAGGTTCTTCATTTGGTACAAATAAAAGAGCAGTAACAACTTTATGTGAAGGATAAACTTTTGGATAATATTCTTTTATAACAGGAATTCCTTCAAATATAAGTATTTTTAGTTCTGGAGTCACTACATTAATGAAAATAAAGAGATCTGATTTCACTTCAATAATATCGAATTATCCAAAAGATAACGAAATATTTTGTACAATGAAAGATAATGCATTTTATAATTCAAAATTATTTGAATGTTATTATTGTAAAATTAGAGGACATTATGTAGTAGAATGTAGACATTTATAATATTTTCCTTAAAGATTAAATGCAATTGAAAAACATTTATATACAGAAAAATAACAAAGAAAAAAATTTTCAAGGAAATTAAAAAAATATTTTGCTTGGCAAGATATGAATTTAAATTAAGATAAAGCTAGATAATATGCTAATAAATAGAGTTAAGAATAAGTATCAGATGATTTACCTGAAACTTCACAATTACCTTATTCTGAAAGTAAAATTGTACAAATAAACTAGATTAAACACATTAATCAGTGAGTTTTGTAAGTAATTCTTTGGCATAGAAAAATTATAGTCCTGATTAATACCAATCAGCTAGTAATGTAAATGTTGAAAGTTTAGATCAATTTAATATCGAATAAGAATATTAAGATGAATAAACTATACCTATATAAGAACCATAAATAAAAAGTATTAGAAAGAATTCAAATAAAACAACCTTAAAAACAGCAGGATTCCCTATCAATTTTGATCCTAATAACATAACAAATTTAGGAAATAATTTATCAGTTATAGAAAAAGATGATAGAGATATCTTAAATTAATTATAAGAGGCTTAAATGAATAAAGATAGAACTATTTTATTTCCTGCTGGAAGAAACAATAGTTAAAATAAATTAACATTTCAATATTATAAAGAACCTTCTTCAGGAATCATGCTGAAAGAAGATCCAATTAAAACTGATTCTTATCAATAATAATAATAATAATAATAATAATAATAATAACAATTAACTCATAATACTTTAAAATAATCTATTAGACAACCTTCAAATAGATCTTATACATATTCTAATTCGTTGTCTAAAGATATATCTAATAATCCTTCATCAAATTCCAGATAAAATAAATCATAAAAATTATCCATTTTATCAAGTTAAAACAGAGTTGTAGATTAGACAGGCATTAAAAAAATGAATAGTTCTAAATCTCTTAGTGAATAAAATAAATTAAATAATAATAAGAGTTTAAAATCAGGTACTAAATAGAGTACTCCAAATTAAATGTCCTAGTTTTAAGCCTTAACAACTCCAGAGGTAATATTAATTTTTAGAATAGAACCAAGGCTACTTTATAAATGATATTTTATTCAATAAATTCGAAAAAATGCAGGAGTACAAAATTTATTATCCACATAACAATTATAATTAAGTTATAGATCGCTATGTCAAATTTTTAGATTCGAACAGAAAAAATTATTTTAAAAGGAAAAGATTAAATAATGGTACTCCTTATTCGATAAAATGCTTTGTTGCATCCAAAATTAAAAGAGTAAAAAAGCTATTATAAAACTGACTAATTATCTAATATAAATAATTTATTAATTCAATTCGAGGAGGTTAGTTCTGATAAATTTTTAAGACTCTAGTGATTTTTTTTGTATATTTCTTTAAGATATTAACAATATCCAGTGCAACTATTACTTTCATTGCAAAATGTTTGAGTTTAAGTTTAAAATGATTATGTAAATGGTTTATGATAACACTCATTTTTTATTTAACTTCTAGATAATTTAAATCTATCATCCCTATTTGTGAAACAATTAAATTAGTTCTCTCCATAATACTTGTAAATTACTTTATCCTTTGTTGGAATATTTTTTATGAAAAATGTCTTAAGATATTTTGCTTTGAGATCTTCTACCTATCTCTTTTTTTTTGCATCTATAGCAGTTCTAAAATTGAATTAAGTCTAAAAGCTATCTAAAAGTTCTCTAACAGCAGCATCTTATGCAGGAGATTGCTGTGGTAAATTGTGATTTACAATATGATCTTTTACAGCTTATTTTGATTTTGCTAAAATATTTATTTAAATGTATTTATTTTTTCTAGTTGAATTCATCAATGTAAGTGGATCCTTTGGAATCTTTTCAAAAAAGGTTGGTGGTTACCTTTTTAATTTGTCAAATTTTTATTTTTTCTCATCTGATTTATTCTCTTATAATTGTAAACCCTCTGCAGTAGACAAGTCTGTTCTTATAGGATTTTCATTACTCTATGTTTGAAGTCTTTGATTTAGTAATCTAATATACACAATAAATTTACTTCAACTTCGTCCTATCCTATGACTCATCATTAATATTTTATTATTATTGGTTCATCAAATCTTTCTCAGAGCATTGTCTTTATAAGCCTTTTGTGATATTTCCAAATTCCACTTTTTTCATAATTGCTGGACATCTTTAACTCAACATGATGATAATAATTAAAAATTGGAAGATTATATATATTAAATTAGTGATATTACTGATGGCAAAAATAATATATAAATCTTTATTAATCAATAAACTTTAAATTGATTACTATAAAATCAATATAGATTTATTTTTATCTAACCTTATTTTCATTTAAACATTATTTCAAACATAATTCTCTTTGAAACCATTCCTAAAAATTAAAATTAATTAATTTTATATCCTTGTAAAAATATGAATGAATAGATATCTTCAATAAATCCTTTTATTTTATTTTTATAAAAAATAACTACATACTTATAGTATTCAATTTTATATAAAGTATTTATGAATCATATTTATGAGGAATAATATATTTATTAATTTAATTGTTTATTTTATTTTATTATTATGCAATCTATTTCAATTTTCTGATATTTGTTTTTATAGAAAAGAGATAATTCTTCAAAAACTTATCAATTATTTTTTGTTTTTAATTAATTAAATGAGAATTATACATTATTCATTTTTTTTAATACAAATTTTGTAAAGATTCTCTTCCTTATTGTTTTAATTGATTAATATAAATATTTTAATTTTCAAAATGTATAAACAATTCAAAATGTTTTTATTTTATTTTAGAATATGAATTAAAAAAAATCTCCTTAATTTGTATTTTTTGAATCATCATAAACAAAATAAGAATAAAAAAATAGAAATTAAGAAGTTTAATTTATATGTATTACGTTTTTAAAAATAATTACAAATATTTATAGATTTATTTTTATATAAAATTATTATTTATAATAATGGAAAAAATTGGTGTAACCAAATTATTTCTATAGGAACTTTAAATATTCTTTGCACTGTTATTAGGTGAATAATTATCTAATTTAGGTTTACAATAATCTTAGGGAATAGACTCAATAATACCTATAATTATGAATTTAATTTCTGGAATAGTTTTTGTTATTTTAAAATTCAAAGATTACAATAATGTAAAACTTATTTGGAAATTGAAATTATTATTAATTTTGATATAAGTATCTATGAATGTGGAAATGAGTTAATATTGTTTAATAATTGCTCATTTGTTGGATGATGAATTGTTGAAAGGTTTCTGTTTAGGAACAGCATTATTAATAAATATAATATAAGATTAAGAAATAAATTACATAACAACTATTCCAAATAGCATTTTAGTATTTTTCAATATAATCATATGGTTTGTGTTCATGTTTATAAATTGGACAAACACAAGAAGGGAGGATGCTTATATTGAAAAAGAACTTCAATAAAAATCTATTTAGTGTATTAATTAGATTGATATGTAGTGAAAGAATCCATAAATAATAGAGATATTGGTAGTAGAGTAAATTAACAATAATCATTGATGCAAGAATTGAATCCTTTGAAAATAGAGTGTAATGAAGATGAATAGATTTTATAACATGTTGCATGGATATAAAATTAATCAGTATTGGTTTACAACAATAAGCTAAACATTGTTTATTAGAATATATTTTTAGGAAAATTATTAAAACAATCTACTTTAGATGAATAACAAACTTAGTAATAATCGAAACCTGAATATGAAGAACAATTTTTAAGTAGTTAGATTATGATAGGAAGTAAAGAATTGATTGAAATTAATAATAATAATGTTGATTAATCAGTAAATAGCGAGTATTATAATAAATTTAATTTAAGTGGTTCCTTCCTGTTGAATAGGGTGAATGATTATCATAAGTGCCGATTGAAATCAAAAATTACAATACGAGAGTTGAGTTTGATGATGCAAAATGAGTTCGATAAGTAGTTTACTTGGAATTAAAGAGATGGCGAACGTGTATGGTGACTTTGTTTACATTAAAGAGTGATGTGTTCGATTTTGAGAATGTTTAAATCAAAGCATTTGTGAATAAGATAAATGAGTGTTCCTATGTCTTTTTCCTTTTTGATTAGAGACCAGTACAAAAGAAGACTGAAGAAAGTAATCTATCAATAATAAATGTATTCACTACTTTTGTACATGAATCAGTAAGTTATATTAATTGTATTTTAACTTTAATTTTATTAATCTAAAGTGACCATGAGAATACTCTGAAAATATCATTGAAATAGAATAATTATACACCAATCAAATTAATAAGTTAGAGATTTTACTTATTTGTAAATAGTATGAGAGATTATATTTTTTATATTTAAAATTAGTTGTTTTTAAGAATTTCAGCATTTAGAGTAAGTGATTTAGTAGAAGAGATAGTAAATTTATATGAAGATAATTTAAAGATTAGAGAAGTCAATTTAATAACTTCAATAGATTTAAGTGATAACAATTAAGTTTTATTCACTGATAATGATAGAGTAATTATAAATATTAAAAATATAGTTAAAATAAATTATAGCTTGTTTATTAACTTATTGTTTAAAATATACTTCAGGATCATCTTTAAAATTAGATATCAAAAGTTATACTGTTAGTGGAATTATGATATCATTTAAAGATAGTATGATAGCTAAAGATGAAAGTCTTAGAAAATCTATATCCATTTTAATAAAAACTTTAAATTCATCATTAAAAACATCATAATTTTATTAAGTGGATCTAAATAATTTATTAGAACTTTAAATTTGTGTGATATTATGTTTTTAATTAAGTGGTACTTTCAAAAGAGGAATTGAATTTCTATATGATAGTTAAGGATATGGAACATTTACTTTTGTAGTAGAATCATAAGCTAATTAATAAAGAATTTAAAGTCATCAAGATACAGGTCCAATTAAAATTATTGGATAAAGAAAATATTATGAAACATCTTTATCTTTATTATTAGCTTAAGATAGTAGTGGTTATAGAGAAGAATCAAAGTATATCATTTAAAATTTTACATTAGATATTACACATTAAGTCAATTATCTAAATAATTCTCTATGAAACCTGGAGATGCTTTCGATGTTCATAGTGCATACTTCTCTTAAATTTCAAGGATTAAATAAGATTCATCTAATTCTAAACAAGTTTAAAATTCTGGATCTGTTCCTAAATAATCGAAAGAATAGACTATCAGTTATTCTGGAACTTGGAAATAAGGTTTTCCAGATATAATTTAATAGACATATAAAAAGAACAGAAATGAAAGAAGTGAATCTTAATAAGATTCTCTTAGAACTCATTCTATTTATGAAGGATTAGAATAAAGTATTCCATCTATACATCCACCTGAATTCACTCCTAAATTACTACCATCTGTTATTAAGTATAGATTAAGGTTGACATGTTGTTCTAAAGTCTTAATTGTTGATAATGATCATTATAGTGTATTATCATTACAGAAGGTTTTAGAGAAATATAATATTAAATGTGACAAAGCTTTCAATGGAGTTGAAGCTTAATAGATGATTTCAAATAAACAAATTAAACCTTGTCATTGTGGAAACAGATCATACTTATTATTTTTCATCGAATTTTATTTACCAGTAATTATCTATATATATAAAATAAATTTTTAGCTTTTTTAAGGAATAGAACTTATGAAATTCTTGAAGGATTAGATGAAAATAGGATTAATTGATAAAGGATTTGCAATAATAATATCTACATTTGCTGATTTGAATTTAAAATTAGAATGTTTTAAGAATGGTGCAGATTATTTTATTGCAAAACCATTTGATTTAATAGATATAGGAGCTGCAGTTTAATATTTAGATTTTTGATAGTTAATATATTTTCATATACCTTTAGATAAACAATTTGATCTTTGCCTGATTTCTATAGTTTTATCAAAGTATAACTCTAATTGCATATTTTATGAATGTTTTTTTTTTGATTTTTTCATTATGTCTATTTCAGACGCTTTAAATATTTATTCATTTGGTGATAAAGAGACAAAGTTTGTATTGAACCAAATTTGTAAGATTTTGGATTCTGAAACTATTGATTTTTAGAATATTTATAAAAGAACATCTCCTTAAAGATATATGCCATCAAATGTAAAATAGATTTCCTTATCTGATATAATTTATGCTTTTTCTATTAATTATTTCCCATTATTCTACAATCTAATCAATGTTCCATGAATTGAACCAACCAAACGAACTGAAAGTAATTCCACCTTCTGAAATGGTCTCTTTATTAAATCATTTTTTAAAGCAAAACTAAAATAATGTACATATCTAATCTAACTTGGAATAGTAACGCCTTTCTAATTCAATGTTCTAACTAAACCATAATATGTTAAAGCATCTTGACTTGAAGTATACTTACCACTATATAATAAATAACAACAAATCATCACTCCTGTTCTACCTTTACCAGCCTTACAATGAACTGCAATAACATGATTTGGATTAGATATCAACCAATCATGTACTGTGGTACAGAATTCTACTATCAAATTAAAAGGAGGTGCTTAATGATCATCAAAAGGAAATTCAGCCACTTTAAAGAATGATTCATGCTTATACTTTCTTTCTGAACATCTAGGTAGCAATCTAAATTTACAAATTTATGACCATATAATTATTTGGATGACGTGTATTTAAGAATTTTTATACTTCTGACATGGGATTTCGATAAATAGCTTCAAAATTCTCTGCAGGAAAACCCATTGCAATTAGATTATCTGTAATATCTGGATAAGTTATTATTTATTTACAAGTTAAATCCAAATTAAAACCATCCACTTTAAATCTTTTCTTTGATTTAGATACTAGTTCCTTTATAATTTCTCTTTAAAAAGCACACTTAACATTTTTCATCATCTTTTATGTGATTTCATCTGCATGATTTTGTAATACTGAAGTATCATTTATTCTCTAATCAATATGTCTATTGAAACATATTTCTATAGGAATTTCACCCATTGGTACTTCATCATCACATTATTAAAGACATTGTTATTCAATTTCTTGAACTTTCTAATTGTTTAATGGGCTTTCTAAATATTCATCCTCATCACTAGATATCCGATTAAGTGACGTTGTGTCTTCTATATTATGCATTGAAATCATAAATAAAAAATATTTCTTTTCTATAATATTAAATAACTATAATAACTAATCCTATACAAATCAATTAATCAATACTATAAACTCTTCATAATCATTTAATATCAAAATTAATTCATCAATAAATGTTACAAATTAACTTATCTATATTATTTTAACATTTACTCTCTATAGAAATCTAAGATATAGTAATCAATAAATCAAATTAATGATTATTTTCATATATCAGAAATTAATGGAATTTAAAATCACATCAGATTTTAAGCAAAATTCTAAAAATTCAATTAATTAATTAAATTTGATAATTTTATTCTGCATGCTTTAAAATTAAAAACCTATTTAATGTAAAAATTAACAGTAAAATCCTAAAACTAGAACTAACTAAAGTAATTAAAGCCTTATCTAAAAACCTAAGAAATAAACTTAATAATAAATACAAATAATTTAATAAGTAAAATCTAAAAATTCAAAACCTTCCTTTGTATAATATTTCATGAAACCTGTTATATACAACATTATCCTATTTCTAAATTTTAAAGAAATATCCTCACTAAGAAGAGTTAATAGCTACTTTAACTAAATATTTATTGAATGTTTACCAATCTTAAAATAGTACTATAATGAATAGTTAAATATTTAAAAAGAATTGATTTAATCTAACATAATTTTTAATCAACTTCCTTAATTAAATCATGTCGATTTTGATGAATTTAAATCTGGACTCTATAATGAATTTTTATATGCTTGTCCTGAAAAAGTACCCTAATTTTATATAAAATGTATAGAATTAATTTCAAAAGTACTTTTGTCAGAATTACCTAAATGGAGATACTCCAAGTATACTTATTAAATGAAGACTAAACTACTCTATGAAAAATTATAAATGAAAGAACCATTAGAAAATTTATATGATTTATCAGATATATAAGTTGAAATTATTAGATCAGAAGCACACAATATAGATAATGGATTTACTTTTATGAAATGTTAATTTGTTCCTCTTGTTAATTTTGTAGATAACTTAATCATATTGTCTAATTCACCACATTATAAAGAATTAAAAAAATATAAATAAATATAGCATCGTATCTTAGAGATATAAAAATTTCTTAATGCTTATTTTAAGAATTAATGATATATAAATATTTATATTAAAATTTTAATAATATTTTCAGGAAACTTAATTAAGATCTTGACTATGTTATTTTAATTCAATCAAAATATTTAATTTATATTTTAGAAATTTAATTATTTCTGTAAAAGACTTTAAAGTATATATTAGCAATTAAATATATAAAATGAAAAAAATCTACTTATAACTTTTTCTTTTTACTAAATATATATATACAAATGTATAAGAATCAACCAATAAAATGAATCTAATAGTATTAGAAATTTAGATAAAGGATAGAGAAATTATAAAAATATTTATTGTTTTTTAATTTTAATCAAACTATTTCATTTTTATATTTAAAGTATAGATTTATTCTATTTATAAAGAAACAATAACTTGTATGTCATTTAAAATTATACCATATACATATTAATTTTTCAATTATTAAGCTAACTAAAATTAATATATATATGGTATATTTCGAAACTTTCTATCATGTGAATTCAAATTAGAATACTCTATATAACAAGTTATACCTAATAAAAAACACTTAATTATGAAAATAAAATTAAAAAGAACTTCAATAAATATTCTATTATATTTATATACATTTACTATTTTAAAATATATGTTTCATAGATATTTATTCTAAAACCAAGGAATCATTTAATATCAAATAAATTATTTAATGATATCTAATAAAATTATAATATCAAAATATTTAGCATTCTTCATCTCTAACATTACTAACTTAATATTAATTTTAGTATTATTGAGATTAGACAGGTTTTTGAGGCTGTGCATTTGATTAAGTCACAACCTCTACTTTATCATTAAAGACTATGCCTGACACTAAATCATTGGATCCAAGATTTCCCAAAAATCCACTTACTGCATTACAAACCTAACCCCAATTTCCTGACATAGAACCAGAAATGTCTAGGGTGAAAAGGACAATATAATTATTCACTTTCATTTACAGAACAGGTTAAAATTACTTTTACATTAATGCTATTTATCTTTTATCGCTTTCTATTACTAATCCCTTTTATTATACTCTAAGTCCAATTTACATCTAGATCTTTTAAAAGATATCATTAATTCCATTGCTATGTATAGGATAATATGAAGCAGATTTTCCACTACATTATAAGATTGCTTGCATTTCTCTTTAAACTGTTTAATTATTTTCTACATTCACACCAATATAAAATGTTTGTAAAATATCCTCTGGAAGTTCTTATCGAAGGTATGCTTAATACTTAAGAAATTCTTGTAAACTGACTTAAGACTTATTATCTTCTCCATCGGTTAGAACAACATGTACAAATTTAAATTTATCATGTGCACCCTTCTTACAAAAGAGAGCAAAAAGTTATAACATTAATTAATTTCCTTTCATAACTGCATCTCTAAATGCAGTAGCACCAGTGCAGCTAATTCTAGGTAAAAGATTATTCAATCTAGATTTTGGGGCTTATTCAAACCCAAGCATTGCCATAACAATTGCAATTTCCATTTTTATTTTTATTTTTATTTTTATAAGATATTCAATGATAAAATATGCGCTATTATAATAAATTCAATTCTATTTAATTATTTTTAAAGATCAGAATTTATTGTATTTATAAATTATATAATATAAAGATCTAATAGTTATTCTATTATATATTATTAAATTGAAAATGGTTGAATATTATTTTAATTACAAGATAAATGGTTATTTGATCAATATTAGAAAAGTGATATTTTATTCTATTTGAAGTATCTTATACTAAGTTATATATATAATTGAAATTTATATTATTAATAATTTATATTATTAATAATTTATAATTTAAAAAGAATTTTAATTATCTTAATTAATGTAAATAATATAGAATTATAGTAAGTTTAAGATAGTGATGAATTTTATGATTGATTATAACATAATAACTAATAATTAATTTTAGCATTAAATTAGGGTTGGAATACATGTTTCGATAAATTTGTATTCAATTTGAGATGACTAATTCTGAAAATTTTCATTAAAATTAAAATTCATATTTAAGAAGTTTGAAAGAATCAAATTTAATTTTCTCAAAGAAATTAAGTGTAATTTTAATATAATTATGATACGTCAGTTCAAATGCGAAAGATTACACTATATTCTAAACACTAACTACATTGTTACTATCTATAAAGATAAACTGACAATTGGTAACGAAGTAAATTGTACATTATGATATAAAATAGAGTCATCCAAAATATGAGTATAAATTTAAACTTGAAAATGTTCTACACTGGTATGTAGATAACCTAAAATTATAAGGTTTTGGGATTGAATATAAGGGAATTATCAAATTTTTTAAAGCAAATTATAAAGATTTAGAACAATTAAGAAGCTTTTGTAGGAATCTCATATGTTTTGATAACATAGTTGAGTTATACAAATAAATAGATATTAATAATCCATCAAGGATATAAGACTAAATATCGTTATAATTATGTGGAATGAAGATCGTAACTTAGTAGCAGTTATTAACATAAGTTCCACTTATACGATAATTGAATTATAATGGAATAATTTCATACCGTGAATGTTTTCAATATAAAAGCCAATATTATATTATAACAGAATTCGTTGGAGAAATTACATTGCGGAAATTCATAACTTAGAATCCAAAATTGAGTCATTTACAATGCAGAGCAATAATTCTTGTAAGTATTCTTTTATATTGAAAGCAATTGTTCAAGACTGTCTAATATTTACATGATAATTACGTCATTCATGCAACAATCGATATTAATCACATCATTTATAAATCAGATTTTATCAAAATAATTGATTTTTCTTAAGCCAAATATACTAATATCTTAGATGATTATGATATTAAGAATTGTAGTCGAATTTTATTTTATATGTATTGAATATTTCATAATCATAATTAGGTACACTGGAAAAGAATATAATGATATAGATAATGAATAGAATCTATAAACTCTATAAAATACTTAGACACCAAAATTAGCACAGGAACTAATCTTAAGTATTATGACTGATAAGAATTTAACTGTGTCTTAAATCTTAGAGCATCCTTACTTCTCATTTTCATTAGATCCTTAAGAAAGAAAGAATAGATTTTAGAAGTTTTAGCGAATATAAAGATCAACATCAGAAATGGATGATAGTGATGCTATCTCTTAAAGTATACCTGAATTGTAAACAAATAAGAGTAAATCATTAAGATAATTAATGTGAAAATATCTTTGTATTCATTTATTTATTAAATTTATATCATAAACATCATCTATAAATGTGGAATATTCATATTTTTTTAAAGTAGTTTTTTAGAATAACTGATGAAAATTAATTGATTATAATAGTTAAATTAAAATTTTGTTTATGTAAAATTAAATAACTGTGTTTGATTGTGATTTTATATTAATACTAATATTGAATATATTCATAATTTTATTTAAAAAACTGATATGTCACATGTTGTAATTATATGAGTTAATTTGAGAAGTTGAATTTTAGAAATTGATAATTAGTTTAAAATCATAAATTTAAAATACATATAAACCTTTTTGAAGTATAAATAATGAGAATTTAAAAAATATTAATTTTTGAATAAAAACAATATTTTAAGTTTTATAATTAAAAATAAGGTTCAAATAATATTAGAATAAGAGAATGAATATTTAATTACACATATAAACATAATTATATTATTTATTAACAATATTAATTAAAATAAAATTCAAATTTTCATGAACAGAAATAAATAACAACCTTAAAGATAAACTGCTCCTTAAAGAAAAGCTCGTTCTGAACTTAATGAAGAATAAAAGTAAGAAATTAAGGAAGCATTTGATTTATTTGACACTGATGGCACAGGATATATTGATGTTAAAGGTATTATATATATGTATATTTTATTAGAACTTAAGGTGGCTATGCGAGCATTGGGATTTGAAACAAAAAAAGAAGAAGTCAAATAGATGATTAAGGAAGTTGATCGTGAAGGAAAAGGAGTAATTGAATTTCCTGATTTTCTTGAATTAATGACTGTCAAAATGGTATAATGGTTAATAACTATTGACAGGGTGAAAGAGATCCAAGAGAAGAGATGCTAAAAGCATTCCGTTTATTTGATGATGACAACACAGGAAAAATCACATTGAGAAATTTAAAACGTGTTGCAAGAGAATTAGGAGAAACAATGACAGATGATGAATTATAAGAAATGATTGATGAAGCCGATAGAGATGGTGATGGAGAAATAAGTGAGGAAGACTTCATTAGAATAATGAAGAAGACCAACTTATTTTGAAAATTAGTTAATATAATTATATAATAATAATGGCATTTGTATATTAAGCTTAACGAGATTTAAACTAATTATTGACTTCTGTTCCAACTAATGTATAATTAATATACATATAATAGGTTGGTCCTGGTTCTTATGGATATTAAAAGAAAAAATTAGTCAAGTAATCAGTTGCTCCATTCAATTCATAATCAAGTCGACTTAATCCATTAAAAAACTCATCCTTTCCAGGTCCTGGAAGTTATAGTTTAAATTTTGCAAATGCAGGGTATAAAATAAGTTAAATAATAGGTAGAAAGTGTTACTTTCATCTAATTAATCAGAACTTAAGATTCTTGAAATCCATAAATAACAGTCCGTTTTTGCATCCAAATGTAAGCGCTTTTAAGAAGTAAATACAAGCGATACTCCTGGGTAGAGTCTTGTATTGATATCTTAGTCCTGGTTTTTACAAACCAGAATCTATTTAACGTCAACATTATCATAATGGATCTGCTGAGAATTTTATTGAGTCATTATTAAAACTGAATCGAAATAAGTCTATTCCATCAATTCCAACTAATGAATAAGTATATGGTTATGTAGATGGTGGAAGTATATAAAAATTAATTCATTTTTTAGCTCTTTAATTAAATAAGAGTCCTTAAGTGGTTATTTCAGGATTAAAAAATGATTCAGTTGGTCCTGGTCATTATGAATTAAAAAACTCTTTTGATCTAAATAAAGAGAAGGGAGTTAATTGGCATTCTTCAAAATAACCAAAACTTGCTCCTGTTATTTCAAAAGATTAAAAAATGATAGTTGGACCAGGAGCATATGATATTTAAAATGAAAGTTAACCTTTATATAAATTGATGCCATCAGGATCTTTTCAATCTAATACTTAAAGATTCAATAATTAAGATAAAGGATAAAGAAGTAAAGAAATCCTTAAACTTTAATTTGAAAAGAAGAAATCTCAATTACTTTAAGATCCTAAATTTGAAGATTTGAAAGAAGAATAATTTGAATTAAACTAAGTATAATTTATCAAAACTTTAGAATGAAATACCTGGCCCTGGATATTATACTAAAGATCAAAGTGCAATATCAACTCATACTAAATCTACTTCTAAATTAGAAACATAGTGTTTTGGATCTAAATTAAAAAGATTTGAAAGTGATTCAAATTTGATTACAATTGGACCAGGAGACTATAAAATTGAAACGTCACTATCAAAAAGTAGTCTTGCATAAAAGTACCCACCCTTTTTATCATCTAATACTCGTTTTGAATAAAAACATATGAACAGGAAGATTGGTCCATAATCTTATAATATAAATTAGAGTGTAAGGAAATTCCATATTTAGTTTAGTTAGAACATGATTTGATTAAAAAACTGGAAAGATCTCCTGTAGGTAAATTTGGATATAATTAACCTCGATTTGAAGATGATTAAAATAGAAATTAGCTTCCTGGTCCAGGATACTATGAATATTCAAATTAGTCTCCTTAATAAGGAGGAGCTTAAACTGTGTTTAAATCTTAAACAAAAAGAATAGATCCGAGTATTTAAAGCAAATTAGACATACCAGCACCTGATTAATATTATCCAAGAAATCATACAATTGAATTTAATGTAAAAAAAAATGAAGAAGAGGATCCAGAATTTGAAATCTAAAGACCTCCATTTTAATCATCAGCACCTCGATTTTAAAATAAAGGGGATTTAAAAATTGATGAATAGGATGAAGAACTATATGAGAAAAAGCATAGTCAAAAAAAAAAAGAAGATCACAAAATTCCTTATAAATAAAAATAATCGCCTCCCCCTTTTAATGTCCAAGTATTCTTATGTATTAGTAAATATAGGAAAAAAGATTTCAAAATGGAAAAGTTTCTATTTAATCCCCTGGCCCAGGAGAATACAACCAATATGTTAATACATCATGGGAAAAACCATCTTTTAATGTTCAATTCTCTTCAATTATTTGAGTGGATAAAAAATATATATATATTGAAACATATCATTTCTTAAAAATTCTAAATTATTATCTTGTATGTTGATAATATATATATCTTTTAGTTTAAGGAATTTTATCAGTAATTTAAATTTGTTTCTAAAGAGAAAAACTAAACTTATTAAGATAGAAAACTTTTAATACTAAAAATATAAATTTAGATACTTAGATTTAATTTATTTCAAATTTATGATGGGTAAAGTGTGAATTAATATTATAAATATTTGCAGGACTCAATATAATAGAAAGATGATGAAGGTTGTAAGATTAATTCATTTGTGTTGATGTTAATAGCATTTAATTTTTATTTGATTGTATTAATAATTAAAGAATATTTTGCTTTAAAAATATACTTGATATTTAAGAGAAGTAAATTTAAGTTCTTCTGATTAATTCCCAATAATTACTTTTTTGATTTGTTTAGATTTTCAACTTCAATAATGAATGAAAGAATAATATCTTCAAATGTACTTATTTATCATATAAATAAATCTTCATATACTTTTTCATAAAATTGCTTATTTTATATTTTAATTATCTTGAAATTTTATTATGATAAAATAGAATCATAATAGTATTAATATTACATATTCTTATATAAATTAATAAAATTTGATCAACTATTTTTATAGGATATATTTAATAGCCAAAGTTTATCCTGCAGTCAATCCAAAAAGTGAATTAAATTTATTATTGCAAAATAAAATTGTCTAAAGGTTCCAAATTGTATTTATAAGCTAAGGCTTGAATGCTAGTTTTTAGATTGAAATTGAAATGCTTAGCTGTTCTATTGATTCATGAATAAAGTTATTAAATTTATCTGTAATTTATTTAGACAATATATTTGAGTTATTTTATCAATCAAAATAACCTAATTAAAAAAAGTAAATATATATATTTAGTTTAATTAAAGGCTTACAGATTAATTCAATATCAAAATACATTTTGATATCTTAGTGAATAAAGAGAACTATAATGTTTAGATATATTTACTTATTATTTTTCAATTGATATAATAACTTCTAATAATAATTTTAAAGATAAAAGAATGTCAAAATAATAGAACTTAATGATATTCTAAACATTACTTAGCTTTAAATATATCTTTTCTTCTAAATTTCATTTGGAATTAATTTTTTATTAAAATTGATTAATCAAAAGAGTTCTAATTTTCTTTAAACTTTCAAATGCTAAGAGTATCATTTTGATATTTGATGATGTATGCTAAAATGGTTTAATTTTCTATTATTAACAGAATATTGATAATAAATAATACACATTCAAATTGAGATATTAAAGCAAAAAGATCCTATTTATAAAAGCAAATTGTGATATTTAATGATTCGGTTTATGTAATTATAAAACCTAAAAAAATAATAATTGCTTAAAAAATGTGAAACTTATAACTTAATTCAACAGAAATCTGATTTCTAAATATCATCATAAATTGTTCATATTTTTGTTTAACATATTTATAATTCAAGAATTAAAAAATTTATGCAAATATGATTGCTTATTTAGGTTTTCTAATCTAAAAATTTTAACTATATTAATTTCATTAAACTAATTATTATTTTATTATTAAGAGATGAATCAAGGTATAAGTTTTGATCCAATATCAAAATTTTTTATAAGAATAAGGGAAAGACAGATGAGAAGCTATACAATAAATATCAAATAAAGCTAAAGTCCAATAAATTCTTAAGAAAAAAGAGCATCGACAATTATATAACCTCCAAATAGTTTTAGATAAATATAATAAGATTAAAAAAAATAAAGTCATTTCTTATTTTAAAAGAGTACTCTTGTTAATAAATAACTCAGAATTTAACATAAAAAATATTATTAATAATAGTATTATAAAATAGCTTCTAAATAAATAATATTGGATTAACATGAGAAAACCTGCCTACCATTTATAGATATTTCATAATTATCTTAAGAATCTTAACCATTACCAATAGTGATCAATAAAAAAAAAGAACTAGTTAAATTTAAGTCTCAAAGGCCTCAATTTACTTTATTATGAATCAGACTATTAATTTTTAAAGATATATATTTATCTATTCAAAATTAAGCTATTTTCAATTATAATTATATATAAAAGTTTTTCAATAAGTAATCTAATTCAGATATCTAATTCAACTTTTTCATGTAATTTGTTGAAAAGTAATTCTAGAATATATTGAATCCTCAAAGTTTGAGAATACTGTATTTATCAATATATTACTTTCATTAATAAATGAGACTATAATTAAATTTCCAAAAATAAAGTAACTAGTATGTAAATTACATTAAAATTTTCAATCAATTTTTTAAAAGTATTCTTTTAATCAATAAATATTAAGCCAAGAAAATGGATAACAAAATTATATAGTAATGATTATTAAATTTTTTAAGTAAATATATTATATAGATATAAATATGAATTACATAATTTTCATTAAACTTTTTAAATTTATTTCTTTAGAGCAATCTATTGTAATAGTTCCTATTTTATAAGTTTGAATTATTACTTATTTTCTACTTTAAAATTCTTCCAAATACATATTACGTTTTGCTTATTATTCTTCAATCTTATATTTTAATTCTACATTTTAATTTTCTATATTTTCTACAAATTCTGGTGAATAATCCTCACTTTACATTAAATCTTCGTCCCAGAATGCTTCTTGTTATTATGATTGTAATTAAAATGCTTATTATTATTATCCTTATATTATTTATTAATTTTATTTAGTTTCTGATTTTTTTACTGATAATCCTGTTGGAGTATGAAAATAAGTTTATACTTATTAATACATTTATTGTAATTCAGAATTTTCAATAGATAATTATTTGTATTATTGTACTAATAATTATTGATCTTCTTCAAGTTCTTTGCTTTGTTATATAATTTTAATTCTCATTTAAAAATTAAATTAGTTTAAGATTCTTTTCCACTTTGTTAAATATTTACTTATCATTTAATTTTCATTCATATTAATTTTTGATAAATATTTATAAATAATAAGATTTCTTCTTTTTCTTTGATATTTCATATGAGCTTGATTCAAACCTTAATTTAATTTGCTTGAAATAACAGACTAAATATTAAATGGTAATTACTAAATTTTTTATAATATCAACATTTGCACATTATGATCCCTAATTATTTCTATTATAACAAACTATTTTATAAAAGGCAAACGAAAGGTTTTTTAATATTAACCTTCTAAATAGGATTTTTAAATTAAACATAATTACAATTTTTTAAGCATTTCTTTATTTATTTTTTTTTAAATCAACAAATGCATTTGAAAGAATCTTAAATTTCTATTTTGTAAGAAAGGCAACAATTTAAAATGTTAATTATATGAACTCATTTTATCTTTTACTATCAATATATGATTATTCATTTTAATTAATTTGAAATTTTTTTTTCCATTAACAAAAACAATGTAATTTTTTATTTTCTAAAGACATAACAAATTTAGAAATAGCTTCTTATTTTTTCATTTCTTTTTATAATTAAATTTCTCTATTTCTTTAAAACTTTTGTAATATTTTAAGAAATCTTGATTGATAATTAAATCTGTAAGTGAACACTTTTAAAAATGGAATAATGTTTCTTGATTTTTTATTTATAACTTTAATTAATAAATGTCTATAATGATGATTGACTCTTTTTTATAAAATATAAACCATTCTACACAAAGTTTCTTTTTTCAATATTTCCAATTGTACAAGGTTATAATTTTGTAATTAATATAATGCTTCTCTAAATTAATTTGTATTTGATATATTAATTTAAAATGTACCTTTTTCATCATCCTTTTCAGATATTAATTTAACATTGTTTCTATTTGCTATTTTGAAGTTTTTGATTTTAAAAAAGGCATAGTTTCTTAAATTGTACAATTTTTAAACAATTCTTCTATCTATAATTTTAATAAGAGATTTTAATCTCTCTTCTTTCTAAAGTTACTTTTTTTGAAGTAAAGAAACTAACTGTTCCATCTTTAATCAAATAAATTTATATTATTTGTAAATTAGAATAATATAAAAATCAATAAGGTAAATAAAATGTATTATCAAATATAAAAATTCATTCTTTTGGAGTTGATATGATGTATCTTTATTCCAAAGTTTGTAAGATATAAACTATTCACTAAAAATTGAATCAAAAATTGTTTTTAATCTAAATATATTATAAATTATACCTTAAATCATATTATTTCATGATTTATAATTAATCGATTTATCATCAATAGTAATTGCTTTATCCTAGCAAATATGTCTTTATATTTAGAAGACTTCCACCTTATTTCCAAGTGAATTATTCTTAGTTAACTGTTATTTTATTAAAATAAGAAATTAACATTATCATTTTATAAAAAGATTATTTAAATTCTAATTTTTGGATGGGTATTAATTGTCATTACTACTTAACTTAAAAACAATAATTATAAATTTATTTATTTCAAGGAAATAATAATATATACTTATTTAAAATAATTAAATATTATTTCTATATATAAATAAGGTTCTTTATAATATTACAATAATCTAAGAATTTTATATTCTCATATACTCATTTTAATGGTTCTTATACCTTTTTATAATTTTATTTTACTTTGGAATAGTAAATTCTTTTTTGAATGAGATTGCGAGAGACTAATAAATTAATTTAAATTGATTAGAAAAATCTGTTTTTGATAATTAATATTAACTATATAGAAATGAAATCCTTTCAATGTGCTAATCATAAATAAGATATTGTCTATTATTGTAATGATCAACATTGTGAAAATAGATGTCTATGTGCTTAGTGTGAACATGAGCATGATAAAACTACAGTTCAAAATTTATTAGAAGGTTACAACATAAAAGAACTGGTCTAAACTTTCTAAAGTTTTAAATATATCATTAATGATTTAATGTCAAAGATGGAACATGAATTGAACTAACATCTTCAATAAATTAAATAACCTCAAATAACATCATCAAATTTAGAATAATTCAATAAATAATTGAGTGAAATCTCAAATATCTAAAATACATTATAAAACAAAATAAAAAACAGATTACAACATATTATTAATGCATTAAAAGGATAAGATTTAGATTCAAGTCCAATTGCAGTAATAGATACTAGAAAAAAAGAACATTCTAAATCAGTCATTATTAGCTAAGCCTAATTATAATAGGATATGATTAAGAAAACTAGATAGTCAAAAATATTCAAAATGAATCCTGCTTAATCAAATTAACAAGAAACATAATAAATGGTACAATAACCAAATTTAAATTTGGATAGAGTTGAAGTAGCAAGATTATAATAATTAAGTACTTAAGATTGGGCTTGGAAAATGACTTCATCAACTATATTTTGTTGTATATTTTCATCTTTAAGAGACTTAAAAATTATAGGATTTTTATAGCCATGTTTATTTAAAAGTAGTACTAAAAATTATCAAAAAAAATCAGCAGTTATCAATTTTGGTATTTATAATAAAAAAAATTTGACTAAATAACCAATACATTAAGAAAAATACACTTTAAGACATAGTAAAATGAAGATAGTTAATGATTGTTATGAATTAATGTTAAGTAAACCAGTTTCAATAAAAGAATTTACAGAATATTCAATTGCAATATGGCCAAGCAAAGTCTTGTATTGTCATTATTTTAGTATTGCTGCTCCTATTAATCCATTCATTGCATTTCAAACTTAAGATTTTAATGATAATCCTAAAATAAAAAGATCAGAAGAATTTCCATAAGTTATATCAACATTTCGTGCTGGTTTAGTACCATATTTAATAATTGATCCAAGATAATAATGAAATGACTTTATTTTATGAAATTAAGTCTTTTTTAATATATATATATAAAATATGATTATATATATATATAATTATAAAATTCAATCATTAACACCTTTACCAATAATTTTTAATGTGTCTTAAATTGTTTTAATGACACTACTTAAATTATCTATAATTTAGTTTTATTGATTAAATCTTTAATTCATTTCTTCTTTCAAATTGTAAGCCACATGATTGAATTCATCAATTGTTTTAACATGGAAATCTTAATTATTCTTTCTTTATCTTTAAATTTCTTAATCAGTATGATCTCTTAATTCTTTACTTTAAAGAATTCTTTCTGATTTTTCATTACTCAATTTTTCATTTAATTAATAGGCTTCATCATCTAATTTTCTTAATATTTCCTTTTCTCTTTCAACTCTTGTATTTTTTTCTGTTTCATAATGTTCAAATAAAGCTAAGATTGGTAATTAAATATACTTGTTAATTATTTTCTTATTTCTCTAAGATTTTCATCAGATTATCTCATTCTTTCTTATTTTTCTTCTTCTAATTTTTAAGTTAAATCTCTTAGATAAATATTAGCATCAACAATTCTTTAATCTGTTTAATGTGCAAATGTTTCATGTTAATTTTACAATTTTTAATTTGTTTAATTCAACACTTAAGTAAATTTTGAATCATAAGCAATTAAAGTATTATTTATTCTTTCTCCTTCTTAAGTAATGAATTCTCTAGTATTTTGAATTTTTCTAAGAATAGAGATTAGAATAACCTATGTACATCAAGAAATTTAGCTTCCAGTTATTTTTTTGCTTCTTCTCTATTTCTTTTCATGTCTTCAAAATCATTTGCTAAATCTCCCATCTACTTTTCAAGTAAAGTGAGTTTTTCATTATCTTTTGGCAATTATTTATAAGGTTTTTAAGTTAAAGGACCTGTAGCTTATAAATTTGCTTATGTTTATTACATAAATTAAATTAATAAAATTTTGACAAGATTAACAAGTAACATATTTATCAATGCTAAAAATTTTATCTTCTTTTGATTACTACAGATTTTGGATTTACACTAACTCTGGCAGTATTTGTATCATCTAATTAGGTTTTGATTCTTTAAGTTAAACAATCAATTCTATTCTCTCTAACTCTATCATATTTTCTTTCTGATTTTGGATCTTGATGATTTAATTTGATTTTTAACTTTGGCACTTCCATCAATCTTAAAGGCTACATTTTATAAATAGATTAAGGTTTCAAAGTATTTCCATTAGAACTATTTACAATACTTGTTTTAGTGACAAAATTATGATTTATTGTACTCTAAGTATTCGAAGTTTAAGTTGAAGGATTAATATTAAGGTTGAAAAAATGAAAATTAGATGCAACAATCCTATTATTAGTTATAGTAGTTGCTCCACTATTATTTTATGTATTAATTTAATTATTTTAGGTCTAGATATTAACATTCGAGTTAGCATGAGTACTGCATCCTGTGCTAAAATTATTAGTAATGAGATTGCTAGCTTTTCTTGGTGTACCTATTTATAGATTTAGTTATTTTTTCATATTTCCTAAGTAAACTGTTCTAGAAGTAGTATTTTCTCTGATTTAAGATTCTTTTTATTTTAACAATTCCTTTTATTATAGATAAGTAGAAAATTGCATAGCTTTAGTTAAATCTTATTCGACAAGAGATTAAGTGTATTGTTTTTGCCAATCTTTCTCTAGAGTTCTATCAGCTTCAACATTCTTAAGCAATTATAATATTGTTGTAGATTTTTGAGTATCATTTAATTCTTACAAGAAACAAGACAATTCTTATTTAATTAAAGGAGTGCTTTTCTTTTTACTTTTATTTGGACTCACTTTGCCTTCCTTTTAAGCCTCAATTTCTATTTGATTAATTGCCCACTAATATTCAACCTAAGATCTACTACTAATGTATTTTATTATAATGGCTTTTAATTCCAGAAAGTATAACATAGGATGATCAATGCTAAACTTATAAGTTATTAGATATGGTTACTTTATAATATTGTATTAGTTATTTTAGTTATAGTTGACAATTAGGCATATAATAGAACTGTCTAAGATATTCTTCTTAAGTGTCTAAAATTTTATAATCTTCCACTTTCATATAGATAGTATGCTTTTCCTTTTTTATAATTTAGTTAATAGGTCGAGAAAAAAAATAATTTTGGCTCTGTCCATGTTTATAGTAAAGACTAAGATTCATTGTTTAAATAAGATCTCCTTTTTTTGAAATCTAATCAATAGAAGCATACAAGCATTAACGTCTTTACTTACAGAATCTGCATTTGTGATTTTACATTAATTATATAATTCATAATTATTTCATATAATTCATCAAATTATACATTATATATATATAAATAAATTATGCAATTATCTCCTATTGATATAGATTATTTACACTAAGAAAGTATTGGTGGAGTCATTGCAGATGGATTAACAGTCCTTTACAATACATAACCTGAAAAACCTATTGAATTTTTAGCCAAATGGTTATTATAATATTGTAAAACTTCCACTCAGAAAACTCACTTTTATGATGATGTATGATAATCTTCACTTAATAGTTAACAGCTCTAAAAGAAAGAATAAAACATTTAGAATTTTATCCAATAACAAAAATAAGAGAAGGAAAAATTAGAAGAATTGCTTTAATTCAAATAATAAACTATATAATAAGAACTAAATTATATTGAATATTTAAGAAATCATCCTTATCATTAAGAATTGATTATTCAGGAATTTCCAGATTTTTTAATGAAGAAATTTGTAAAAATTACTTATATTATTTCAATTTAGAATTTATCTGGTGTATATATCTGTTATTTCACCCATCAAAAATAAGAAGTTGATATTGACTTAGTAGATGATGAAAATGCATTTATAAATCAAAAAGCACCTAAACTATTAAAATATGTAGGAACCTCTTCAAATCAAAAATTCCTTCTCAATCTAAACTTAACTGAATAAGCTATTCTTACATATGAAGTACTTAAACCACCTCCTGTTGAAGAAGGCAAAGCTCCAGAAGTATATTAAGGTTGTTATATACCTGATGTTGTTAAAGAGTCTAAAATATATTTTCATAGATTCCCTAAATTGGGATGCTATTTCGCTATTCCTATGAATTTTGAAACTTCTCTTTTTGAAGTAATGAAATTTAAATAATCTTAGGATGCCTTTGATGCAGGTTTAGTGAATAGGATAAAATATAATTCTGAAGTTGAAACTTAAAAGTAAGAAATTAAAGCAAAAGAATTAGAACATGCAGAATAATTATAAAATGCAGAAAATGAAGAATAAAAACAATAATTGGAAGATGAATATTAAAATTATTTATCTTCATTACCATAAATTGTTGAACCATCTTTTTTAGGCATTTAATAATAATATATTGTATGTGGTGATACTTTAGGGTAAGATAGAAAATTGTCATAGGAAGAACGTAATTAATTATATGATATGATTCAATAATTTGGATAAAGTTATTAAGAGAAAGAGATAGCCTTATTATCAGAAGATATCAATTAATAAATTGAATATCATAATACTATTCCTGAGAAATTGGAAGAGAATTATTTAGATTAAGAAAATCAATTTGTTGAATAATAAGCTGTAAATTTAGAAGAATTAAAGTAATCAAATGAAAGAGATTATAATTATGAAATAGAGTGTATTAAATTTGATTTTCTGAAGTAATAATTTACAGCCAAAGATTTTGCCTCTACTTTTCTTAATTTAACAAAAAGGAGAGTTATTAAATTCCCAAATATTATTAAAGCTTTATTTTATTTGTTAGGTTATAAAAAAGAAGAAATCACATTAGAAAATAAATTGAATTGGAAGATTGTAGCTTCCTATATTGATTATAGATTCTTAGCAAAATTAGCTCTCATTAATCATAGAGGACCTAAAGAAGCTCCACTTTAACATGCTACAATATTTAGATTAGAAAAATTGATAGATATATATGATGAAGAGAAAGTTATGAATTACAATTGGGCTTTAGGATATTTATAAAGATTTCTAACCTTGTATTGTAAATTGAGAAGAGAGGATGTTGCAATAAGAAAGGAAATTTTACAAGAGAAGAGAGTTCAATTATAGGCTGCTAAAGAATAATTAGCCTAGTTATTAGTATGATTTTATTGATATAACAATAGGAATAAAAAGAAATAGACTTATAGACAGCTAGAACAAACTTTTAAGGAGAGGAGGGTGAAGAATTTGATGAATAGAAATGGATTGAATAATGGGAATCTGAACATAATCTTCCTGAAATTGGACCTGAACCATAAGATGAAATTGATGATGACTTAGAATGATATACATAAATTAGAAATAAAATTATATATATATTTAGAAATATGAGAAATTCATAAACAACTCCTATGCGTAGATCAATTACATTATAATCTAGGATTATGTAAAAAAGTGAAAGAACTCTTTTACCTTAAGAAGATATCTTGAAAGAGAAAGTGAAATCTGATTTTGCTTTAGGACATTTTAGAGGTTTAATGAGTAGAAAAACACCATAAAAAGAGTTACCTAAAACTGAAATTTAATTAAAGAGATTTGAATAATTTGGAAAAGCAAATTAACAATCTAAAAATAAAAGATTAACATTCTTAAAATATGGATTCAGATCTCATGAAAAGAAAAATAATTATTATCTTCAACCCTTCATTCGAAAAGTTAGAGATGCTGAAGGAGATGTTGCAAATGATGGATCTATGGGAGTAGTTGATTTATGGAGTGATAGATGCATAAATAAATTAATGGAAGGAATGCATATGACTAGAGATAATTTAATAGTAAGAAAAATGGGTAGAGAACTTAATGATAGTGATTAATAGATGAAATAAAAATTAGAAGAAAGAAGAATGAAAGATAAGATACTTATAGAATCTATGAGAATGGCTTCATAAGATACAGATACATTTGCTTTTAAATTTCAATTACCTTCGAAAAATAAAAAAATTGTTGAGCGTATTGCTTAACCAACTATTGTTAGTACACTAAGAAATAATATCAGTCCGAATGATAAAATAACCTCTATTGTTGATAATATTGACAGTTTACATTAAGATTATTTGGAAATTTATACTGATTTATATAGTAAAATCAGGAGCTTATAAAAATTCATCAAATGATATCTTTTAATTCAATTTTATATTATAATACTTTGGGTCTAAAACCAATGATTCCCAATTATTTTAGTTTCTCTATTTCACAAGAATTAATAGGCACTCTTTGTTGATATATAAAATCAGAAATATGTTTAGCCATTCTAATAGGTTCATCTTCATGAATATTATGACCAGACTTTTCAAATAAATGAATTGGATATCTTGATTTAAGAAATTAATCTGTAGGTATTCTATCACTCTCTGCAATAAACAGCATTTTTTAATAAGGAAATGTATCAAATCCATTTTAGATTCCCTCAAACCATTATTCCCAATATTACTTTGTTCCTATTAAATCTACTTTCCATTCTAAATTCTCATTTAAGTAATGAGGAACTGTTATTTAAGCTGATATCGGATTCCGTATTAAATTATTATATACATGATAATTTATTGCACTAGAATATGAACTGAATAAACTAGGCCTTTTTCTTAATTAATAATCCATTATTTAAATGCTTTCAAAAGCTTTACTTTCAATCATATCAATTACTATTAACCCTCTTATGTAAGATTAATGCTTTATTTTTGATGCTATTGCTGCACCTAAACTATGACCTAGTAATATAATATTCGTATTTGGATTTTTGATTCTGATAAATTCTATAACTGATTCACATTCTGATATCAAATTTTTTATTGTGAGAGTTTCATTTCTTTAAGATAAACCATGAGAAATAATATCATAAGAGAAGCAACTACAAAAAGTTTTAAGTTCTTATATTAATAATGCAAAGGTCATTGCACAATGTCCTGCTCCATGTATTAATAATATAATTGGTTCTGATTTCATTACCCAATAGATAGGTGTACCCTAAAATGTAAAGTTTATTTTGAAACATTAAAAATGACAAGATTTTCATAATATAAGTTCCAATTTAGATTATGATTTCTGAAATTTGGTTGTAAAGTTCCAAGTTATTGTTAAAGTATCGATTATGATTTTCCATTCATTTGGAGAAATATTATAATAATTAAATAATTCTCATAATTAATAAAATAATTATTTATGATTAAAAAATTATCATATTTCACATATGAATCACTTCCTGTTTATACAATGGTAACTTCATTAGTATTGGATGGCAATGTATTGTAATTCTACTTGGTGAATGTAATGAGTTTGAAATGAATTAGAGCCTACATTTGCAATAACAGATTAAAATCATATCATGGCATTTAGCAAGTTTTCAAAAGCAAAATTTGCCTTACAATTAAGATTATCAGCAGAAATTGATTAAAGTGATGATACATTAAAAATTAAAAGATGGACAAGTTTTGGTTTGACTTATGAAGAATTATCATAATTACTTTATCCAAATTTATTACCTGGATAAGAATTTGCATTATGTAATTAAAATAATTATGCATATAAATAGAATATAAATAAAAATAATTATTTGGAAAGTTGTATGATAAGTATTTCAAATTAGTGTTCATAGAAAATGTGGATCAAGATAAACAAATGACTTATATAATAAATACAGATTAACATGGATAATTAAGAAAACAAATAGAAGTATGAAAACAATAGCATTTTAGAAATCATTAACATGGATAGCAGGTTGGCATCATCCAAAATAATTTATTAAATAATTAGAAGTATAAAAGCCAATAAATTGATTTGTTATTTATTTTATCACAATATAAAAGAATAAAGAAATGTTCATTACAAGATTATAATATTTGATTTTATTGTAATTTTAATGATATCATTAGACCAATTAATTTTTAGGTGCAAATACAACACCAGCTGGATCTAGACTGCATAATACAATCTTATCCTTTCCAGGAGCTAAGTTCATTTAAATAATTATTTCCAATTTCTGGCTTTAAGAATNATAATTGGTTCTGATTTCATTACCCAATAGATAGGTGTACCCTAAAATGTAAAGTTTATTTTGAAACATTAAAAATGACAAGATTTTCATAATATAAGTTCCAATTTAGATTATGATTTCTGAAATTTGGTTGTAAAGTTCCAAGTTATTGTTAAAGTATCGATTATGATTTTCCATTCATTTGGAGAAATATTATAATAATTAAATAATTCTCATAATTAATAAAATAATTATTTATGATTAAAAAATTATCATATTTCACATATGAATCACTTCCTGTTTATACAATGGTAACTTCATTAGTATTGGATGGCAATGTATTGTAATTCTACTTGGTGAATGTAATGAGTTTGAAATGAATTAGAGCCTACATTTGCAATAACAGATTAAAATCATATCATGGCATTTAGCAAGTTTTCAAAAGCAAAATTTGCCTTACAATTAAGATTATCAGCAGAAATTGATTAAAGTGATGATACATTAAAAATTAAAAGATGGACAAGTTTTGGTTTGACTTATGAAGAATTATCATAATTACTTTATCCAAATTTATTACCTGGATAAGAATTTGCATTATGTAATTAAAATAATTATGCATATAAATAGAATATAAATAAAAATAATTATTTGGAAAGTTGTATGATAAGTATTTCAAATTAGTGTTCATAGAAAATGTGGATCAAGATAAACAAATGACTTATATAATAAATACAGATTAACATGGATAATTAAGAAAACAAATAGAAGTATGAAAACAATAGCATTTTAGAAATCATTAACATGGATAGCAGGTTGGCATCATCCAAAATAATTTATTAAATAATTAGAAGTATAAAAGCCAATAAATTGATTTGTTATTTATTTTATCACAATATAAAAGAATAAAGAAATGTTCATTACAAGATTATAATATTTGATTTTATTGTAATTTTAATGATATCATTAGACCAATTAATTTTTAGGTGCAAATACAACACCAGCTGGATCTAGACTGCATAATACAATCTTATCCTTTCCAGGAGCTAAGTTCATTTAAATAATTATTTCCAATTTCTGGCTTTAAGAATTTAACACTTTATTTATTATTTAGAGTTTTCTTTAACTTAAAGGTTTTTTATGAATTATTCTTATAATAAAAATAACCTAATCTAAAATTAATATAAATAAGATAATACCCTTTAGAAACAAATGTTTCCATAGCACAAAATAATCCAGTTGTTAATTATTATTAAATAGAATTATAAATATTCCTTTCTAAAATAAACAACAAAAATTGATTAGAAGTATCTTTAAAATCTTTGATTTCCATATATTTTTAATAACTTCTCTTGGATCACCACCTTCTATATCTGTATAATCTATATTCATTTTAGCCCATGTTTTTCTAATAATGAAACCCAAAATTCTGAACCTGTATTCTTAGAAAATTCTGGATTACCCTAACTATTAACAGGAATAAAATCATCCAATTTCCATTCACCATCTAAACATAATCTAATAGCATATAATTTTTCATTATTATTTCTTTAACTTATAAAAAGATCCTTAATTACTTCTGGCCTTAGATGAATAATTTTTTTAATACCATCTGAATGCTATAGTACTAATTTATGATAAAAAGTAACAATCTCCAAGAATTCCTTATTTAATATTTCTAAGAGAGAGATCAACTTTCCTAATCCAACTCTACTATCTTATGAATCATCTACATTAAACATTTTTAGATTATTTTTTAAAATTTCACTCATTCTTTTCCATGAAAATTACAAAATTTCATTCCTAAACTTCTTACTGATGCTGGAAACTCTTTATCAATAAATAGTTATTTTCATTTTCTTAATTCCTCTCTTATTTGTACTAATTCTTTAGCTCCTATTATATGTAAATCTATATTTAAGAAATCAGCAAAATCAACTTCATCATTTTTACTTCCTATTGTTCTACATCTTCAACAGGAACTGGTTGATGTACAACTTCCTCTTTTTATTTCTTTTCTTCTATTTATGATCTTATTGTATATTTAACTTATTGTTATTAAGGATTTTTATTTAAATTATCAACAATTTATTCCCACTATTGAAATAATTATCTCAAATGATCACAAGAAAATTTTATATTTCCAATCTATTTTTTAAGAGATAAATATTCTTAAGGCGTAATTGAAGTGTGAAAAAACTCAATTAGTTCTTTTGATTCTCTTTCTTCTAAGGCTAGATCTCTGTTTTTATCAGAGAATTTGAATACTCTTCCTATGTCAAGTCTTTTTGCTCGATAATTTTGAATTATTATAGTAATTGTTTGTATATCTTATTTAGATAACTCTAATTCAATCTTTTCTTATTTTTCTGTTAATTTTTTTAGGATTTCAACTGTCAAACCTACTTAACTTTTATAATCAATCAAAGCTTACTAATAAAATCTGCAAATGTTGTTTGACCAAAATCTTGAATCATCTTTATCAATAGCTTTTTAATAGCCAATTTATATAATGCATTCAAAACATGATCATCAGATTCCATTAATATTAAAATAAATAGAATTTTTTATAAATGCTATATGTTATTTTTGATATCAAAAGAAATTTTTGATATTTGTTTTGATTTTCTATAATTTATTTTATAAAAAAAATAAGATAATAATATATAGAAAAAATTCTAATTTAAATAAACTTATTTTGTTTTGAAAAATAAGAATATATTATTGGGTTTTAATTAAATTATTAATAAAATGAAAAAAATAAATGGAGGAAAAAAGTAGCCATTTATACCTGCAGTAGTAACCACAGAATTTAGAATTCAAAAGAGAAATCAAAGTACATATATCATTTTATTTGTTATCTAGTTGCTGATCTAATTTAAATTAATTCTTTACTTAAAGAGATTAATGAATCAATCATTTTAGCAAGAGTTAAAGAAATTGAAAATACAATTTATTTAGAACATGCAGCTAATGTTCATTTATACAGTAGTAAAATTGAAAAGGTTGTTGCACTATTTAAAGGCATAAATTAAAATAATTATATAAATATTGCTTAAAAATTAAAAAAGTAAGAACTTGCTACTAAATCCATCCTCAAATTATTAGAAAAGAAGAAATAACTAAAAGAATATGACTAAGATATTTTAAATAAGACTCTATAGAAATCAGAATATGATCCTCTAAATACAAAGTAAATCAGATCAAAAGAAACACTTTTGGTTGCTAACAAAATTACTATAGTCAAATAAAAAAATTAGACCTCAGATTCTAAAGGGAATTTTGCTTCTAAACCAAACATAGTTTTTGCAGATTCTATTCGAACTATAGAACCAATTCAAGAAAAAAAGGTTAAGATCTAAAAAAATACAGATGATGATGATGAAATAGATATAAGAATAATTGATGGAATATAAGGTGCTGCATTAATAAGAGTATATTGTTCTAAATAAATTACTTTATTTGATAATAAAGTTAAAATACCAATTGTTCTTTTGGTTTAATTTCTACCTCAATATAGAATTTTATGTGACAAGATTGACATTACTAAACTTCATAATGCTAAAGAAACAATTCAATTTTTATCTTCAAATTAAGAAAGAAAGATCATATTTGGTTAGGTTATATTGAGACCATGTGAATATACATAAAATTTGAAAGAATTAAGTGAAAAACTTATCAAACAAAATAAAATAGTAGCTTAAAAGTTTGATAAAGACAATGCTTCTTTCTTAATATTGCATCAAAATCAATTAGAATAAATTTTAAAAGCAAGAAAATAGAGTTTAGCATTTGATGCATCAGATATGATAATAAAAGAATGGGTAAACTAGTAATCTTATTTGGAATGGTGGGGATTAAATAAACAGGATCATAATTTACATTTTCTAATTTCATATAAAAGTATAACAAATTCAAATGATTAAATTTATGAAAAAGTTATACTTTAAAAACCTTCAAGCAATCCTAAAATATATTAAACTATAAATTCATTAAAATAGAAGAAGGACATTGATGATTTATTATAAGGATTTCTATAAACAGATTTATCTCTAATTTCATTCGGATAAAATGGAGATATGCTATAAGAACAAATTTCCAATTAATAAGTAGAATAGGAAATTCATGAAGATGAAAAGTAAATTTAAATGGATTAGGATGAAGAATAGCATGATAATAAAAATGATGACAAACATGAAACCATTTGTGAATAGGAAAATAAATAAATAAATTTCAATATTAAAATTTCAGATCTAACTCTGTTACTATCAAAGGATGATTATTTCTGACATTTGATCAAATATAAGTGAACAATAATTAAATATTATCTATTTATTAATATTTTTAATAAATTTTATTCAATGACTAAATCCCACTTACTAATACTAAATGTATTTTAAGTCACAACTATTAGTCATAAAGTGAATACTGTTATTAGCTAGACAATCTTGATCTTAATATTTGCTTGTCTTTTTTATAATAGTAACAACCATATATAAAATTTATTCATATGTATTCTCAAAATATGTTCAAAATATTTATCAAATTAATAAGCATTGATGTGCTAATCACTCTTTTTAATTTTATACTATCTTTTTTTTGAAATATATATTGGTATAGAAATATTTCTGGTTTAGATTATTTTTTTACATTAACATAATTATATTAATTGAAATGGAAGGTAAACTTAATTTATATCTAGACATTTTTAAATAGCCTTCTAATAAATTCTTCATTATTAAATATAAGACAAGAGGATAAGCAGATTAAAGTCTTAATAATAAAGTCATTTTTGTTTAAAAAAGATTTGATTTGTAATTAAGAAATGCAGCCTAAGTATGCGAGTAAGTAGGAGTCTTTTTGAGTTGTTTAGATCAGAAATCTTTTATTGCTTTTGGTACAATTTAGAATGAACCAACTGATTTCGATTATCTTACCGTATTTCTAAAAGTTAACTCATTAGGAGGAATAATAGCAAAATTTAAGTAAATTGCAAGAATTTTTCTAATCATTTGTGAAGGTAGAGTGGATGTTTAAAGGAGTGCTTAATTTTGAAAAAACTTAAAATATCAAAAATGATTTGAATGAAATGAAACCTATCAATCATTGTAAAGATGTATAAGAATTAACTTATCAGACAGCAGAATAAGTAATAAATACAGAATTATACTAAGTTATTTTCATTACTATAAAAATAAAAACCATATAAACCTTAACCTTAATAAGATATAAGAATACCACATTAATTAAATAAAATTTTTAGGGAAAATTTTGGGGAAAATAATAGTGACAAATAAATAAGTAGTAAAAGTAGAAGTCGACTTAGAGAAAAGGATTAAGATAATGATAAATTTAAAGATTAAGATGATGATAAAGATAAAGATAGAAGAAAATAAAGCAAAGATAGAAAAAAAGAAAAGAAAAGTTATGATCATAAAAGCAGAGATAGAAGAAGTAAAGATAGAATAAGTAAAGATAGAATAAGTAAAGATAAAAAACAACATAGCAATGAAAAATAAAATTACAGAGAAGATAAAAGCTTAAATATTTAAGAATTTGTTATTGATGATAGTATACTAATACATAATAGATAATAGATAAGGATTTAAGAGATTTTGAAAAATAAAAAGAAAGACAGGCAAGAGAATAAGAATAAATTAAAGAAAAGGATTAAAGAGAAAGGGATAGAACTAAGGAATAAAGAGATAGAGAAAAAGAAAAAAAATAATTAAAAGAACTAGAAAAAAGAGAAAGAGAAGAAAAAGAAATGATAGATAAGTATAAATAATAAGAGAGAGAAAGAGATAAAGATAAAGAGAGAGAAAAAAAAGATAGAGAAAAAGATAGAGAAAGAGACAGATAAAAGGATACAGATTATAATAGAGATAGAGAAAAATTGGATAAAGGCAGATATAATAAAAAAGATGATCTTAAATATAGAGATAGGAATGATTCTAAGCATGATTATGATAAAAGAAGAAAGGACAAAGAAAGAGATAAAAATAATAGGGAGAGGTCTATAGATTAATCTTATGAGAAATCAGATAGAAAAGATAGAGACAGTAAAAAAGATAAAGAAAGGTAGAGAGGTGGAGACACAGAAAGAGAGAGAGATTACAATTATCATAAGAAACAAAAAGATTATAGAAGAGAGACAAAGAGGAAGAGAAGCGAGGAAAGATTAAAGCCTAGATCTAGAAGTGATGAAAGACGCCAAGATCATAACTAAAATAAAAATAAGAAAGCACTTGATATTGCTTCATTAAGTGAACTACAAAGAGAATTATAGTACCAAAAATAAATAAAATAGTTCATCTGTATCACTATAATCCCATAAAAATGAGTAATAGTAAAAAGATTGTGAATTAGAAGTATTTTCTAAGTTACCAAAATA
Source organism: Paramecium pentaurelia (assembly GCA_905183005.1). Taxonomy (NCBI): domain Eukaryota; phylum Ciliophora; class Oligohymenophorea; order Peniculida; family Parameciidae; genus Paramecium; species Paramecium pentaurelia. Next base: position 383,790 of record CAJJDO010000094.1, read on the forward strand.
GAAAGACGAAGTAGATTTAGGAGTAATTTTGGATGTTTTGGATTCTCCTAAATAAAATGATTAATAATTTCAGCCTCTAATTTAACCCGTTATGATTACATATAATGAATAAGCAGTATTAACTAAATAAAGTGAATTACACTAATAAAACAATCATAGTGATTCAAAAAAAAGAATATTAGTTGTGAAATAGGAGAAAAGCCAAAGTATACCAGATATTGTTGATTAAAAAAAATCATAATAGTCAGGTTCAATGAAGATCATAAAAGATGCTCCTGTTAAAATTATTTAATAAATAAATAATCAACAAAGTTATTAAGAATCTAAGCAAGTATTCATTATTAAATATTGAAAAGGGTAGTGGGAATTCTATTAAAGATAGGATAATACTTAAAAAAAAATGAGAATTAAATTAACATTCAAATAATAACTTATATTTTACATATTTTATTTTTATTTATTTTTTGTATCATAGCATTTTAAAACAGTTTTCTTGAATTCTTTTTTAGTTTTATTAATTTATATAAACTCTAACTACAATCCTATTTAAATCAATATGAAAGAAAGTTAATATTAAGAATATTCATTTGAAGATGATTCAAATATTAGATAATTACCTCAACCTATTGATTATATTGATAAAGGTTACTCATTAGAAAATGATATGGTTTTGGGATGGGTTCCTGCTTATAATTAAGAGGAGTTAATAAATGTATAGTTTTATAATGAGTTGAATGATTAAGTCATTGAGTATTATCATAAGAAAGACCCAAATAAGATAGTTTATATAGGTTATAGGCCAAATGATGCAATGTAATTTCATTAATAATTTTCTGCATAATCTAATTATGTATTCAAAAATACTAAAAATTATAAAATCAAATCAAATAAATATTAATAGTTATTTGTAGGAATGAATCCAAATATTGATTATTAAATAAAATTCAATTCATAATTTGAAAGTGGAAATTTGGATTTAGCTATTTAGAAATCTGAATTTGAGTATGATTTATTTATGAGAGTTGATACAAATACTAAAGGTCATACACTATGGTATTATTTTGAAATCACTGGTTTAAAAAATTTAGAATAAATTAAATTTAATATATGTAATTTTCGTAAAAAAAGGTGTTTATATGAACGTGGAATGAAACCATATGTTTAAAGGGATTCTTAAGATTGGTAATAAGAAGGAGAGAATATAAAATATTAGATATATAAATGTTAATTTAACGAGATACAAAAATAATATTATTGTCTGTCATTTACTTTATTGAATAAAAAAAGAGATGATAAACTAAGAATAGCCTATTGTGTACCATATACATTTAGTCAATTAAATAATTTTTTAAAATCTTTAAATTCAAAATATATGGAATAATCATATTTTTGTTATTCATTAAGTGGTGTTTAAGTACCAAAGTTAACATTTTCTAAAGGAAACATTTTAAAGAAGAAAGTAGTTGTAATTTAAGCTAGAATACATCCTGGAGAATCAAATTCATCATGGGTTATGTAAGGATTATTAGAGTATTTAAATTCAAGTAAAGCAGAAAAATTATTAGATTAGTAAATAATAAAATAATTATAAGATTAATATTTGTAATAGTCCCAATGATGAATGTTGATGGAGTAATTTTTGGAAATTATAGGACTGGTTGTGCAGGTAGAGATTTGAATAGGTAATTTAGAGATAATAGTAAGAAATTATATCCAACTGTTTATGCAATGAAACAAATGATATCTGATTTATATTAATTATATGGAGATTAAATAATTGCATTTATTGATATACATGGACATTCAGGTATGTTATGTAAATTTTATTAGAGCCAAAAAGAATGCATTTTTATATGGACCTGAATTTTAATTATGGAATTGTAATTATTATAAATCTAGATTATTTGCTAAAATTTTATCACTTAAAACTCAAATTTTTCGATATTATTCATGTTTATTTAGAATAAATAAATGTAAAATTAATACTGCTAGAGCTGTATTTTGTGAGAAATATGAATTTATTAATTGTTTTACTTTGGAAGTATCAAATAGTAGTTATTATTATGATTAAATTACAGAGAATTTTACTGAATAGAAATGGATTTAATTTGGTTAAATTATTGGAGAAGCATTTAATGAATTTATAATATATTTTTAAGAAATAGATACATTATTTAGTGATTTTAAGGATAAAAAAACTAATAAATAAATCAAAAAAAAATAAAATAATAATCAATAAAATGAAGAAAAATAATTGAATCTTTAATTAGTTTGTTAAAATTCAAAATATTCTAAATTATTTGAAGAAATGAAGAATGAATAACCTAATTTATCATTTTCTGAAGGAGAATCTGATAGTGAAAGGGAATCAGATGATTTTGATGATGAAATAGTAAATAATTTTGTATTAACATAAAATAAATAAAGAAAAATTAAATATTCTAAAAAATCATTGAAATTAAAGGATCTTAAAAAAAAGTCTATTAAAAGTGAAAATAATTCAACAGTAACCAAAAATACTGTCTTATTAACTAAACAATCATTTTTAGAAGATTAACCTAATAATATATATTAATAAATTAAAAATTCAAATATTTAGAGAAGAACAACCTAAAAATCATATAAATAGGATGATAAATTTTAAGATAAACTTTTTTCAAGTAAATATACAATGGAAACTAGAAATATTCCACATTTTAGAGGATAGTTTCTAGGAGGAATTCAATCAAATTTTCAATAAAATAATAATTATGATAAAAATAAATCTCCAATAAAATTAAAAATATTAATACAAGAAGCTTAAATGAAAGGAAATTGTGAAATTAATGAAGATAATATGGCTGATTAAATTTTTCAACCATATATAAAAAGACCATAATAACATCAAAAAAATAATACAACTCTTAAATTTACTGGTGATCCATACTCTCCTACTCAAGATTTAATGTTTCTTAATGAAATCAATAATAAAGTATTGTAGAATACACATTTTTCAACAGATTAAAATTACAATCAAAATATTACTACAATCTATCATAGAATAAATAAAAATTAAAAACAATAACATAATTATAAATTTAATAACATATAAAAGTTTTAAACTACTTAAAATCCTTCAATTAATTTAAGAAATACTTTACAACTATCAAAGTAAGGAGCAATAGAGGATTCTTTTGGAATTAGTATAAAACCTAAACTATTTTCATCACCTTAAATAGATGAAGTATATGATTAGACAGAATAATCAAAAAATGCAATGAATTAATATTAGAATACTTCAATAAATTAGAAGCCATAAAAACTCAGTGTACCATCTTCATATAATTAAATTTAAAAAAATTGCAATAATACGAAAAGAACTTAATAATACCTGAACTTAAATAATTGAATAAGTATATCATTTTTTTGTTAATAATAAAAAATTTTGATAAATATTAATTGGGTCACACTTTAGAAAAAAACTTTTTTTCTTAATTTATTCTTTCTAAAGAAGGTTTTAACCCAGAAGCCTTATAGAAATTCTATTTCTAACTTAACATTTACCGAGATCTAGGATTATTCTTAACTGATTAAATTAACGGAATGATATCCTAGGATTTTGCGGACCTAAATCAATTCATTAGTTATAAATACCTTCCTTAACTATGATAAGAGGCAACGCAAGGAGTATTTGGTTATAAATTTGTATGCTAAATCCATTCTTTATATACTGATTTGGTTTGAACTTCTTGAGGAGATTCATAATAAAAAGAAGAACCAAAAATAACAGGCAAATTAATTGATTTACCTTAAGCTATTTTTTTTCTAAAATCTTATTCTCCTCTTTGAGACTCTTTTTCATCTAGATTCATTTTTAAAGGATCAGGTTTAAATGGAGGTTTGACTTTTTTAAGTGCCAATTATCTAAAATCAATTTATGAGAAAAAAGGATGTTTTAAAATTTCTTATATTCCTCCATTTGAACCCATTCTCTTAGTTGGATCTTTTTCAAGAAGAGCTATTAATAAATTTTTGACTTCTCTAGACAATGTTAACTTAAATAATATAATAAAATTTTACATCATTAGGAAATGTTAATTTAGAATATAAAATATCTTAGTAAATTTGATTAGTATTTGTTGAATAGTAAGGAGGTAATCCTGTGAGTAGTTCATATAGTAATGCTCCTAAACAATAAAAGTCTACTGTTTAGGAATGACCAAGCTTTAATAACATTTCTGGTGCCATATATTCTGGAGATCCACAAAAGCTATATGCTTTTTCTTCTCTTCCAATTTCAGGTTTACTTAAACCAAAATCAGCTATTCTAACATGACCTTCAATATCCATTAAAATATTTTCAGGCTTTATATCTCTATATAATATATTTAGAGAATGAATTTCTTATAAGCCCTTATTATAATAATTAATTAGTTACCAAACATATTTCAGAGATGTAAAAACAAGCTTATTCTTCACTCATTCTTTTAATTTATTTTAGTTAAAAAAAGAGTTCTCCTCCTTAACAAAATTCTAATACAAATACTACAAATTATCTTGATTCAAATGCATATGATAAATGTAATAAAAAGGGACTGTTAAGTAAAGTCATTATGTTTCTTTCATTCAAAACAATTTATTATTTCTTTTTTGCAATTATAAATTCTTTATCTATTAATTTTAAAGCATAAAATTTTCCAGTATCCTTCTTTCTAACAAGATAAACTAAAGAAAAGCCTCCTACTCCTATATTTTTTAGGAATATAAAGTCTTTCAAACCAACTTTAGGTTCAGGAGTTGATTATAATAAGAATGCTTCTAATTTCAACCCTGAATCCATAAAAACATTAAACGATAATTCTGGTTAGGCAATATAATAATCTATAGAGATTGAATGTTATTAAGATACAAAACTAACTATTTAATTAACTGATGGTTTATCTTTAAGATTAGCATAACATTCTTATGGATTTGCAAATTCTAAATCATGTAATCTTTACAAAATTTGAAACCAAATCTATCTCATATTATAACTAAAGAAATATTACTATAGACATACTGAGATTCAAAATAAAAATAAAAGTCTTAATTTCCAAATCTAACAACAACATTATGATGTTTGACTTATTACATTTATTCATCAGGGCCTAGACTTTTTGCTTTACCTAATACTGATGCAGGATTTCCCATATCAGTTTTAATGGTTCTTTTGACTGATTCCATGCCTTCAATAGTAACAGATTATGCAGAACGTTTTTATTATCCACCTTAATTGTTAACGAAATTGGCATTGATGAAGAACTTATTTTATTATGCAATAGAATTCTATGTAGATCTTTGTGTCTATTTGCTTAATTATTATTTCATTCTAATATCATTCTTTTTCTGTTTATATAAGTAAAACTTTTCTAATGCATTATCTGGTATTTAATCTATTGATTATTATTTATTTTGTGATGTTTTTCGATGACTGGGAGTTGTATGCAATTGATTCATCTGGCTCTTTCTAGAGAATGAATCTTATGATCCTATTCTTAATACACCTTGATGTTGCATGTTAAATTATGTAGTTTAATTTAATAAAATTTTGTAAATACAATATATAAAAAAATTGATTGTTTTCAATCTGAATAAAGAAAATTTTCAAATATTTTATAAAATTCAAGCAATAGTTTTCAACTAATGATTTATTTATATCAAACTTTGGAATTAAGTAATCATTGTTTAAAAACTAAAGTTTTGAACTTTAATAATAGATTTATGTCAATGAAACTATGAAAATCTCACTACTATAATTGACTTGGGATGAAAATAAAAATGAAATAAAGGTGAACACTTCAAAATTGATAATTTAATTATGGAGAAAATATTTAATGTTTTAATAAGGTAATATGATTAATCTTAAGAAATTTATAAGGACTTTATTGATTATGATGGATAGTTAGATAGTTATGTGTATCTAATACAAGTTAATGGGGAATATCTTATTTAATTATAATATAATAACAAATCAGCAATCGGATATCTACTGTTTTTTTGGCTAAGAGGATACACTATCCATAGATCTGTTTGTGGAACTTTTAGCTAAGAATTCATCGGCCATCCTATTCCAGAAGCAAGCCGATTTTATTACTACTCTATCTACTATTGAAATTTTATTTGGAATTATTAGGATTTAAGTTTGATCTTTAATTGTTGTATTGAGTCTCTATTACCAGAAGTTTAAAGAATTCTCGATTATATTATCCATAGATGCAATTAATTTCTATAATTATATTATTATTATAATTAATACCTAATGTGTTTGTTTAGATTAATGAGTATTAAAAAATTCTAGAATGAATATATTTAAAAACATCGTTTAAATAAGAATACAATTTAAACCAGATTTTATTTCAATTTGTGGTATAGATTAATTTGCCTTTATTATTTGCAATATTTAAATAATAATTAATATTTATTTTATTATTTATAATTGCTAATGATGAGACATTTTGATTAAGTGACATTCATGATCTTTGATCTAATCTTCTCGCTGAATATCTAAGTGAGTAATTTGCATATATAATTATTTTATATATATAATTATTAACAATGGAATAATAGCCACTTAGCAATAATAGAGTAATAACTAATCTTACTTAACAAGTAGTAAAATATAGAAGAGGATTAATTAACCTAAAAAAGAGAATTAACATCATATGAGTCTTGTCTCGATTGTTGTGGAAATGTTTCTGGATGTTTGAGAGTATTACCAAACATATGATCATTTAAGGCTTGGCTCCCCTGTATATTTTGTTGTTGTGAAAATCCATTCTATGCAGTCCAATAGAGTTCTGTCGGATTAGTTGAGAAATTTGGAAAATATCACAGGAGTTTACCACCAGGTCTAAATTAAATCAACCCTTGTACGGTAATTTATTGTCATAATATTGTAAAAGGATATTGTTATACCAGTAGATTTGAGGACTAGAGTATTAGATTTGGACAGATAGATTATCTTAACAAAGGATAACATCTAAGTTAATATAGATACTTGTATGTACTTTAGAGTTATTGGTACGTAACTGATATTCAAACATACTCCATAGATCCAGTACGTGCAACTTATAGAGTTTCAAGATTGACATAGTCTGTTAAAGATATGACATATGCAGCATTGAGACAAGTTTGTGGAGAACACTAATTACAAGATCTCTTGGAACATAGAGAAATGGTTTAAGATTCTATTGAAGCTTACTTAGATAAATAAACAGAACAATGGGGAATTTATGTTGAAGAAGTTTTCATTAAGGATATGGTTTTAACTCCATAAATGTAATCAGATTTGGCAGCTGCAGCCAAAAATAAAAGAATTGCTTAAGCAAAAGTCATTTCTGCATAAGCTGATGTTGAAAGTGCTAAATTGATGAAAGAAGCTGCCCAAGCCCTTGATAGCAAGGCTGCTATGTAGATAAGATTTTTAGAAACCCTTCAACTTTTAGCTAAAGGACCATCATAAAAATTAATGTTCCTTCCTCTAAGTCCAGAATCTTAAGGAGCCCATAATGGATGAGATTATTTTGCTATGATATGATATAAAGATAGATATAATTCAAATTTTAAAATCTTAAGGAGAGATCCATTTTTCTTTTTCAATTATCCTAAATTGATGTTATGGTACAGATTAATTTCTACTGATATATGATGTAATCAAATTGGCTTATGCAGGTGTACCACAACGAAATTGTTTAGGTCCAATTATTTTCTTACTTCTTTCTTTTTCTTCTTCTAATTCAAGTTATTTTTGTGTCTTATAAACATTATCATATTATGTTTCAATTGGCATTGGATTTTAGAAAGTTTTTCTTAAAGATAACTTTTAATTCCAACATTCTTTGGAACTGTGATTTGATAATTTATTTCCACGATTTTAAGATAAAAAACCTGGTACCCATATATGTTTGTTATTCTACTCAACTAAAGCATCATCAATTGATGGATGAAGTAATTTCATTATCTCTCCTGATGTTTTATGGAATTAGGGTTTTTATTCAGGTGGATCATCAAATTAAGTTAATGTTTAACCTTTTAAAGGGGAATTCAAACCATTTTAAGAATTAGTAAATGATACAAATTTTCGAGATTAATTGTTAGAAGTTCTAGCAGTTTATCTATATGAATTATCATTCTAAATAAAATAATATTCATACTGTTAATATTTTATCTAATTCTTTGCTAGGTAATTTTTAAATTTATTATTTAAATCTTCTCTTACCAATAGCATTATTTACAACAACATCTAATTTATTAGATTTCTTTGCAGCATAACCAGCATGATGAAATTCAGTAATCACATTAAATTTTATTGTTTTTTAGTGAGCTTAATACTTATTCTTACTCATATGTTCAAGAAATATGTCCATTGCATTATCATTTTATTTTATTGATGCAATTTCTATTGGTATTGAATGAGCTTATCCTGAACATAATTTAGTCAATTGATATCCCATAAAATTCTTTAACACTACTGTTGTATCTTTGTATTTTCTTTTTATAGCAAATTGTGTTCCTATAATATTATCTGATACCTATATAATTAAAGGTCCTTTTAATAGACAATTAATATGTACCTTTAGTACAATCAGCCAAAGTTTAAAATGTCTTTTTAGGATTAACAAAATTGAATGGATGTACATCCCATGAATTTTTATAAGGAACAACAAATTCAAAAGGTAAATCATTAAATAAGAAATGATGCATTTGATTTTTTCTCAAAGAACAAACAATTTCATTTTCTTTAGATACATATAGAGTATCTAGTTCTTTCATTCCTTTAACCTTGTATTGAGGTGCTTTCATAATGTATTTGCCAATGGTTTTAAATTCTTCAGCAGCTTTTCTAAAATGAATTCCAGCATTTCCTTTACTCACCCACTCACCTGTATCATAATTAAATCCATACAAATCTCCTGTTACATTGTCAAGAAAGAAATCTGTCTGTTTTATATCAGTCAAATCCTTTTTAATCTTTGAAAGATCACCCAACTATCCTCCATTTAATCCATTAATAACGCTTATTTACTAGTAAATATCATTATTAATACACACTCGACATTTGAGGCTATCAAGAATACTAAGCCTTACATAGCAAAAGATGAGGCAAAAATAATTTTGTTACTTCTAAGACACATCCTTAAAAAAATTAAAAACTAATGTATTTTGAATTCTATACTTTATATGCATTTGGAGACCATGGTCTAAGATTGGCATCACCTTCAAAAAATATGATATCTATTGAATCAAACATTTTTCCACATTCCACTCTCACAAAAGAACTATCTATTTCATACAATAAATCATCAATTGAATCTCTATCCCGTATAATGAAATCAATTTCAGTATCAATCATCTCCTTTTTACTTAGTAAAGCTTCTTTGATGATTAATTTGTATTGTTCAAAGTTTTTCATACCTTTATAACTCTTCCCATAACCATTAATGATTAGAATTTTCATTAAATAATTTATATAATTCCTTATTTTAAAGATTATGAAATTTTCAAATAACATAAACTTGAAATTCATTATATATCTAAAACAGTAGACATAAAATCTTATTAAATTTTGTAAAGGTCTTTGAATATTGTAAAATTAAATTAAATAAATTTGATTATGTAATCATTAGATGGTTCCTCAAGAGGTATAAACTTAATATTACAAAGACATCATTAATTCTATCGATTCTGCCAATAAAATCACAGCCAAATAGTTTATGAAACAAACTTATGCTGATACTGAGGCGAGAATCAAAATCAATAAATTACAGGATTTACCTCCAGAGGAAACATAGAATTAATCCTAAATAGATTAATAAGGAAAGCTTGTTACTATAAAATCTACACTTACTATTAATGCACTAAAAGAGAAATCCAAATTTTAAGTAAAACAACAATATGGATTATTGATAGATCATTATTGAATCATTTCTCTATGGTTTTGCAAATTTCCCATTACTTTATTACATTATATTGCTAATTGCTTCAATTCAATATTAAGTCATAGGTTTTTATAATCAATTATACTTGGGATTGTAAATAGTCTTCTGTTTTTTAATAACATTTTATGATACTTTCATGAATAAAATAAATCTTTATAGATCAATAGAATAAGCAGATTAATAGTAGATATATGTCTACATAGAAGATGAATTTAGAGAATGCAGTATTGGCCAATTATAACCTGGTCATTTGATTAAACTCTTACCTAGACAAAAATGCCCTACAGATGGAATTCTAGTTGGAACTACTGGAGTTTCTGAAAACATACCTTTATTAGAAATTGGAGGTTAGACAATTACTCGTAGAGCAGGGGTTGCAAACTTTAATGTTGGAAGATAACTTGAAGGCAAATTAGAATTTGATTCTGAAAATAAAAAGGTTAGAGTTACTATGAAAATGGAAACAAATTAATTTTGTCTAGATTTCTAGTATATTAATTTTAACTTATATTTAGGCAATAAAATAAAATTTAAATTTTATAAGCCAATAATTCATTTGATGAAATTTTTATTCTTGTAACAGGTTAAACATTACAAGAGCAAAAATAAGAATAGAGTTCTGCATATGAAAAAACTAAAATTAATCCAAAATTAGGATTCTCTTTACATATTCAAAACATTATAATTATATTGTTTACACTTCTTTTATCTGTAATCTTATTAGCTGCTCACTTTATACAAACTAAATATTTATATTTAGATGATAAAGTGAATGAAGAATAGATGAAAACCTATTTATAATTTTTATGCACTTTCAGTTGGGGAATTCCAATTATGTAAATTCCCCTTATGTTAATAATCAATAGGATTTCCAAATTCTAAGCTGAACATGATCGTCTTATAGAGTAATTATAATTCTTTTATATTTTCATAGTGTTGATATATCTGGAAAGAGAATAGAAATTAGTAATAGTAATGCATTAGCTAATATGGCCAGAGCAAAATTTATTCTAACTGATCTAAATCTATTAACTAGATAAAGTTTAGTAGTAAATAACATCTTATTAAATAAATAATCTGATGAAATTAATTTAAATGATCTAGTTACAGTAACACCTATTGAAGATATTGATGATTTGAATTTCTGTTAATAAGAAGCCAAATTTGCACTTTTATCTTTTTAAACTAACAAAAAAAGTGAAGAGGATATTGCAACACAAAAACGAATCTTAGATTATGGCTTATCATTAGGAATCAATGGAACTTAAAGAATAATATAAGATTAAGAATAAAATTAATAGTATTTTAAAACAAAGTTTGAAGTAGTGACTTAAAAATATCTGCTTATTGGATATGAATAAATTCTAAAAGAAGTATTCTTCTATTAATTTATACTTTTAGGATATTAAATAATATCTTATTGTTTTTAGATCAAAATTTACAGATTGTAAAGACCTATTAACATCTGAAATTTAATTACAGATTACTAGTTTATTAGATGCTAAAGATAATCTTAATTAAATGAATATTATCTTTAGAAAGATTGTTTCAATGTAATATTTAGATAAAATAACAAATATGGTTAATTAACATAAAAAAATTGATGATGAAACTTTAAAACAAATAAAATCTGATGTTGAACCTGTTTTATTTATTGAAATTATTGAAGACTTTTATGATTGTTCTCAAGAAATCATGGATATTAGAGAATGCTAATATAAAATTTGGATTAACTCTCATATTAAAGATGTAATTTATTTTAATATATGCTAGCCATAAATCTTAGAGAGTGATCCAACTATGGTAGGACTATTTGAATAAACAACTCCTTAAATTATGATATGTTAGAATGGAGATGAACTTTAAGTTGCTCTTGATTAAATAGAAAAAAATAGTGTATATATATATAATAGTAATTTAGTAAATCAAATAGTTTGGTAAAGAAGTTAACATATTTATGAATGAAAGACCTGTTTTACTTATTATTGATGAGGCAACCTTATAAACTGGGTTAAAGAATCAATTACTTAATGAAAAATTTAGAAATTTCTTTCTGAAAATTCCTCTTGTTTTATTACTCAATTCTAAACCTCATTTGAACTATTTGTTATCATCTATCATAAAATCACACGAATTAATTTGCATCACAAATTATATAACTACTACTCCATCAATGTAGATTTGTTTAGAAAATCAAACAGAAACAGCATTTGATATAAAAATGCCAACTTTTAGTTTCTTACCAAAAATTTTAATTGTACATGGAAGATTAAATAATATTCGATAAGGCTCAGCAATTTCGCTGATCAATTATTAATCTTTTATTTTGTTTTTTATTTAATTTGTTTATGTATGCTACAACAGATTTTCCTAAAACTATTTGTTAAATGAATTTATACACTTTATTATGATGTTTTTTACTATTTGCTATATTTTCATATTCTTTAGTATGGCATAAGTATTAAATTATCTTAACAATTATAGGATTTTCCTTTTGAAATTTTAAGAAGTCAACCAGTTTATCATCTGATGGTGAGAACTACTAAGAATCCTTATAAAATGTTACTAACTCAATTTATATAAGGGGGTTTTCATGGAACTTTTATAGTCATATCAGTAATATATACATTTTATGGTTCAAATGATTAAAATGGATATGTTCATGGTTATTAATTATAATAATTTATGATTCTTACAATAAGTTTATTAGTGATAGCTTTTAAGCCAATAATTGATTAATATAAAATTGTCAAATCATAAATGTAAATGGATTATTCTATATTTAGATATTTAGCCATGGCATTTATTTTTATTACAGTAATGATCATCTATTAGAATAATGAATAAATGGCTTATTTATTTGAGACTGGAGTAAAAACTAAAGATTTATGTGCTCTTGTATTTTATCCTATATGTGCTTTGAGTCCAAATCTGATTGGATAATTTATTTAAAGATTATTATCGTCAAATAATCTAAATTAATGTCTTTACAAGATGGAATAGAAAGTAAAGATATAATTATTTATATAAAAGCATGAAGAAGATTCTGAGAATCAAAAATTAAGAGATGCTAAAAATTATATCAGATTATATTAGAAAGAGGAATTAGAATAATAAGAAGACATAGTAAATTCCAAGAAAGTCCTATGAGTTTATTTAAATATTTGTTTATTCAATATTTAAATTCTATATGTATATTTAATATGAATTTCATAACAAAATAAATATTTTTGGTTACATAACAAAACTCATAATTCATTGATCATTTTCCTCACATCAGCATGAGTTAATTTTCTTGAGCTTGTCAATAATTTGGCTAGATTCATGACATTTTGATAATGAGTAAATGAAAAATCGATACTTTTGTTTTTAACAAATTTATTAGCCCATGTATCAAATAATGATAATACATCTTCTGCATGATTAGCCATAACAAAAGTCTTTGCATAATGATTTCTATTTTTTGGTTCTCCTGGAAATGCAATGACAAGATGTAATAATATTATTCCAATAGCATAAAATTCATCAGCCATGCTATAATGAGAATCCTTAACATAATTAGCAGTCTAATAACCACAAGTGCCTGTTGTAATAGTATTTTGAGAAGTAATCGAATTAAGTTCTTCTTAAGGAAGTCTTTCATCAGTCATGGTAGATAATTTTTCTTCTCTAACATCTTTTCCCTAATCGAAATCTGCTAAAACAACCTAACCAGTTAATTTGTAATATATTTTACTTATAAATCTCCTTTGATATTAATAGTCACAAAAATATTTTCAGGTTTTAAATCTCTATGTATTATCCCTCTTTAATGAATGTATTCCAGACCATCTAATATTTAATTTAGAATTGATTTAATTTTATTGATTTTTTCAGCATTTTGCATAACATTTAGATAATAATAAGAAAATGTTAACAAGTCTGTTGGTTGATATTTATAACCAGGAAAGGAACAATATTCAAGTTACATATATAAATAATAACCATCGTTTGTTTATTCAATCCACCAAGCAAAAAGTCTTTAATTAGTTATTAATTAAAATATACCTTAAGATATTTGGATGAGTTAATTTAGAAAGTATTTTGGCTTCTCTAATTTTTCGAATATCTGGTGTGATTGGTGTATTGGATGCAGTTGCTGAAAAAACAGAGAAAAAATCAAGTTAAGTTGCCTATAGTTTGCTCTAAAGTTAAATTAAAATATATCTTACTCTTTTTAATGCATATATTTAATCATCTTCAGGTCTATAAACAAAGAAGATTGATACTCCACTCCTTAATTCATCTTGATTGGTTTAAGATAGGATTATATAATCATTAAAAAATTTGTTATTTCTAATAAAGGCACTTCTAGGATCATATATTTTTTATGCTGGAATAATTTGTTAAAGAGAATCAATTGCAAAGAATGTTAATGTAATTTTAAGAGGAATCTTCTTAAACTATAAATTAATCTTTTTTCTGTTTATTAATTCAATAATTGACTTAAATATAAAAGCATAGGCTGTTGATTTTATTTATCCAGTTGATGTAATGAATCCAATATTAATATCTTGATAAAATATTTTTATCAATTTGTCACAGGCCTCTTTGAACTATTGTTTATTTTCAAGCTTTTATAATTACAACAAGATATTTCTTATTGCTTTCTTTATTGATTTCTCAACATTCATAAGATGTTTAAGAAATGGATCATCATTTGTAAAATCCATTCTTATTTAAGATATTATTAACATTTATGAATACTCTTTACAGTCATTACTTTAGATAAACTCTTATCTCTTTTATAAACTATCATCCTATGATAATAATAATTTAATAATCATACAAGCATCTTTTAAATTAATGTTTAATCTGGTTGTGGAACAATCTAATCAAATTGTCTCTCCTCTTCTGGTACTTCCTCAATCACTTTAAACCCATAAAATTAATCTAATATTGAGTCAATCTTCGCTTTCTCATTATTACTATTCATTATAATATTTGTTATATTCAATTGAATAATAATAATACACAATAACTATTATATTTCAATACCTTTGATTTTAAGACTAAATAAAGAATTATAATTATTATTAAAAGGTTTTCATATAAGTAGAACACTGTTATTCTCCAAATTCTTTTTTTATAGATTTACAAAATTCTTTGATTGCAACTTTTAAGAAAGTTCAATTTAAGACTTTAAACATAATTATCAAATAACATTTGAATAAAATTTGATAAATTCATACACTCATGCAATTAATGATTGATTTTAGAATTAATTTCATTATTAATTATGAGAAAACTAGAAAATTAAACAGGAGAATAAGCTAGTGCATTCAAAAATAAGCTCAAAAAGCAAAGGGAAATAGAACAGTCTTCGAGGCAGACTGTAACTATATTATTATATTTATAGTAAATTTTAATGGAGCTCCAAAAAAATTTGTTAAATTAAATGAGTCTAAATAGACTTTGAAATCAATTAAAGATTAAATTGATTATTTTGGATATGAGATTGAACTTTTTAATATTAAGAATGAAAGAGATGTTGGTAAATTTGATGATAGTGGATATTTTATATTTGATAGAGCTAAAGATAAATCAGTAAAGTATATTTACTGTTTTACAATAGTGATGCTTGGCTTGATTAATTAGATTAAAGTAATATAAGAAAATAAAGAAGAAGTAGAAGTAGTAGAGAATTAATAAACAACAGAGAAGTAGAAATAATAGGAGGAACCTAAAGAAAATCAAGATGTTAAATTGGAATAGCTTTCAATTGATTAATTAAAGGAAATTCGTTATGAACTTCTTGAAACAAATGAAAATGCATCCTAAGCTATGAAGAGGGTTAGAACAAAATTAGCAAAACTATAGAAAAAAGTGTTTAAGAAAAATGTAAGAAAAGGAAATTCTAAATAAAATTAAAACTAAATGACATAAGAAAATATTTATGATGCTTATGATGAATCAAAATAAACTTTGGATATTTTAGTTGATATCTGTAATACTATAGTCAAGAAATCAAATGATCCTTCGATTTATTATATAAAAAAAAAGAAGAATTAATACCTCAAAAGTATCCCATTTAGAACAGGATGATATATTTTGAAGATTAACTTTATATTATATTGCTAAATTTATTTCACACATTTGATACAATGATATAGGTATTATATATTCTACTCTATAAAATGCTTTTTTATATATTTTATCAGAAAAGATACAATTATTCTCTTATATAAAAAGATGCTATTTAAATAATTGATTTATGCTGAAACTTCAATCTTAGCTGTATATAGATAAACAAATTAATACTCCTCTCTGATTATCTTTAAGACAAAAATGCTTAGTAATAAATAGAATTAATTATGCCCATTATAGGAAACTTATAAATTTTTTAGATTGCGAATAGTGATGCTTTGTCTCATAAACAACATCTAAGAAAAAAGTTTTAGTTATAACTACGAATTTATTGTGCAATTGGATAATCTACAAAAAATAACATTATTTGAAAAAAAAAATAAATTGCAAAAACTCTTTAGAACTTAGTTTTAAATGCAGGTTCAGTTCTTAAAATAAATAAATAGCAAACAAAATTCTTAAAACTATAAAAAAAAATTGTTTTATAATATTCTCTTTTAATTTTTACTTATTTCAATCAAATAAGAATCTCTTTTTACCTATTTTAGCCTAACATGCAGGGCAAAAGTGAACTGCATCTTTACAATCTTAGACAAAGCAAGGAATCAAACAACATCTGAAAATGAAATTTAAAATTACCCTAACCAAAGACCAACAGCAGCCAAAAGTGCACCAATTGCATAAGCTCCATTTCCGACTTCATAATTAACCTGTGTTTAAACTTATCTTTGGCATTAAGCACATGTAATCATGTGAGGATATTTAGAATAAACATGTTAGACTTTAAATAATTTTTATTAAATACCTTATGAAATAGCTGTAGGATTGTAAGTAACTAATTATTGTTATTAGAATTATGGAAATTGTTATTATTATAATGGGATTTATCTAACAAATGGTTGAGTTGGAATTATTGGTTGTATTGGCTAACCAATTTACATATTTGGATTAGGAAGTTGTGGATAAACAACCTGAGAGGTAGGTATTTCATAGGGAGTAGGTGTTATTTCTTGGGTAAGTCTTACATGTTGATTATTCTGCATTAGGATAGTTTAATTATAATGTTTAATAAAATGAGTTTTTAATCAAGTTTATATCGACTTTGAATTAATTAGGTAACTAATTAAATATTATTTCTAGATGATGGATTTAATATCTTAAAGCTATTCAATTTAAAAATTTTTGTTTCAAGCAATATCCTATAAAAATTATGGATATTAATTCAATATCATTTAAATGAGAATAATAAAGAATTAAGAAGATTACTTATTGAATATATTATTATTATTAATAATGCATAATGAAACACTTAAACCTTTATTATTAATTTTTAACTCAAACTTATCTATTTTTAAAAGAATAAAACATTCTTTATCAATTATAGAAATTATACTACTCATTTCAAATAAACAAAAAGAGTTACTAGAGAATAACGTAACTGATGGGTTGTTTATGAATTCATAAATGAGATTATTATTTTTTATAAATTTGTATGTCCAGACCTAGACTACCTACAGTTCATAATGAAGCATCTTTAAATAAAGAGCCTATTGAAACAGTATATGCCATAGCAAATAGATATCATACAGATTGGGGTTTGAAAGAAATGCCTGACATGAAAATATATCCAGATGTCTGCAAGGTCAAAAGATTGACTAGTATTTAAGACTGAACATAAATTTAGCCAAACCTGTCAAGCCTCCAAAAAGAGGAACTTTTATTGAAGATTTATAAGAATATCATTCAAAACTTCCTGGCCCTAAATATGAATATTAATCATTTTGGTCAGAGCCAACAGAATAAAAGAAAACAAAAGAATCAAGCAAATATATTGAGTAAAATTAAAGAAAAACGATTATTTCTGACATTATAACAGATGAAAAAAGATACCCAAGACCTGGACCTGCAGATTATAATAAAGAGTTCAAATCCAAAAGTATAGAGAATGAACCCATAATATCTTAGAGATTAAAGTATATATAATCTATTAAGTAAATAAGATAACAACACAGAACAAACTATTTTGAAGATCTTATAAGTTAATAAATGAATGTTCCAGGACCTGGGGCTTACAATACCCCTTCAAGAGTAGTTAGTGAACATGTTATTAAAAAAACAAAATCTAGATCTCCAGTTGTTCATTATCCAGGTCCTAATAGTTATTCACCAGATGACCCTACCTATTTTACTTTTGATAAAAAGTCTAAAGAACAATCCAGTAGAAAACCAGTTAAAAACCTAAAAAAATACAATAGTAGCAGACCTGGTCCTGTTCTTGGCTAATCAGATTGGAATAAAGGCTGGATGTCTAAAGTTAGTAAAGCTCCTTAGTTCTCTATCTATTATGATCACTGATTATCAATAACTATAATCTAATTTGTTTGTCTTAACTTTTATCAATGATATCATAGATGCTTGTACCATTCTTTATTAAATTTTATAATAGCTTTAATTTTGAATTTCATGATAAATTAATTAAAAATTGATAAATAATTTTTTGCATAATAATAATATTTCTCTTTATCATTCAAATAATGCTCCAACAGATACCAATAATCCACTTGTGCTTTAACTGATGATTGTTATTTTCTCATCAGATTTGAAAGATGCTTTTTCATAATCAGTTTATTAGAATCCTATAAGTTGATTTTCCAAACTTTATTCATTTGATAATTTAAATTTGACATCTTGATTACTTTTGATTTCCAAACTGTAGCATTCTCCTTCTTTGAAATACACATTATCTGGTAATTAAATTTGATAAGAATCATTTTAGATTATCATTTTATTGTGATCTATAACTGTTTTCCAATTATGTAATTTTTCTTATAAATTCCTATTTAAAATGAATAAATTAGGTACATGTTTTTGAATATTGAGAATTCTAATTCAATTTATTTATCATGAAAAGCTTTTTCTAACAATGATAAATTTAATTTAGTTAATTTAATTGTTTATTTAGGGTATAAAACACTAATATTTACTTATTAAGCACTCAAATCGATATCCTTTTCACTTAATTTTTCGAATCTTTTTAAATTTATTTATATTGGAGTAAGTATGGATTTAAATTAATTGAGTTTTTTATTCCAATCACCTTTAAATTCTTCAATTTATTATTTGCATTTGTTTTAGAGATCATTTAGGTCATTCTCGCATTCATCACCTATTTATTGTAATTTATTCTCTGTATTATTCAAATTATCAAATAATTGACGTACTTTTTCTTTTAAAATGAATTCCAAAACTTTTAATTGGCTTAAGATATCATTTTTAAATTCATCAAACTTCCCTAATATATCATTACATTGAAATGCTCCTCTTTATTTGATGCAATTTTTTCTGATAAATGCCTCTACATCTTCTATTGATGCCAATTCTCCTTTATGATTTTAATGAAATTCCTCAATACAAGTTAAACAAACCTTCCTTTTTTAACAGTCTTTGTTAAAGCAAATCAAAATAATAGGCTTGTTGTCATGATTGACTTCTTCACATTAGAGTTTTTAAACTCTGTTTTAAAAATTTGACATTTCTTTTTTAATTTATTTTAATGTTAATCAAATTTTCTTTATTAATTTAAACATATTCAAATGATAATAAATTTTATACATTGATTAATTCCTTTAAGAAAATGCATCTGTTTCATTATTCAAAGGATAGGAAAAATATTGATAATAAAATATTTAATCTTTGTTTTACCAATTAAAAAGATTTTTTAGAATTCAAAACAATCTAATTTATATGATAATATCTTTCTGATACTTAATTTAATTAATCATACATTAATTTATTTAGAGGTAGGGAAAACTAAAATTGTCCTTCAGTACATTATTTAATAATTTTCCTAAATTATAAAGATTAGTTGTTATTTAGGAAAAATATAAAAAGATTATTAGATGCGTTGAGTGGTTAAATACAAAAAGGACACTTTATTTGAGAATCTCTAATTTAGCTAATGAACTTTGAATTTTTATTCAAATAAGATAATGATGTCCCTTCCTACTAACACAATCTCATTTATTTGAAATTCCAAAAAATAGTTTAAAATACTTTTGAAATCAAAGAACTATAAGAATTTGATATATTTCTTCTCCCTTAGATAAACATTTTATAATTAAGAGAAAATTTAATAATATTTCAATTCTTTTCTTTTTTTCTCTTGAATATTTTATTTTAGATATGGAAAATTCTCACTCAAATACAATAAGTTATACTATTATCATTTTCGGATAGTTAACTGAATTACTTGTAATATTTTAAATATGTAAAGAATTACACTCATTTATAATAATTATATAATAATTCTAATGAACTAATTTGAGATCGAGACAAAAAAATTTATCGATGAATTAAAAAATGGAGTTAGTAACATCTTAGTATATTTGTGTATATAATGTTTAGGTAGCCATTAGAGTTAGACCTTTAAGTTAAAAGGAGAAGAGTCTATCAGAATTTGAGACAATTAAAATTTTGGATAATAAAATGATTGTTCTTATGGATCCGGAATAAGAAAGAGATGAGGATGTATTGCGATAGATTACAATAGTTATTAAGAAAAAATAGACTTAAAGAAACTAATTTTGCATTTGATTTTGTTTTTGATTAATGGGCTTCTTAATAAATGATTTATGAAAATACTACTGAATTTCTGTTAGAAGGAGTGTTTGAAGGTTATAATACAACAGTATTTTGCTATGGAGCAACAGGATCAGGAAAAACGTTTACGTAAATTTAATCTATAATTATTAGAATGATAGGTACTCAACTGGAAGTAGGATTGATGCCAAGAGCATTATAACAACTATTTAATTTTTCAATATAAGATCGATTTAAAAATACTTAGTTTAAAGTTTGTTATGTGGAGATTTACAACGAAAACATAAGAGATCTGCTAACATCCGAAGATAAAAATTTAGAAATAAGAGAAGATAAAAATAATGGCATATAAATAGCAGGTGTTACAGAAGTAGAAGTGAAAACAGTTTCAGAAGTTTTGGCACTTTTAAAAGTGGGCAACAAAAATCGTTCTAAAGAGGCTACTGATGCAAACAAAGAATCTTCAAGATCTCATGCTATTTTGTAACTGTAGGTTGAAAGCAAAGATAGAGCTGCTGGATTACATGAATAAATTATATAAAGTAAATTTAGCTTAGTAGACTTGGCTGGTAGTGAAAGAGCAGCCAATACAAATAACAAAGGATAAAGGATGATTGAAGGAGCTAACATAAACAAGTCTTTATTAGTGTTAGGCAATTGTATTTAATCCCTATCAGAAGCAAATGAAAAAGGTATAAAAAACCCATTTATACCATTTCGTAATTCAAAACTTACACGTCTACTCAAGGATTCTTTGGGAGGAAATTGTCGTACTGTCATGATCTCTAATGTTACTTCTGCTGTTAGTTGTTTTGAAGAAACTTATAATACTTTAGTTTATGCTAATAGAGCTAAAAATATAAAAACAGTTGCTAACCGAAATGTCTTAATGGCATAAAATCATATAAGCAATTATGCTTAATTGATTTAAAATTTAAGATAAGAAAATGAGGAATTAAAATTGTTAATTCAATAACAACAATATAGTCAAAATACTAAATAGTTAAGTATTATTTGAAATACAAATCTTAGAACTACCATCGATAAACTAAAAGAATCATCCAGTTCCTCAATTAAGTTTAAAATAATAGGCAAAATAATTAGAATCTATTATTAACCAAAATATTGAAGATATTACTGAAACAAAAAATAAAATATATGAAATGGAGGAGTAATTAAATCATTTTTAATAAAATATTGGGTTTCTATAATTTTAAAAAGGAAGAACACAGGACAAATTTGAATAAATGAGATTGCAGGAGAGAATGGATAATGCAAAAACTTAAAAAGCTATAATCAAAAGAAGTTAAGATGATTTGGAATAGTAATTATTAGAATATGAGATGCAAAAGGTTGATATTTAAAAATAAATTTAATAAATTCAGGATTCTAATTACAAAAACTATTTAAATGGAATAATGAAATAGGGTGATTTTAAAATTGTAAAATATTAAATTTAGTTAGGAAACTGTAGAGATAAAAATTTTAGAAAAGAAAAGGAAGTATTAGGAATAAATTTAGGATGAATAAGTCAAATAATTAAGAACATAGATAAATAAATAATAAGCTAAAATTGTTTAAAGTACTAAATAAAAATCAAATGGTTCTAAAAAAAGTATCCTAATAACTCTAATATTTTTTAAGTACCAAGCTTGCCTGGAGTGGATTCTCCTTACTATTAATTATAAGGTGGGTAAACTTATAGTATTTAGAGGTAAACTATGTTTATAAATAGATATTCAAAAAATAAATCGCATTTAAAACTGCCACCAGTAGTTTATATTAACTAAGTAAGCAAATCTCCAAACACACAACATGCAAGTAGTATTATTTTATATTTAATTAGATAAAATGAATGATCCAATGAAATATAGGGTAGCATAGAAATATTCCTCTAGTTTGAATCGCCCTCCTTCTTTTCATCCTCCAAGTTCCAACAGTAAATCTGAAAAAGGGAAATATATAAATCGTTCACTGGATTTAGGATCAGGTAGAGACAGTATTAATAAGAATAATGGAGATCTGCAGAATGATATAAGTTTGAGAAAACTTCATAGACTTAGATAAGAATACTAATAATAAAGATTTGAAAAGGCTATGAATAATAAATCTAATTAAAAATCAGTTCCTTCTTTTGGTAGTAAAATTTTACTTCCAGGAATGATTCATATGTCCCCTTATGTTAGAAACTTTTAAAATAATATTGAACCAATTGAATTAAAAAAAGAGAGACTTAAAATGTTGAATACAAATCAAAAGGGCCAAGTAGGTGATAAATTTTAACTTTATATTTGAATAATATATAACTAGTTTAAATATGCATAATAATTTTATAAACTTTAAGAATTGAATAAATTGTTATAATCAAATACTAAGCATTGATCAAATCATTGATTTACATAAACAATTAGTTAAAAATTATAAAATATGAAATCAAGTTTAATTAATTCTCAGTCCTTGCCTTAATTATAATAACGGATTATCCATTCGAAGATATTAGATGATAAAGTTCCTAAACCTTGTAAATATCCTATATTTGAGCAACCTTAGTTTTCATACAAATCTGAAAAACCAAAATCGAGATCTCCATTAAGATTAAATCCTGCAATAAAATCAACATATTCGAAATTCAAAGCATCTATTGTAAAAGTAAAATGATATATTATTATATTATTAAAGAGCTATAATAATTAATTGTTTGATTAGCATTAAATGACTAAGACTTAAAGAAGAATATAAAATGAGATAGAAATAAAAAAATAATGGAGATAATAAAAATATTTGGAAGAAAAGGCTAAGATTTAGTATTTAAACTTCGAAGAGAAAGATATTGACTTAAATAAGGAACTTTTGAATCAAATAAAACTTAATTTATTTGGCGAATGATAGACATAATATATTCATATTCTTATTATGAGTAAAATAAGCTCAAAATAAAATTGATCCAGTTTGCTTTAAAATACTTTATTTATTTATAAAATTAACAACAACCATTTAATCAAGAAAATAGTTTTTTAGAACTACATTAATATAGTTCAATGTCATATTTATGTAATTTTGTATAATTTGAGAGTTGGAAAATGAATTGTGAAAATTAATATGAAAAAAATGTATTCTAGAGAGTTTTCTAAATAGAAAAATAGATAATTACTGCAGATTAGAAATACAATATTTTTATTGTTGGGCAACTGATATTTAGTTATTATAAAAATAATACAAATTATTCTTTAATTTTTAAAGAATTTATAGTAAAATAGTTACATAATTAAGGTTAAATAAATTACTCATTTAAGTCTGCTTACACAATATTAGGATGTATATTGAAATTTAAAAAATTTTGTGATTATTATAAATTGATAAATAAGTTAATCAAAACGTAATCATTTGTCTTGAATTAAGTCATCAATTAAAATTTCTTAAGCCATTAAGCTTTAAAAAATAATTAAACAACTAATGATAAATCAAAGACCTCCTATCCCAAAATTCAATGACGGATTCTTAACCAATAAAGTTGAGATGCCATTGCTAGAGGAAGCTTAACATTTGATATTCAAGTTGAATTTGGATTTTGAGATAGAAAAAAAGGCAATCAAAATTATAAAGCAAATTCCATTGCCAAATACTTAAACAGCAGCTCGTGGAGTTATATTATATTGTTTAAAAGAGTTTGGAAAGAAACTGCCTAAACTTGATAGCAAACTGGAATAAATGATAAAACATATTGATAAATAGCAAGCCAGTAATTTCTCATTTGTTTGTGAAAAATTGGGATTTTGTGATTAAGTTTCTGGGGCTTGTGTAATTTTAAAAAAATAGTTAAATTATTTGATTGGAAGATTAGAATAAAATTTACAAGTGGCAATAACGGTGAAAATTGCTGCAGACATTATTTTCTTAAAATATGGAGGATTAAATACAAGAATTTTATCAGAAATTACTTAGGTTAACGAAGAAAAACTAAAGATTTCTCTAAATCGTATTACACCTTTCTCAGAAAAGATTATATTAGATCTAATAAACCATTATAATTAAAGTGATCTCTGAAATTTATACTAATTTTCATAATCAAAATTATTATAAAAAATATAAATAGTTTACTAAAAACTTGGTTTATTTTGTTCTAAGAAATAGATTGGTTGAAATCCATTAACATCTTCTGAATATTTTTTATGTTAATTATATTGTTTTTTAATTTTAGATCTCTTTTAACTGTTCTTTATTATAAATATTTGGATTTATTGATATTGATATTGAAAATATCTATTGAATTTTACAATCTTTTCATACATCTGAGTTAATGATGCTATTAATTTACAATTAAATTAAGTATGTGAATAAAATCATTTTATAGTTAGGCTATTTCAATTTATTAATTAACACCTTATATCTTTTTTAATTCACAATATTATTATTTCTTTATTGATAGTTTTTANTTACATAATTAAGGTTAAATAAATTACTCATTTAAGTCTGCTTACACAATATTAGGATGTATATTGAAATTTAAAAAATTTTGTGATTATTATAAATTGATAAATAAGTTAATCAAAACGTAATCATTTGTCTTGAATTAAGTCATCAATTAAAATTTCTTAAGCCATTAAGCTTTAAAAAATAATTAAACAACTAATGATAAATCAAAGACCTCCTATCCCAAAATTCAATGACGGATTCTTAACCAATAAAGTTGAGATGCCATTGCTAGAGGAAGCTTAACATTTGATATTCAAGTTGAATTTGGATTTTGAGATAGAAAAAAAGGCAATCAAAATTATAAAGCAAATTCCATTGCCAAATACTTAAACAGCAGCTCGTGGAGTTATATTATATTGTTTAAAAGAGTTTGGAAAGAAACTGCCTAAACTTGATAGCAAACTGGAATAAATGATAAAACATATTGATAAATAGCAAGCCAGTAATTTCTCATTTGTTTGTGAAAAATTGGGATTTTGTGATTAAGTTTCTGGGGCTTGTGTAATTTTAAAAAAATAGTTAAATTATTTGATTGGAAGATTAGAATAAAATTTACAAGTGGCAATAACGGTGAAAATTGCTGCAGACATTATTTTCTTAAAATATGGAGGATTAAATACAAGAATTTTATCAGAAATTACTTAGGTTAACGAAGAAAAACTAAAGATTTCTCTAAATCGTATTACACCTTTCTCAGAAAAGATTATATTAGATCTAATAAACCATTATAATTAAAGTGATCTCTGAAATTTATACTAATTTTCATAATCAAAATTATTATAAAAAATATAAATAGTTTACTAAAAACTTGGTTTATTTTGTTCTAAGAAATAGATTGGTTGAAATCCATTAACATCTTCTGAATATTTTTTATGTTAATTATATTGTTTTTTAATTTTAGATCTCTTTTAACTGTTCTTTATTATAAATATTTGGATTTATTGATATTGATATTGAAAATATCTATTGAATTTTACAATCTTTTCATACATCTGAGTTAATGATGCTATTAATTTACAATTAAATTAAGTATGTGAATAAAATCATTTTATAGTTAGGCTATTTCAATTTATTAATTAACACCTTATATCTTTTTTAATTCACAATATTATTATTTCTTTATTGATAGTTTTTATCAATGATTAAAAAAATACATTTGCTAATAAATTGAAAATATTAACTTCTTAATAAGTTGTTCAATAGGGATGACATTTTAATGATGTATTTTAATTCTTAATTATCATTAAATATTCAACAAGAGCAAACAAAGGACATTTTAATTGAATAATAATTACAATAGAAAAACTAACAATTAATAATTTCTTTTGTTAGTGCAAATGAATAAAATTATCAAAAAAATAAATAGAGTTTATTAATATTATAATTATTCTTATATAGTTTTTGATTATGATGTTGATTTAATAATTATTAACTCATTAATTTAATATTTAAATTTTCACAATCGTCTTTTCTGTAATCGTTTAATCGTAAACAATATTTGTAATTTCAAGGGATGATGCTTGAATATTTATTTTTAAATGATTATATTATGGAAATTCCTATTAAAATATAGGGTAAAAACCAACATAATTCATTTAATTAAAACAATTATAAGTAAATGAATAAGTCTTTTAAATACTACAAGCATTGCATTTATTAAAATCTGCTTTAATTTTCTTTCCATTTTCACATTTAATTTAAATATTCATTTTAGGTTTATTAATTGATTTATCAACCGAATAATCATAGATTCCATTAGTAGTATAAATTTAATTAGATTAAACCAATTCTAAATAAAATGTTGGTAAGATGCTTAAATCAAAAGCTTATTTTCTACTTGTTCTAATAGTAAAACATTCCAATGGTTTGAATGTCGTTGTAAATTAATATGCAATCCATATCTATGAATGGCTATTTGGAGTGTCAGATTCATACCCTTTTCTAATTATTATAAATATTTACAGGAACCCCAAGTATATGAAATGGTTGTTGGTAAATTCGTATATGTTGCTCTTACTCTCATATTTTAAGTATTTGGATAATTGAAGCCCTGTGTAGCAATTGCAAACCATCTATTTGGTTATATTGTAAGTGGTCCACTACTAAACGCTCCAGTTACTGTCTTTAATCCTAAATTAATAAATGCTTCTTAAATTCCGACAACAACAAAATAACCAATTTATTTAAGATTTGTAAATTTTCCTGCCACTTTAGTTATACTCACTGTAACTGAATTGGTTGTTATTTGGCTTATCTAAGTATGTTATCAAGTATTACCGATAATAGAAAATCGATTGCTCCTGTATAATGCATACTTGTCAAAATTACAAATCCGGTTTGAGCATTAGGATTCTTTATTGAAAATGTTTTATCATCTGGATTGTCCATATTGAAATTACTTATTACTTCAATACGTTAATCATCAATCGCAAACCATCTTAATCTGAGTACAACAACTCTATCGTAATTACAGCTGATTTGAGTTGTAAAAGCTGTAGATATTTTCATATAAAAAATACATGTTTTTGTTATGGTTGTTATTGACAATCTAAATTCTAAATTAGGTCTATCATTATCAAAATATTCATGGGTAAAGAATACTTAAGGAATATTTTGAAAAATATTAGAAAATGGAATGGTTGCAGTTTTAGAAAAACCAAGTTTACACATAAAACCTCCCACATAACCTGAATCAAAGTCCCTTGCTAATCCGGTTTCATAAGACAACTAAGGGAATGTAAATTTCCAAAAAATCAATAAAATTAGGAATTTCTTCATTTTTTAAAATAATTTATTTTATTACTGTTTTAATTGTTGATTCAAAAAAAAATGATGAACTTATATTCATCTTTTTATAAATTTGAAGTGATAGTAATTGTTGGCATAATAAAATTGTTATCAAATAATCGAACTAAATAGTTTAAGAGCAATCAAAATTTCAATTTATTATCTCTTATATATTAGATATTCAATTATTTTATTAAGATACCAAAAACATAACTCAGAAGATTACTGGGACAATCATGGTCATAGAGAGTATGGGAAAAAATAAGGATCTAGCCAATAAGATTTTTCTATTAAACTATCTGATTGTTTAAGGACACAAATTAGAGCAAAAAAAGGATAAAAATGGTAAATCACTCCTAACAGTAATTTTTTTTTCTTAATCTCATTTTTATAATTATACAATTATTTACTATTTTGATATGATTCTAGAATTATGTAAGATTTAAAGTCTTAAATAGAGAAAATTAATCTTTCACTTAGCATGCATAAGGTAATATTGCTAAATTTTGAAATACTTTTTAAAAGAGTTTTTCGTTTCAATTTTGAAATGCCCATTATATACTTTATTTCAGAATTCTTAAGGTTAGCAGAGTTAGACTTTGTTAAAACATTTTTAGATAACTTAGTTAAAATTTCTTAAAATTTTTGTTTTTTAAAATAGGATCTCTATTTTAGATTTAAGTATAGGATTATTGAGACAATCATCATTAAAATGAAATGAAATATAGATAAAATTCAATTAAAAATGAATTAATTTTCCAAAGTTGATTCTCTCAATTTCAATTATTCCTAGAAATTAATTATTTATTTGATATTGATATTACAGAATTCTTGTTAAAAATTTATAAAATAAGTTCATAATGAAATGATTGTTTCTATGAATTGTTTGGTGTTTTATATTATCATATTGTCTTTCACATCAAATTTTCTAGAGTTTGAAAATCTTGTAAAATAGTTGAATATTACATACTTAAGTTAATCTAACAATTATCTTTCATATTGTATTTTGAAAAACTTCTCACTCTCTAAGAAATTAACACATTTGAAGCAATAATTATGCTATTTCAAGATAATTCATTTAAAATTATAGTTCACAAATATATAATTTTAGCACGAAATCATAATTATATAAAATTTTATTGATGAATGATATAATAATGAGATTTTTGTTAAAATGATTAATTATTATCATTANATTTTAAGTATTTGGATAATTGAAGCCCTGTGTAGCAATTGCAAACCATCTATTTGGTTATATTGTAAGTGGTCCACTACTAAACGCTCCAGTTACTGTCTTTAATCCTAAATTAATAAATGCTTCTTAAATTCCGACAACAACAAAATAACCAATTTATTTAAGATTTGTAAATTTTCCTGCCACTTTAGTTATACTCACTGTAACTGAATTGGTTGTTATTTGGCTTATCTAAGTATGTTATCAAGTATTACCGATAATAGAAAATCGATTGCTCCTGTATAATGCATACTTGTCAAAATTACAAATCCGGTTTGAGCATTAGGATTCTTTATTGAAAATGTTTTATCATCTGGATTGTCCATATTGAAATTACTTATTACTTCAATACGTTAATCATCAATCGCAAACCATCTTAATCTGAGTACAACAACTCTATCGTAATTACAGCTGATTTGAGTTGTAAAAGCTGTAGATATTTTCATATAAAAAATACATGTTTTTGTTATGGTTGTTATTGACAATCTAAATTCTAAATTAGGTCTATCATTATCAAAATATTCATGGGTAAAGAATACTTAAGGAATATTTTGAAAAATATTAGAAAATGGAATGGTTGCAGTTTTAGAAAAACCAAGTTTACACATAAAACCTCCCACATAACCTGAATCAAAGTCCCTTGCTAATCCGGTTTCATAAGACAACTAAGGGAATGTAAATTTCCAAAAAATCAATAAAATTAGGAATTTCTTCATTTTTTAAAATAATTTATTTTATTACTGTTTTAATTGTTGATTCAAAAAAAAATGATGAACTTATATTCATCTTTTTATAAATTTGAAGTGATAGTAATTGTTGGCATAATAAAATTGTTATCAAATAATCGAACTACCAAAAACATAACTCAGAAGATTACTGGGACAATCATGGTCATAGAGAGTATGGGAAAAAATAAGGATCTAGCCAATAAGATTTTTCTATTAAACTATCTGATTGTTTAAGGACACAAATTAGAGCAAAAAAAGGATAAAAATGGTAAATCACTCCTAACAGTAATTTTTTTTTCTTAATCTCATTTTTATAATTATACAATTATTTACTATTTTGATATGATTCTAGAATTATGTAAGATTTAAAGTCTTAAATAGAGAAAATTAATCTTTCACTTAGCATGCATAAGGTAATATTGCTAAATTTTGAAATACTTTTTAAAAGAGTTTTTCGTTTCAATTTTGAAATGCCCATTATATACTTTATTTCAGAATTCTTAAGGTTAGCAGAGTTAGACTTTGTTAAAACATTTTTAGATAACTTAGTTAAAATTTCTTAAAATTTTTGTTTTTTAAAATAGGATCTCTATTTTAGATTTAAGTATAGGATTATTGAGACAATCATCATTAAAATGAAATGAAATATAGATAAAATTCAATTAAAAATGAATTAATTTTCCAAAGTTGATTCTCTCAATTTCAATTATTCCTAGAAATTAATTATTTATTTGATATTGATATTACAGAATTCTTGTTAAAAATTTATAAAATAAGTTCATAATGAAATGATTGTTTCTATGAATTGTTTGGTGTTTTATATTATCATATTGTCTTTCACATCAAATTTTCTAGAGTTTGAAAATCTTGTAAAATAGTTGAATATTACATACTTAAGTTAATCTAACAATTATCTTTCATATTGTATTTTGAAAAACTTCTCACTCTCTAAGAAATTAACACATTTGAAGCAATAATTATGCTATTTCAAGATAATTCATTTAAAATTATAGTTCACAAATATATAATTTTAGCACGAAATCATAATTATATAAAATTTTATTGATGAATGATATAATAATGAGATTTTTGTTAAAATGATTAATTATTATCATTANATAAGACAACTAAGGGAATGTAAATTTCCAAAAAATCAATAAAATTAGGAATTTCTTCATTTTTTAAAATAATTTATTTTATTACTGTTTTAATTGTTGATTCAAAAAAAAATGATGAACTTATATTCATCTTTTTATAAATTTGAAGTGATAGTAATTGTTGGCATAATAAAATTGTTATCAAATAATCGAACTACCAAAAACATAACTCAGAAGATTACTGGGACAATCATGGTCATAGAGAGTATGGGAAAAAATAAGGATCTAGCCAATAAGATTTTTCTATTAAACTATCTGATTGTTTAAGGACACAAATTAGAGCAAAAAAAGGATAAAAATGGTAAATCACTCCTAACAGTAATTTTTTTTTCTTAATCTCATTTTTATAATTATACAATTATTTACTATTTTGATATGATTCTAGAATTATGTAAGATTTAAAGTCTTAAATAGAGAAAATTAATCTTTCACTTAGCATGCATAAGGTAATATTGCTAAATTTTGAAATACTTTTTAAAAGAGTTTTTCGTTTCAATTTTGAAATGCCCATTATATACTTTATTTCAGAATTCTTAAGGTTAGCAGAGTTAGACTTTGTTAAAACATTTTTAGATAACTTAGTTAAAATTTCTTAAAATTTTTGTTTTTTAAAATAGGATCTCTATTTTAGATTTAAGTATAGGATTATTGAGACAATCATCATTAAAATGAAATGAAATATAGATAAAATTCAATTAAAAATGAATTAATTTTCCAAAGTTGATTCTCTCAATTTCAATTATTCCTAGAAATTAATTATTTATTTGATATTGATATTACAGAATTCTTGTTAAAAATTTATAAAATAAGTTCATAATGAAATGATTGTTTCTATGAATTGTTTGGTGTTTTATATTATCATATTGTCTTTCACATCAAATTTTCTAGAGTTTGAAAATCTTGTAAAATAGTTGAATATTACATACTTAAGTTAATCTAACAATTATCTTTCATATTGTATTTTGAAAAACTTCTCACTCTCTAAGAAATTAACACATTTGAAGCAATAATTATGCTATTTCAAGATAATTCATTTAAAATTATAGTTCACAAATATATAATTTTAGCACGAAATCATAATTATATAAAATTTTATTGATGAATGATATAATAATGAGATTTTTGTTAAAATGATTAATTATTATCATTATTTTTTTTATGCATATTAATAATTATTTTTTGTTTTCTTAAATTCATTAAATTCTTCTGAGATTTGAAATTTTCAATTTACTTGGTTTATGAATTCTTAATTCTTATATTCTTAAGACATAGTTTTTTGATATCAATTTTCATCTCAACTAACAAACTTAATGAATTTGAACCACATTATATGAATTTTTAGTCTATAGTTGTGAGAAGAACTAAAAATTGTAACAATTTTATAATCTTCTAATTTTTTGATATCTTTTTAATTAGAGTTTGTCTAATTACAATGTAATTATCACTTGAATAGTCATTTTTATTAAAGTCATGTTCAGATACTTATTGTAATAATATAATGGTCTTCTTAAAGTCATTTTAAATAAATCGAGTTTCTATTTCTTTTCTATAGTTTTTAAATGCTAATTTTCAAAGACATATTTTTAAGGATCGATAGACTCAAGAAATGTTAAACAACCATCTGAAATTTTACTTTTTTCTAACAGTTCAATCGTCTCAATGAAAATTCATTCATCAAGTGCTGTTGCTTGAATTAAAATTTCATACAAGTCTTCTTTCGATTCATTATCGTATTACATTATCAATTTAAAAAAATGAATTTCTATTACTTTTTTATACTCTTGGATAATAAAAAATTTTATTAGCTTTTTACAAAAAAAATAAAAAGATCTAACTTTGAAAAGGTTAACAAACTACCATGAAATTAAATATAATTGGCGTTGCTTGATTTATTCTTTAATAATGTAAATTATAAATGATTACTGAATTTGAGATAGATTATAGATATTTAATTTTTTTTGTGAATCCTTTTTTAACATAAATAAGTATAATTTTTTATATAAAAATTAAGAGTTAGGAATCTGTCTGAAAAAAATCGTTCACTCCTTGATATTGTTGATGATGACTATTAGATTTATAAATTGTGGAGATAATAGTTATAGTAAAAGATAGAGATATTTTTTAAGACGAACATAAATATTAATGAATTTAATAAATTTTGATACATTAGATAATTTTTCAGAAAAGGGGATTTTTAAGCATATTTATTCTTGGAAATTCCATTGTTTTCTTATTAATTATAATACTTGGGTAAGTGAAATAATGAGGAATATAGCAGATATTTTCTAATTAATACTAAATGTTTGGAATGGTGATGACATAAAAAAATAGTACTAGCAACACGAATATTTAATTATTCTTGGTCAAATGAAAAACGAATTGATGATACATTAAGGATAGTAATTGATAATTTTATAAGTTCTATTATTATATATATTTAAACTTAATTAATCTAGGAAATTAAAAATCTTGAATTAGATAAATTAACAAATAATAATCAATACTTTTACATCTATCAGAATTTATTTTTTCAATTAATTATTGTGAATAAAATTACTTTTAAATTCAAATGATAGGCATAAATTCATAAATCAAACAAAATTAGTTTGACACAAGTTATAAAATAATCTTAAGACAAAAATAATAGAAGTTCCAACTGATTAATAGGATTAATTTAGCAACATTCTCAACCATTAATTATGAGCCTTCAATAAGAGAAGAAAAAAAATTCTATCCTTATCATCATCGTTAATATTATTTGCTCCTTTCAAAACTCTTCTTTCCAGATCTAACAGGATATTCATTATTTGAAAAAAATAAAACAAAAGAACGCTTACCAATATTATCATATTGTGAAGATCTAAAATAAACTGATGAGGATTCTTAAAAAATTGAGTAACAAAAATAAACGAAAAAGTATCTGTTACGATTTAATGAACATAATATTTTCGGCTAGTTAAAATGTATAATCTTAGATTTTTTACATATTATTGAAGCTCCAGCAAAGAATTGGGAATCTATCACAATGAATAAAGGAATTAAAATTGCTTAAAAAGATCAAAAGGATGATGCATATCTATCCGCTCTAAACCTATTTTGTGTTTTTTAACTAGCATAATTATAATTTGGCAAAGATTTTCTCAATCAAAGCAAGGATTATACTTATTAATTTAGTTTATTAAAAGTTAACTAAATTAAGTGCTTATTCAATAGCTGAAGCGAATAGGTAAAAATTTTAATTTAGCGTCTGGTGATATCAATTATCCTGAGTATGTCTTTATTAAAGTCCATTTAGTATTATAATATTCTATAATAGTGTTTGTTTTTTGTCCATGATTTTTGGATACTACATATTATGAGATAGATTTAATGGGCCTATTGGCTTGATTGCACTCGCTATGAAAGTGAATCCCTAGAAATAAAATTGAATTTGACCTAGAATTCAGTTCAAGAATTTTCCCTCTAGAAATTTATTCAGGAGAAGCTTGGGGCCTTTATTGGTAGAGTTGGTTGTGTGAAATTCACCTTGCTTAATGCTTTATAGCATGAGATTTATGTAGATAGTGGCTCTTCAAAAATTGAATTAAAAGAGGCCAATAAATGTATTTAACTGGCAGCATATTTTGGATAAGTCATTTTTATAATAATTATACAATTCAAACTTTAGTTAAACATTCAAAAATGCTTTCGATTTTATATTCACTGAGTGTATTAATAAGCAGACTTATATTAATCGGATGATCCATTATATGATTTTGATACAAATGTTGATAAAAAAACTTTTAGATTGGCAATCAAAGAACTTATTTCTTAAAATTAAATTAAGAGAAATTTAGAAAAAAAGAAATCAAAAAAAATTGTGATTTTTGTCACTCATTAAATCTAATATGATATTTAATGTTACAAAATAGGCATTTCAAATGAAGGTGAATTAAAAGATCAAGGCTAATATTAAGATATTAAATCTAGTTTATATATGATCAATGAAGAGTTAGCATAATAAATAAATTAATAAATTTAATAAAAAAAAAAACAACCATGAGAATTAGAAATTCTTCGAAAATAAAAACCTAAAATTTTGTTGCTAATAACGTAGTTTGTAAAATAATAATAGCAGAACTATAAGAACGTATTTTAAATATTAACAATTTTCGAATATAAGAGTAATTTTTTTGTTCCTCTTTTAGAGGCTGGATCTTCAGTTCTAATAAATTACTATTAAAGAATTGTTTCAATTTTTTATCAGCATCAATAAGAAAATGATATTGATACTGTATAATATATCTAAAGAATGCTTAGTTTATGACGATTTCATATAATCAAATAAAGTATTATTTTGAATACATATTACATATTCAGTATAAAATTCTTCTCAGAGGATAAATTAAGAAATTATAAAATTTTAAATATTGTCACCAGTTTCATATTTTGATGAAAATCATCTGGAAGAATTCTCAATAATTTTTTCTAATAATCTATCTTTATTTGATAGTCAAAAAAATTGAGTTAGCTTGGATGTATTAGAAATAATTGGCAATTTCTTATTTGCTCTAATATAAATATTGATGATTTTATTAAGAGACAAATCAATATTCCTGTATTATCTTGAGGATTATTCGTATTATCTGAATATAATGGTTCGATACAATGAGTATTAGAACAATAAATAATTTTTCATACTCATTAGAACTCTTATTACAGAATGCTTTAGATTATAGATATACTGCCGAGCTTCCTTAAAATGTTAAAGAAGATGATAAAAATCTTGATTTTTCAAAGGATGGAAGAGGATACAGATCAAATCTTTATTTAGTACTTAAAGAATTGTCATTTGAAATTTAAAGTATTGAAAAAGTTTGTTGTGTTGGAAGAACAGGCAATGGAAAATCTTCTAATATACAAGCTATTTTTAGAATGTCAGAAATAGAAGATTTATAGGAATCAAAATTATTAATTTCTGATTAAGATATTAGAAAATTAGGATTACATAAAGTAAGAAGTAATATTGGAATTATCCCTAACTCGAACGATAAGAAGAAATTTAGATCCATTTGATATTCATTAAGATGAAAAATTATGGAAAGTTTTAGAATAAACAGACCTTATAAGCCATGTAAAAAATTTATAAAAGGTCTTTTGACAGACAAGAGTGATGTAAATTTTGTTTTTTTCTGTGGGTTAAAAATAATTAATTTGCTTGGCCAAAATGATATTGGATGAAAAGAAAATCATAGTATTAGATGAAGCTACCGCAAATGTTGATATGAAAACAGATGATTTTATTTAAGATACTTTAAAATATAAATTTTCAGATTGCACAATAATAACTATTTCTCATAGATTAAATACAATTTCAGATTATGATAAAATTATGGTTATAAGTGAAGGATAAATAGTAGAATTTGATACTCCTTTTAATTTATTAGCCAATTCTATAAATTCTATTTCTGTTGATAAA